>OX451739.1:838562120-839162120 GCA_948472305.1 Vicia faba
AGTGCAACTTTCTCCATCAAGAGTGAGGTAATATTGTTCCAAATTTCTCCTTGAAAGTAATACCTTTCTTAGTACATGTTTTAGTTGATGAAAAATGCTTTCTATGTTCTCAAATCATGAACACCATGATTGTTCATTTCCAAATTTTTTGATTGATAACCATTGTGTATTCTCAATGTATATGCTTATAATGACTTCATGTATTAATTCTTTCACATTTGCATAAGTTTGTTCGTGTATGTACAAGCACATGTTTTTATTGTTATTTCATGCATTCGTTCATGAGTTGAATGGAAGCATGTTAATTATATGCCAGGTTCTTGTTGTAGTTGAATCATATTTTATGACAACATTTTCATTTTAGTTTGAGTAGTGACATGCTCTTGTCGCAATGCTAGGAACATGCGTGTGCGACATCGGGAGTTCCATTGTGTTATGTTACATAATTGTTACACTATAGAAGCAACTTGAAAAATTTTCTTTTGCATCACATTCATTATTATTATTCATGCATTGAATTGCATGTTTTGTAATGTTTTTTCTCGTTATTTATAATTTTTGCATCATTACATATATATGGGGATATGTAATTGTATTTTCTTTACAAAAACGCCTCTTTAGTATTGATATTGGAATATGATACTTCTCACGATTTTCCTACTTTCTTTTTGATGTTGTTAAAGGAGGAGAAGCATATATGATATAAATTTGGAAAGCACAAAGTTAGGGGGAGCTTCGCTATCAACATGAAATGCATCATCGCAAATTTTTCCATCATAAAAAATGGGTAGTATGTGAGTGCAAATTCACCATTATATGTTTTACATGATGTCAAAACTAGGAAAACTTAGCATTTATATATATATATATATATATATATATATATATATATATATATATATATATATATATATATATATATATATATATATATATATATATATATATATATATATATATATATATATATATATATATATATATATATATATATATATATATATATATATATATATATATATATATATATATATATATATATATATATATATATATATATATATATATATATATATATATATATATATATATATATATATTGGGGAGTATCTCTGAGTTTGTGTAGCATCCTATGCATTTAAAGGTCTTAGGAATCATTTGAAACACAGTCAAAATAGTTCCAGTCAAAAAAAGTATGCTCATAGAACCTCACAGGCGGCTGACTCATGTAGTCACGTATTTAAGGTTGTACCACTTACTCACATAGGCCTGCTTCTGTAGCCTTTCAGCCCGGCTCATGTATTGTCCTAAATATGCAGTTTCCTTTGTCTTTTCCAGGCTTGCTCATAAATCATTTTAGGCCGACACATGCTGTTAAAATTAACACTGTGTCGGAAAATGCAAGTTACAGGCCGACTCATACTATTTCTTGGGTCAAATTTTTATTTTCTTTTAATTCTGAATTTCCCTCTTTTGCCACAAAACTTCCATAAATATAAATACATAAAAAAGAGGTAAGCAATATGAAGACTTTAAAAATCCTTATGATGCCCCAACTGATAAAGGGAAACAAAAATCTTATGATTGGAAGAAGACAAGTGGGGGAGGAGCTCTCGCATTTGTCAAGTTCTATAGTTGTGGTGAACAAGGTAACCCGTCTAATAAGTGTAAGAATAAGGTACCGAGGTGCTACAAGTGTGGTAAGACGGGTCATTGTGCTCCTAAATGCAAGAACGATGGTCCAACTTGTTTCAAATATGAAGAGCAGAGTCATATCTGTACCCAGTGTCAGAAACCAAGGAAGGATGCTACTGCCTAAACCAATAGTAGAGTGTTTACGTTGAGTGGATCAGAGGAATCTAAGAAGGACAACTTGATTCGGTTTACTTATTTTATTAACGATGTTGAATTGGTTGATATTATTGATACTGGTGTTACTCATTCATTTATTTCCATTGAATGTGCTACTAAGTTATAATTAAAATTGTATGATATAAATGGTAGTATGGTAATAGATACTCCTACTATTGGTTCTGCTACTACTACTTATGTTTGTTCGAAATGTCCCTTGACTATCTATGGCAAGAGATTTGTGATGGATCTGGTATGTTTACCCTTACACCAAATCAATGTTATCCTTGGGATGAACTGGTTAGAGTTTAGCTATATTCATATCAATTGTTATAATAAGACTTTGAGGTTCCCTAAGTTTGGTGATAATGGATAATAGATGTTGTTGACCGCTAAGCAAGTGAACGGACTTTTAGAAGATGAAGCCTTCATGTTTGCAATGTTTATGTCGTTGCAAGTTGATGGTAAAGATGTGAATATGGAATTACTTGTTTTCTGTGAAATTTTAGAGTTGTTTCCAAATGACGTAAGTAATTACCTCCTGAACATGAAGTGAATTTTTCTATAGATTTAGTTCCAGAAATGACTCTAGCATCGATGGATCCTTATTGGATATCAGCTTCCAAGCTGAGCGAGTTGAAGAAAAAACTTGAAGAGATGCTCGAGAAGAAGTTTTTTCGACCAAGTGTTTTGCTGTGGGGTGCACATGTGTTGCTAGTTAAGAAGAAAGATGGAAGTATGAGACTGTGTATAGAATATAGACAATTGAATATGGTGAAAATTAAGAGTAAGTGTCCACCACCGAGGATCGATGATTTGATGAATCAGTTAGTGGGTGCTCGTGTTTTCACCCAGATTGACTTGAGGTCGGGTTAACATCATATTCGAGTTAAACCCGATGATATTCCGAAGACGACTTTCCGAACAAGGTATATTCATTATGAATACACTGTGATTCCATTTGGTGTATCTAATGCGCCATGTGTTTTAATGGAGTATATGAATCATACTTTTCATTCATATTTGGATAAGTTTGTCGTGGTGTTCATTGACGATATTCTGATCTATTCTAAATTAATAGAAGAGCATGCTGAGCATTTGCGAATGGTGTTTCAAGTGTTAAAGGAAAACAAATTATATGCAATGTTGTAAAAGTGTGAATTTTGGCTAAAGGAATTTAGTTTTCTTGGGCATGTGATTTCTAGTGGAAGGATAGTTGTGGATCCTTCTAAAGTTGATGCAGTGTTACAATGGGAGCCTCTGATGTCTACAAGTGAGATTCGATGTTTTCTTGGTTTTGGCGGGTTACTATCGAAAGTTCATTAAAGGATTTTCTAAGTTAGCATTACCGTTAACTCAGTTGACTCGAAAAGCTGAAGCTTATGTGTGGGATGTTAAGTGCGAAGAAAGCTTTGTAGAATTAAAGAAGAGGTTGACGACTGCTCCGATATTACTTTTGCCTAATCTGAGTGAGTCTTTTGTGGTGTATGTATCTAAGATGGGTCTTGGTGTTGTGCTAATGAAGAATGGACAAGTTGTTGTTTATGCTTATAAACAACTCATAGTTCATGAAAGGAATTATCCTACACATGACTTAGAGTTAGCAGCGGTGGTGTTTGTATTAAAGATTTTGAGACATTATCTTTTTGGTTCTAAATTCAAATTTTTTAGTGATCGTAAGTGTCTGAAATACTTGTTCAACCAGAAGGAGTTGAACATGAGGCAAATAAGATGGTTTGAGTTATTGAAGGATTATGACTTTGATTTTAATTACCATCCTGGTAAAACAAATGTTGTTGTTGATGCATTGAGTAGGAAGTCGCTGCATGTGTCAATGCTTATGGTTCGAGAGTTAGAGATGATCGAACAATTCATAGATATGAGCTTGGTGTGTGAAGAGACTCATAATAGTGTTAGGCAAGGAATGTTGAATTTGACTAGTGGCATTACGGAAGAAATCCATGAAGGTTAGAAGTTTTATTTGAGGTTAGTCGACCAGTCGACTTTGATTAACCAAGGTAAAGGAGATAAGTTCATAATTGAGGAGAGTGGTGTAATGTGGTTTGGTGATAGAGTGTGTGTTCCAGATGTTCTAGAGCTTATGAAGAGTATCCTTGAAGAAGGACATAGAAGTGGGTTAAGTATTCATCCCGATGCTACGAAGATGTATCAAGACTTGAAGAAGTTATTTTGGTGGCATGGTATGAAGAAGGAGGTCACTAAGTTTGTTTATGCTTGTTTGACTTGTCAAAAGTTGAATATTGAACATCATAAACCGATGGGTCTCATGAAACCTTTGAGTATTCCATTATAGAAATGAGACAGTGTTTCCATGGATTTTGTGTCAGGTTTTCCAAAGACTTCTAAGGGCTATGATTCAACTTTGATGATTGTGGATAGGTTAACTAAGTCTACTCATTTCTTATCGATGAAGATTAATCATCCTATGGAGAAGCTAGACAAGATGTATATTGATGAGATTGTGAAGCTACATGGAATACCTTCGAGTGTCGTGTCTGATAGAGATCTGAGGTTTACATTGAAATTTTGGACATGTTTGTAGAATGCGTTTGGCACTAAGTTGAAGTTAAGTTTTGCATATCATCCGCAAACGAACCGCTAGACAGAGAGGAATATTCAGTCTTTGGAGGATTTTCTAAGGACTGGTGTGCTAGAACAAGGGGGATCTTGGGATAGTCACTTGCCATTGATTGAGTTTACTTATAATAATAGTTTTCATTCTAGTATTGGGATGAAACTGTATTGTACCCCAAAATTTTCCCTCTCATTTTTAAAGAAAATTGATTCAAGATATCTCCTTATGCTCCTAGGGTTTTTAATTTCTCAAGGCTCCTAGGGTTTGATCAGACAAATTCTCCTCCTAAGCAATTGACCTACAACTAATGTTTCACTTTTCTCAAGGAAATTTGAGCTTATAATGCCTCAAGTGGATTTCATGATTCCTCATATGTCTCAAGGAATGCTCATTCCAAATTTCAAACCTTGCATCCCAAGTTTGTGCAGTCAATTACTTAGATGACTAAAAATCAACTGTATTGGGTAAAAAGTCAATTGTGGCCAACTCACAGTCAAACTTCAATATTTTTGGTCAACATCAAGATTTTTAAGTCATATTCGTCATTTGATCAAGATTTGATCATGATTCATCAATAAAACTCAAGATTCATCAAAAGTCAAAAGTTACTAAATTACGGTTTTCTTAAGAAGTCAACTGAACTTTGACCAAGCATAACTTTCACATGCTTCACCAGAAAATTCTCAACCAAATCCGAATTTTAAAGAAATTCAATTCTCTAAAACATTGTCTCTCTAAGCTCAATTCCAAAAAATGCTTCATTTGAGAGATAAGGGCCAAAGGATTACATGTTATTTTGAAAGTCAACAAAAAGTAACTTTTTGTCAAGGAAATTTACATCATGATAAAGTACTCAAATGAAAAATGATCAACATAGATATTGTAGGGGACATCTTGAGCTTTCCAAAAATTCAAAGATCACCTTTATATGATAAAAATAGAGAGAGTTATGATTGGTACAAGTTGGGAAATTTTGAGAAAATGCATGAAACCCAAATTGATCAAACTTGAATTTATGGGCTAGAGGGCTTATGTTTCAAGGTCCAAATGTGTTTTAGACCTCATAGTGAACCTATGAATCTATTCATACACCAATTTTATTTTATTTCATTTATTTTTTATTTTATTTATTTAAGTTCAAAATTAAATTAAATAAAATCAAAGTTTTCATACAAAGGTCCATGCCCATTCTTATAGACAAAATATTCCTTTTTATGTACTCCACATATTCAGACAAGAGACCCACAGGAAACCTTGCAGGAAACCACCTTCCAAAAACTTAAAAAATTATCAAAAACTAGGGCAAATCGAAACCCTTATTTCCAACCTTACTCAAGGCCGAATACCTGTTCTAATCACCTCTTGAGATAGTACATAATAAGTATGGATCGATTGTGATGATCCAGGAGGCCTGAAAATCGGACACCATGCATCATCAGTTTTTTATAGTTGCATGAATTCATATTTTCATTTACATTTTTCTTTGATCGAAACTAACATTACTAATGTGCTTCTGAGATGTATTAGTGCAGGATAGAACCATTGCACGAGTCCCATAATGATTGGATAAGAGATTGCCATGATTGAACCGTTTTAGGTTATCTTGTTTGTATTGCTTTATACAGGAAGATTTAGTGAAAAGAAAAGGCACAATTTAACTCACAAGGCTCGATTTAGGGGGGGGGGGGCGTAGTGTCTCTTTGAATCATTAACATTGTCTACTTTGCAGGTTTTGAAAACCGCCTAGTCGGAGAAGATGACCGGAGCTAAGGATCTGGCGCTTCTTTGATCATCCTGATCAAGTTATATTATATATTTTTTGGTTTGAATAAATGAACAGATGTATGGCCACCCCAGTGGTAGAAGCGAGCGCGTTAAGGAATTACTGCACTAGGCCATGGGTTCGATCTCTGCCTTTTGCAAAATTTCTTTGTTTTTCATATTTTTTGCAGGTTTCATATGTATATTGCAACACTTTTTTTTCTTGACACCAAAATCACGTTGGCCTAGTGGCAAGGGGCGCGCCTTGATTCAAGAAGGCCTGGGTTTAACACCCACCCCTGGTATTTTTAGTTTTTCTTTTACTACAAATATTTTCTTACCTTTTTTTAATTGTTTTCTTTTTAAATTAAATAACCCTAATCCTTTTAATTAAACTCTAATTAATTTAATATTTTTCTAACCCTAATTTAATTAGGATTAAGTTTTTTTGTGACAATTAGTTTTTTTAATTAAATTAATTAAACTAGAATTGTTAGGTTTAATTAGTTATTATCATTAAACTATTTTCTTCATAAAAATCACCAAAAACATTTTATTTTTCTATTTATCCTATTTTTCTAGATCAATTGTATAGGGCGCATTCAACTGTAATAGCGTAGCTTTTTATTTTTCGCGTTTTTATATTATGTAACTGCTCCTAGTATGTAATAGTTGTAGGTTTTCTTTTCACCATTTCACTATTATGTAACTGCCCCAAAGCCTTGTAATAGTCTTAGGTTTACATTTCCGCTTTATCTTCTGCTACTATATTTTCTAAACTACTTTTAGTAACTAGGGTTTGTATGGCAAGATAAAATCAATCGATAGAAAAACCCTAATTTCAAGATAAATAATTGAAACAAATACAATTGCACACTTACACCTCTAGGGTAGCCTTTCTTTGTTACCTTTCGGAATAACGATCATGTCCCTCAAAAATAGGGATACTTTAGCAAAGACCCTCCGAATAAAAGATCATAGTCCCTCGATGACCATTTTGATGTTGCCTACAAACAAATGATCTAGTCCTTCCGATAATTGCTAAAGTATCCTTATCAGTTGCCTTCAATGACCATATGACGACCCTTAATTGTCCCTTCACATCCAATAGATGGGGATACATACCAACTAATGGTACGAATAACACTATCTCTAAAGGAGAAGGAAAATAACAACAATGACCTTGAGTGGGTATGAAATGTTTAATCGTTTGCTCACAAACTTTTCTAAAAAAACATTTCACACATCACTTTCAAAAATATTTTCAAAACACTGTATGCATTCTTGAGGATTGAAACAAGAATCATTACAAAGTTAGCCTTACTTTGGAAATTTCAAAATATTTTCAAATCACACACAAAGCATGGTTTTCAAAGTGAGGTAGCAATTAAGAGCCTGTAGATAACTACGGATGAAAAGGGTTCTAACACCTTTCCTTTTCATAACTTACCCCCCAAACTAAAAATCTATCAAGGTATTTCATGTTCTTTTCGCCCTTTCCTTATTGGAAAAAAGAAAAGTCGGTGGAGACTCTTGCTATCCACAACATTTGCGATAAAACATAATACAAGTCAGTTCTCCCACCGTATTATAGAACTGGCGACTCTGCTGGGGATAACTTAAAAAATAGGGATTATATTAGAGTCTTAGATCGCTTTTAATTGCTTTATTTCCCTGCTTGGTTTTCTTTAAGGGCTTGTTTGGGTTTATCTTCATGCAAAGATCCTACATCTGGATCTAGGGATCCCTTATGTAAGTAGAAATAGATTATGGAAACTGTACGACATAGAGCGATATGGTTGAAGTGATGGCTACATTAGTGTGAAACTTTGGTTTATACCAATGTTCCTTGAGTCAGTCAAGGATAACATTGGCCTACCGCGTGGTATCATAAGAACTAACTGACTTTTAGAACCTTAATTATCCCATCTTGGACATTATAAGGTAGTGAGATGGCCGACTTTAGTCTAGTCCAAGGTTGGTTGATACTCGACTCTACACTCATTGAGATTCGACTCACATGATGTTTTTGGGGAAATAAGTTGTTGTGCTAAAATAAAACCTTCAAGAAAGATCTGTGATATGAGATCCCTAGAAGCCGGTTATTATTTTAGGACATGTTGAGCCAACTTAACTTCAATAGAAAAGGGTACTTACCTATGGACCTAATGCAAGACTTTAAACATAAGACTCTTGTGTGATTTGTTTATGTTTGCTATATGTTTAAACATAAACATGACATCACGACATCATATCATCATGACATGACATTTTCACTAACCATTTCAAGGATCTTAGGGACCTTTGGTGCAGGTTTATCATGAATCAAACTTCTAGCAAGGGGAAAGAGGATTTATTTTCCTCTTACCAGATGCCGTCAAAGATCAAAGTACTTTCCCTTGAGTCAGAGGCTATGACCCACTTTCACTTGAGTCAGAGGCTAGGACCCACTTGACATGGTGAGCTTGATTTTTATAGAAGGACATTCAAAGATAAAGACACAAAGTTCTTCAGACAAAGATGTGAAGAATGGAAAAACACAAGAAAGGGGAGTTTGAATTAGGATTTTTAAAACTGAAAGTAAAGAACTAGTTGGTTATCCTAGTTCGTTTGAACTCAAACTACTCCAATCCACCCGCCAAGGTGATTTCGCCTCTCTCAACAAGGTCTTAATCCATTAGTCAATCTTGATTACAAATCTACTTTGACAACCGTCAAAGTCTTCTTTAGTATAAACCACAACCCGATTTTTCTCAAGGAATTTCTCAAAACAATGTATGAATAAAAGTGTAAAATGGTGTTTCTAATAAAACAGTATCACAATACAAGTGATGTTTTACACAGTTTGAATTTTGAATGTTTGAGGATGAAGAATGATAGAAGCGTTATTGTTCTTGAGAGAATTCGTGAAAGATTTATCCTCAAAGCCTTGTTTAAATAGGCGAAGCATGAAGGAGCATTTGGAAACTTTATCAATGATAATTAAGGTGTTTTCCAAAAATAAAGATCCTTGTTCCCTTCCAAAAGTTATTCTTGAAATTGAAATATTTTATTTGTAACGCTTCAGAACATTAAAGTTTTCGTTGCAGCTTGCTTTAGAACATTGGAGACCAGAGCCACAAAATCCTGTCTACAGCGTTGGAACTTCTTTCATGGAGTTTTATAATCAGAGTGGAAACAACATTTTAGCGCATCTTCTGATCTTCTTCCATCAGAAATTTTCTACAAAACAAAATATAAGTTTAGGGAGCATAATTTTCCTTTGCGTTTGTTATCATCAAAACTCTTACAAGGGTTGTAGAATCAAACTATGTTCTAATAATCTCCCCCTTTTTATGATGACAAAAACTAGGAGGTGTAATAGAAACAGAAATAACATAAAGCATTTGAAGGTCTCCCCCTGAGTTGAATACTCAGATAGAGATGAATTACTTCCCGAAAGTTTATTTTGATCAAAGCTTTTGATGCATCTACTTCTGTCTTCATCAGAGTTTTGTTCCTGTTTTTCTTTCAGAGCAAGAAACAAGAAGTTAAGATATACAAAATTTTTGAGACTGTGTCTTGATACTGTTATTAGAAATATCTTACGTTCTCCCCTTTTTTTTCAAGAATCAAAAAGCAATATAAACACGTTGAAGAAAAAAGTAGAGTTGTATAAATAAAGGATTGCAAAAACACATTCAGAAGCAAACAACACAAAAAATTGAACATTGTATAGAAAACAATATTTCAAAAACTAAGATTGAGGTGGAGGAAGACATATGAACAAGACTTCCAACAAGCTCTTGATCTGACTGTTTGACTCTTCTTGTTTTCCCAACATTCCTTTGATTTCCTTGCATGTGTCATCTTGCTTGTCTAATATCTCCTTGATCAGTGCATTTTCTTTCTTCAGCTCTTCCAGAGTTTGCATAACACGAGAAGAAGAAGGTATATCAGCAGAAGAAGAGGTAGATTCTGACTCAGTATCTTCTTCCATTTATTTTCCTATATCTTGGACTATAAATAGAGGTAGAGTATCAGAGCAAGGTTCATCAACTTCTGAAGGCTGGTGATCTTCCCAGGGGGCATTGTCCAGCAGAAGAAGAGGTTTCTTTTCCCAGTGGCGCAGAACTTGATTCTTGAAAACATTAAGCTGATTACAAAAGTTCTGTTGGGCCATTTCATAACTTAATTCCATGAGTTTATGGGATTCAGAATTGAACCATTTTCTGAACTGGTTCCAGTGTAAATCAGAAGCAGCAGAATTCAAATTTTCTAAGCAGACTAGCTTCAAAGAGTTAACCCATTCAATTATCATTGTTTCAAAAATCAGTAAATTTCTACCAACATCTGCCTTGGTGATATTTGGTTTTGATTTTAGGATGGAAATTTTGTGAGAGCTAGAGGCAAGGTTGTCCAGCGCTTCTAAGTCTATTATTGTACGAAGGTGATCTTCTGTAGGGTTGAATGGAGAGGGAGAATAAAAAATGATAATGGGTGAAGGAGGTGTGTTTGGTGGAGTAAAATGGTAAGGAGATGAAATTTCTGGAATGTCGTGGATTGAGAGAGCTTGTCGAACAATGGGAGGTACTGTCATTCGAGGAATGGGTGAAGTGGTATCAGAGTCAAGATTTGGATTTTATGGTTGGGGAGCATGAATGTTTGGATTTTCAGAATTGGGAGCTTGAGAGTTTGGATTTTTTGGTTAGGAGTCTTGGAACACTGGATCAATATCAGAATGAACATGAGCAAGTTCTGGCTGAGTTTGGTAAAGATGTAAGGTAGTAGAATGTGGTTCTTCCAGAATGTTGTCTTATGTGAGTGAAGGGTCAAACTCAATATGAAAATCATCAAAGGTTTGTGGTGAAGGTTCTTCTGTGGGTTTTGGAGAGGAGGGGGTTTCAGATTTTGATAAAAGTACTGATTCTACAACAGAAATAAAAGAAGAATTACATTTCTTCTTAGCATCTTTTGGAACCTTCTAAGAATATCCTTCTCCTGCAACTTTCCTTTTCCTTGATTTCTCGAGAACAACCTCTAGATCCTGTTGTCGCAGATCACAGAAGTTTACTTCTAGAATATTCCCATCCATTTTGCAAGCTTCCAGATATCTGACAATAATTTTTGGAGAAGCATTTGTTTGAGAGAATAGAGGGAAATCCTTCAGAGGAACTCTTCTTGTTGTAATGACTTCCTTTGTTGCAACAGTTGGATCCTTCTTGATGGTATCAATGCTTTTCATTTTCTTCAGATTCTTTGCATTTAGAGGTTTTGCATTACATGCTTCCAGAGTGCTAACTTGTTGTGCTTCAGTCAGATATTCTACCAGTTTGTTTTCCGTTAGAATATCTGAAATTAGCCTACCTAGAGGTATCCAGTCCCTCTTAGTCCTTTCTTCTTCTCTAGTCTCTTTGACGCTTGTCTTCAGATGATTAAACAACAGGTGAGGAAGATTTATCTTTGTGTTGGTTGCAATGAAGTACAAAAGGAATTGTTGGTCAATGTTGATGTAATCAGGAGAACTTATGGGCTTTCTGTGGTTGATGCAACCCAATATGATCTTTGGCCAACTTCTGAAGTAGTCCTTCAGATCTTTAATTTTGTTTCATGGTTGGCCAGAAGTAAAAATCTCTTTTGAGATTGTTGTTAGTTCAGAGCATTTTTCTGCCATATCACTGCAACGAATGCCTCTGCCGTCGTGACCTATCAACCTTACAATAAGATCTTCAGAAATTAGTATCTTCTTCCACATCACATAAGAAGTAACTTGATGGTTTGATGTAGTAGGGTGAATCCAGAATTCTTTAACCAATCTTGGAAAAACTTGACCCAGTGGACGATTAAAATACTTGGTCCATCCTTGAAATTCAACATCAGGAGTAAGATCATAGTCAATTTCCTTCATGCTTTCCAAGTCTATAATGAGTTCACAGAGAACTTCTAGAGAATCAATGGGAGTCAGTAGAGTTCTTGAACGTTCTTCATATCTTTCTGATGTTGAAAAAGAAGAGCCAGGAACACATTGAGAGCTTTAAGCACTTGAAGACGAAGCCATTGTTCACACATACTTGTTGAAGGTTTTTGAAAGAAAATTTTGCACACAAGAAGTAGAGAGAAAATAGTAGCGAGAAGATATGAGAGTGAAAAAGTGAAAGTGAAAGTGAACGGTGTATTTATAAACAAATTGAAAACATAATTAGAAAGAAAAGAGTGAAAAATAATGATTACATAGCATTAATGATTCCTGAAAATAGGGAGATGGCGTGGAGATATAGAATAGTTTCCAATACAACACGAGTCTCAATGCACCCAATCAAAGCTTTAGTCCCTTCAGAATTTGAACGCGTGTTCAGGCTTAGAACAACGCTTGTGAGAGGATGACAAATGTTAATGAGTTGAACTGCATGCTTCTATCTTTAAAATGAACCGTTTAGGAACTGTTCAAAACTTCTTAGATAGATCCTGATACAACTGTCCTTCTAACTTCTGAATAATTATTGATCAGATGTTCACCAAAAAAATAAAATTCTAAGGGTTAAAGAATACGTAAATAAAACGATTATTCTGGACATAATTTCATGCTGAGATGTTTCAGAATGAAATTAAACATATCTGCAGAAAGTGGTTTAGTGAAGACATCGGGCCATTGATGGTATGTGTCAATAAATTTTAAGGAAAGAATTCCTTTCTGAATATAGTCCCTAATAAAGTGATGTTTTATTTATATATGCTTAGCCCTAGAATGTAAAATTGGATTTCTAGATAAACAAATAGCAGAAGTATTGTCACATAGTATAGGAATGTTACTCTCAAACATATTGAAGTCTTCAAGCTGACTTTTCATCCAGAGCATCTGTGGGCTGCATCCAGCTACTGCTATTTATTCAACTTCAGCGGTTGATAATGCAATTATGGATTGCCTCTTGCTTTACCACGAGATCATATTTTCTCCCAGAAACTGGCAGCTTCCAGAAGTGCTTTTTCTTTCTACTCTGTCTCCAATGAAGTCAGCATCACAGTACCCTACTAATTTGTATTCATTGGTTTTTCTATAAAATAGACCAATATTAGTAGTACCTTTCAGATACTTGAAAATTCCCTTAACAGCCTTTAAGTGAGATTCTCTAGGATCTGATTGGAATCTGGAACATAGACATACACTATATAGAATATCAAGTCTTGAAGCTGTAAGATATAAGAGAGAACCAATCATACATCTGTAGATCTTCTATTCTACCTTTTTACTTACCTCTTCCTTTTCCATAATGCATGTAGGATACATTGGAGTTTTTGATGGCTTATATCTTGATAAGTCGAATTTCTTCAGAAGTTCTTTGACATATTTGCTTTGGTGTATGTATGTTCCTTCTGGTTTTTTATTGATCTGAATGCCCAGAAAGAACTTGAGTTCTCCCATTATGCTCATTTCAAACTCTGCCTGCATAGACTTAACA
This sequence comes from Vicia faba, assembly GCA_948472305.1. NCBI lineage: Eukaryota > Viridiplantae > Streptophyta > Magnoliopsida > Fabales > Fabaceae > Vicia > Vicia faba. The sequence continues at coordinate 838,575,765 of OX451739.1, forward strand.
AATTCCCTTCCCAGAGAGGCTTTAGTAGATCCAAAAATAATATCATCTACATAAATTTTACAAAGTAGAATGTTATTTTTAAATGGCTTATAGAATAAGGTTGTGTCCACCTTCCCTCTGGTAAAACCATTTTCTAGCAGAAAACTACTTAGTCTTTCATACCAAGATCTGAGAGCTTGTTTCAGACCATATAGTGATTTCTTTAGTTTAAATGCATATTCTGGATGTTTTGAATTTTCAAAACCAGGGGGTTGGTGCACATAAACTTCTTCATTAATGTATTCATTTAAGAATGCACTATTGATATCCATCTAATAGAGAGTGATGACATTATATACAGCAAAAGAGATTAAAAGTCTGATAGATTCTAACTTGGCGAATGGAGCAAAGGTTTCTATATAGTCTATCCCTTCTTGTTGACTATAACCTTGTGCGACCAGCCATGCTTTGTTTCTAATGACTTCTCTTGTTCAGTCAGCTTGTTTATGAATACCAATTTGGTTCCAATGATGTTGAACACTTTTGGTTTGGAAACCAGATCCCACACATCGTTTCTGGTGAATTAATTTAATTCTTCCTGCATTGCAAGTATCAAATCATTGTCTAGGAGAGCTTCATCAATGGAAGTTGGCTCAATTAGAGACACTAATCCTATGAGAGATTCTTTAGAGTTTCTGAATATGGATCTTGTTCTGATTAGGTCTTCTTTCTTTCCTAGTATTTTGTCTTCAGGATGAGCTAAGTTGCTTCTAGATTTTCTTTTCTGGAGAGGTTCTTCAGAGGTTGTTGTAATATTTGTGACATCTTCTTCTTGTGTTGTATGTGATTCTTTGTAGGAACTTCTGATGCAATGTCTTCAGTACCTGTCATTTGGACTTTTATATCTGCAAAAGATTCATCTTGTTTAGACTTTTGAGATCCAAGCTTATCATCAAATCTAACACGGATTGACTCTTCTACATTCCATGTTTCTATGTTGTATACTTTGTAGCCTCTTGAGCGTTCAGAGTATCCTAACATAATACTCTTTTGTGCTTTAGAGTCAAACTTGTTCAGATGTTCTTTAGTGTTAAGAATAAAATAAATACATCCAAATGGATGGAAATATGAGATGTTCGGCATTATGTTCTTCCACAATTCATATGGAGTCTTATCCAGAATAGGTCTTATGGAGATTCTATTCTGAATGTAGCACACTGTGTTAATTGCTTTTGCCCAGAAGTTCTTAGCAATGTTAGTCTCGTTGATCATGGTTCTGGCTATTTCTTGTAAAGTTCTTTTTTTTCGTTCTACAACTCCATTTTGTTGGGGAGTTCTAGGACAAGAAAAATCATGAGAGATGCAATTCTCATTAAAAAATAGTTCAAATTTTTTGTTTTCAAATTCTCCACCATGATCACTTCTGACTTTAATAGTTCTAAGATCTTTTTCGTTCTGGACTTGGTTATAGAAGGCAAAGAACACCGAGTGTGAGTTGTCCTTGTGTATTAAGAACTTTACCCATGTCAATCTGTTATAGTCATCTACGATCACTAATCCATACTTCTTTCCACTAATAGATGCATTTTTCACTAGTCCAAATAGATCTATGTGCAGAAGTTCTAATGGTCTAGAGGTAGAAACAACATTTTTTTCTTACAAACTTCCCTTTTTGACTTGCTTCACATAGAGCATTTGAGCTGAACTTCAGGTAAGGAAGTCCTCTGACCAGATTGAGTTTGTTAATCTAAGATATTCTTCTCATACTAACATGCCCCAATCTTCTGGGCCAGACCCATTTCTCATCGTTAACAGACAATAGGCATTTTACATTCTGAATTTTTAGTTCATAAAGTTTTATTTTGTAAATGTTATTCTTTCTCTTTCCATTAAAGAGGATAGATCCATCTTTCTGACTAACGGCTTTACAGGACTTTTGATTGAAGATTATATCATAATCGTTATCACTTAATTGACTTATGGATAACAAGTTATGCATTAATCCATCTACTAACAGAACATTAGTTATAGAGGGAAGATTACCGTTACCAATAGTTCCAAAGCCAATGATCTTCCCTTCTGATTTCCTCTGAAACCTACGTAGCCACCAAATTTATGCTTCAGGCTTTGGAACATATGCTTTCTTCCCGTCATGTGTCAAGAGCATCCAGAGTCCAGGTACCAGGATTGGTGTTTCAGTCTTGCTGTCAAAGATATCTGCAACATAGACAATTTTATCCGTAGGTACCAAAATCTTTTTGGGTCCTTGTTTTTTAGAGTTACCAAAATTCTGTTTGAATTTTGGTTTAGTAGAGGAATCACTACCAGTATACTTTAAGTCATGTGTGTGTCCATAGGTAAAGTGAGAATTTAGAGGAGTACATTTAATAACCAAAACCTTAACTTTCTTAGGTTGGGATACTTTACCTTTATATCCTATACCTTTTCTGCCATTTCTTCTAACTCCATAGATCATTGAATCCATCTTGCTTCTATCTATGCTTTTAGCGAGGAACTTTTGAAAGCTATGATCATATTCCTTTATGATCTTATCAGGGTTACTAGGAACTTATGAGATAGTTTCCTTCTGAGTATTTTGTAATTCATTTTCAAGTTTTGAAATTTTTTCTTTTAGCTCAGTGTTTTCCAATCTCAGATTCTTAGTTTCTTCAGAGTCAAAAACTAATTCTTTTTTCAGGTTCTTGTTTATGACTCGAAGTTTCTGATACCTTTCTAGAATTTCTGTCAGACTCTCCTCTAATTATGATCTAGAAAAGTTATAAAATACCTCTTCTTCCTCTGAGTCTGATTCTGATCCAGATGATTCAATATCTTTTGATATGTTGGCCATAAGGGAAATGTTGGCTCTTTCATCTTCTGATTCGGTGTCTGATTCAGAAGAGTCTAAGTCATCCCATGTTGCCATGAGACTTTTCTTATTCTCCTTAAAGAACTTCTTTTTAGGTTTCTCCTTCTGGAGCTTTGGACAGTCGCTTTTGTAGTGCCCTTGTTCATTGTATTCCTATCAGACAATATATCTGTTTCTTGACATTCTGTATTCAAAAGAAGGTTCAAACTTTCTGTTTTCAGATAATGATTCAGACTGATTCCCTATTCTTCTGGAATTTCTTAACTTCCTTTGCCTGTGCTTCCACAGCTGATTGACTCTTCTTGAGAGAAGGGATAATTTGTCTTCTTCTGATGAGGATCCACCAGAGTTTTCTTCTATTTCCTGCAGAACTTTAGAATCATAGTTTTTTTTAGATTTAAGGGCTAACGGCTTACCTTGCTTATGGGGCTCATCATCTTTTAACTATATCTCATGACTTCTAAGAGAGCTGACAAGTTATTCTAGAGATATTTTGTTCAGATCTTTTTCCACTTAGAGAGAAGTGACCATAGGTCTCCATTTCTCTGGTAAACTTCTGATGATCTTGTTTACATGATCATCAGTTGAGTATCCTTTATCCATAACTTTTAGCCCAGCAACTAGAATTTGAAATCTTGAGAACATTGTTTCAATGGTTTCATCTTCTTCCATTTTGAAGGCTTCATACTTCTGAATGAGCGCAAGGGCTTTGGTTTCTTTGACTTGCATGTTTCCTTCATGCGTCATTCTCAAGGAATCAAACATGTGCTTTTCTATCTCTCTGTTTGTGATCTTCTCATACTCTGAGTATGAGATGTAACTCAAGAGAATAGTTTTGGTCTTGTGATGATTTCTAAAGTCTCGCTTTTAATGATCTGACATTCTTTTTCTATCAATCTTCTGACCGATTTCATCAACAGGATGTATGTACCCATCAGCCACCATACCCAGAGATCAGCGTCATGAGCCAGAAAGAAACTTTCAATTCTATCTTTCCATTAGTCAAGGTTTTCTCCATCAAAGGTTGGAGGTTTGTCGCTGATTCTATCTTTCTCATCATAGTAGTTATTGTTTATGTTATGACTTGGAGCCACCATAGAGTTTTTCTTAGCTTGGATCTTTTACTGACACAATTAAGTGCTTGAACTCAGAACCAGGCGCTCTGATGCCAATTGAAGAATGGAAAAACACAAGAAATGAGGGTTTGAATTGGGATTTTTAAAATTGAAAGTAAAGAACAAGTTGGTTATCCTGGTTCGTTTGAACTCAAACTACTCCAGTCCACCCACCAAGGTGATTTCACCTCTCTCAACGGGGTCTTAATCCACTAATCAATCTTGATTACAAATCTACTTTGACAACCGTCAAAGTCTTCTTGAGTATAAACCACAACCCTTTTTTCACAAGGAATTTCTCTAAACAATGTATGAATAAAAGTGTACAATGGTGTTTTGGTGTTTCTAATAAATCAGTATCACAATACAAGTGACGTTCTACACAGTTTGGATGTTGAATGTTTGAGGATGAAGAATGATAGCAGCTGTTGTACCCCAAAATTTTCCCTCTCATTTATCAATACTTTTCTCACAAGATCTCTTTTACTCAAGACTGGATTAGAGTTTGATCAGCTCAAGACATCTCATCATGCACTGATAACCCAAAATTAGGGTTTGGGATTGCACAAAGATTTTTGGACTATCAATGCTTCATATGACTTTCAAGTATCATTATAGACCCCTAATATTATCATGTCATGTTTCAAGCCTTGAATCACATTTTTGATCAGTCATTTGGACAGTTGACCTAAAAATCAGTTGTATTGAGGAAAAAGTCAACCATGGCCAATTTACCGTCAAACTTCATAATTTTTGATCCACATCAACATTTTAGACTCATATGAATCATTTGATCAAGTTTGGACCACAATTCCTCAAGAAATTTGATCAAATCATCAAAAGGGCAAAATGGTCAAAATTAGGGTTTTGATTGAGAAAGGGAAATTTCTGATTTTTGACCTAGAAAATGATAAATTGAATTAATGAATGATTTCAAGAGTTCAATTGCATCATCTTGACAAAAATCTATGGTTCAAATCATTTCAAATCCATTGGATTGACAGATAAATTTTTCAGTCAACTGATCAAAAGTCAACTGTATACTGAAGAGTCAAACTTTGACTTTTTGGTCAAATTCAAGTGCCAAGGACCACAATTCATCAAAATATGTCAAAATGTGAAACTTGTTCATCAAGAAATCAAATATTGAAGATTTTGTTTCGAAATTTGAAAATTTCTTAACTTAGAAACTTTTCTAACTATGGAAAATTTCTTATTTTTTCTCAACTTTAAGCCAAATTCTCACCATGATACAAGATGATTCAAAGGAAGTTCCCAACATGAAAGTTGTAGATTCCATGAAATCTACAACTTTGCTTCACACATTTTTTCCTAAAGATGCTTGGATCTCAAGATATAATTTTGTGAATACATGCTCATGAATTAAAACAAGTTAGTAAAATTTTGCCCTAATTTAAGCAGGTTTTTGACCTAACTTCATGGCAACTTTTCACCTAGTTCCAAATGGAATATTGGAAATAAATTCAAATATGAGTAATAGAGAACATTGCAAGCTTTCCAAAATGTCAAAGAACTCCTTGAGATCATTCTTGAGTAGGGAGAATCAAAGAGATGAAGTTGGCAATTTCTCACTTTGATTTCACGCCATTTCATGAAGACCAAAATTCAAATCCAAACCTACGCTGCATAATTCTTTCTTTGGAGGTCTCAAACTTGTTCCTCACTCCATAATTAAATGCTTACACAGTTGATAAAGATTTAATCCAAGCATGAGAGCCTTTGTCCAAGCTTTAATTCCATAAATGGCACAAAGTTGCCATTTCCACTTTAGTAAAGCACAACTTTTGCATTTGTCCACTCCTTGAGATTTTTACCTATTCCTTCTGCACACACAAACCCTATAAACCAAAATAAATGTGCCTAAGACTTGTACCAACTCAGATCAGGCTTGTACAAGAATGTAGAGAGTTGTCTCCTTACTTTTCTTCAAAAGCAAGCAATAGAGCAAAAAGTCTATAACTAAGAAATATGGAGGAAGCTTGAGGTCTAACCTTTTCTATACTTATACACAAACATATTATGACTAAGGACATGGTTGAAAAACGTCAGAAACCCTCCCAAACTCTCTATCACCAAAAACCTGCCATAACTTGCAGTTTTGCATCAAGCATAGCAATCTCAAAATCTACTCGTGTGTTTCAAGTTCTAATTACCTAAACACTTAACCTATATCATATCTAAGTGTTCCAGACCATCATCCCTTCACTGTAACTCCTCCTTCTCCATCTTCCTTTTTTTCATTTCAAGCTTGCAGGTTGACTTGGGTAGGGAGATTCAGGCACTTTCAAGGCAAGGTAAGGATTGGAACACACTCAGGGAGGTCCAAGCAAGCTAAAGAGATCCTCAGTCCTTCTCAAAACTCACTCAAACTCCATTCACGATCTCAACTAAAAGAGGTAAGAACTCTAACTTCAATCTCTTCATACAGGCATCCTTGGATCTCGATTTGTGAAAATAAAATATAGATATCTTTGTGCTAAAGCCAACCATGTTCATAGATTTCATTTATATTCATTGTGTATAGAGAATTTTAGATTTCAAATTTCTGTAAAAATAGGTTTGAAATTAGGGCCAGTGAAATTAGCTTTAATCTTTGACTGTTAGTTTACATGATTTACATGGTTGAAATCGTGGGAAAGAGTACTATCATTTTCATGTTTGAAGTTTCCATTTTCATGGAGAAATGAGAGAGATACAGGGGGTCCGGCTAGCTAGAGGAAGAAGACGAAGTACAGGGCAAGGAAGCACTTTGTGTTATGTATTTTTAGTTTCATTTGAACTAACGGATGTACAGCCACCCCAGTGGCAAGGCAGCGCGCAAAAATTGCTAAGGTCATGGGTTCGAGCCTTGGCGCCTGCCTTTTGCATTTTTTTCATACTTTTCCAGCTTTTTTTGTTTGTTTGGCAGCGTGAGCTTCTGAGCTTATGGGCCTTCTTTTTTTTAAACCACCTACCCCTGTTTGACTGCAGCACCCCAGGCCCATACATTTTATTATTTATTTTATTTTCATTTCCATTTTATTAAATATATTTTCCTTAACATAAAAAATCATAAAAAATATAAAACATGATAAATATTACATTATGTTTATTTTTATTTTATTTTCTCATAAAAAATATTTTTATTAAATTACATATTAACTATCTTTCTTAAATAAACTTGTAATTAAAAATAGAATAAGTTTAAATATTTGTTATTATTCTCACACTTGTAAATATTTATTTTAATATATACCAAAAAATAAATACTATCTATTATTTTTAAGATAAAAAAAGACCAAAAAAAATAATGCTTAAAGAACTTTATTTTTTTTAACAAATTAGAATTAGGGTTAATCAATTTCTAAGAAAATAATTTCCTTTTCTTAAACTATTAGGTTTAGTTCAAAATTCTTTTTTTTTTTACATAAAAAACAAAATAAAATCTTTTTCTTGCATATACATATCTTTGCATATTTAATTTATATTGTATATTCAAATATTTGTACAAATTCAATTTGGTTGTAATATCTTAATTAGATTTACATTATTTCAAATCTCCATTTGTAATTTGTATACCCCCTCTCCCATAAAATGTTGTAATAGTGTAGTAATCTTTAAATTATGCAATTTATCGCTTTTACACAACATGCTAGTAATTAGGGTTTGTATTGTAAGATAAAAACAATCAAATAGAAAACCCTAATCCAAGACAAAATCAAGCATGAAAATAACACACTTCCACACAAGCACCCTTAGGGTTACTCCTCTTGGTTGCCTTACACAAAAATGGCCATATTACGCATGCGAAGTATCTTGGCAAAACAAACAAATATAAGATCATAGTCCCTCAATGACGCTATTCTAAGTTGCCTTACAAAATGATCTTGGTCCCTCAAAAATTCTAATATACTTTGCAAATATTGCTAATCATGGTTGTACGATGACCCACGCCCGTCCCGTTAACATCCAAAGATAGGGTTGCTTACTAAATCAATGGTAAGACACCAATGTCAAAGGAAAAGAAAATGAACAAGAAAGACATTTGAGTAAGTAGATTAGTTCTAGTTACTTGCTCCATTTCAAACAACTATCCTTGATATTTTCAAAAGAAACACACACATTTCCAAGCATCTTACAAATATTGAAAACATTTTCAAAAAAGACAAACATCTTTGTATACATTCTTACGAACGAGAATAATTACAAAGGTTTCCTAAACAATGGCCTCTTTTACAAAATACTTTCAAAACTACACAACGCACAATTTCAAAACAAAAGCAAGTGATCTAGCAAGTAACTAAGAGCCCATGGAAAACCATGTATGAAAGGGTGCTAATACCTTCCCTTTTCATAATCTACCCCCCGAACTCAAGAAAACAATCTCAAAGGTCTTTCATGTGCTTTTTCACCTTTCCTTTTGGATAGAAGAAAAGTCGGTGGTGACTCTTGCTAACCGTAACATTTGCGATAAAACGCAAAACCCTCAAGTAAGTTCTCCCACCGTATCACAGAACTGGCGACCCTGATGGGGATTTAAATGAAAGTGGGGTTACCTTAGGGCTAAGATCACACTTATTTGCTTACATTGTTTGACTTATATGCTTTACGTTATGGTTCTTTGTTTGGGTTTGAAATCCTCTACCCGGATTTGGGATACATTATAGGTAAATAGCAATACGTTGTGGCAACTGTGCAGGGTATACCGAAATGGTCTAAGCAATAGCTATGTTAGTGCGACATATTTGTAGGTACCGGTAGCCTTTGAGTTAATCAAAGAGAATACGGGGCCGCTGAGTGATGTCATGAAGCACTAATGAACTTCTAGAACCTTTACTTGACCAACTTGGCCTTTAGGATGTAGTGAGATGACCAACTTTGGTGCAGTCTGAAGTTGATAGATACTCGATACTACACTCATTGATGTTTGGTTTCTTGGGATATTTAGGTTGCCATTAAAGAGGCTTGAGCTGAAACAATGACCAAGGAAACAATCCGGTGATATTGAGCTCCTTAGAACCCGGTTACTATTACTAGGACATGTTTAAACCAACTAAACTTCAAGAGGGTACTTACCTATAAAACTCTATGCAAGCCAAAACTAAGAACTTGTTTGCTTTGCTTGTATATGCATACTTGTACATAACATCATGGACATCATGAACATCACATACATCCACTAACCATTTCAAGGATTTTTTGAGATTCATCTTTGTTCTTGTTTTGTAGGATATGGATTCATTTCGCAAGAAAACTATTCAAGTCAACCTTGTGATAATTCCTTCACAACATAAGGAGCTAGCTTCAAGGATCCCTGAGAACTCTCCATTCACCGAGAGACATGGCCTTCTACTGAACTTGGTCACCTCCAACACAAATGAGGATATGATGAAAGTGCTCTTTCAGTTCTTTGATCCTTTGCACCATTGCTTCACATTTCCCGACTATCAACTTGTGCCTACTTTGGAAGAATTCTCCCAACTCTTGAGGATTCCCATTCTCAATCAACTACCTTTCAACGGTACGGAAAGAGACCCAAAGCCAGAAGAGATTTCTCAAGCTCTGCACTTGCACTCATCTGATATCACAACTCATTGGGAAACTAGAAGTGGTGTCAAAGGCTTCTTAGCAAAGTTCCTGTTTGAGAAAGCCTAAAGCTGTTGGAATTCCTTAGACTTGCAAGCCTTTGAGGAAATTGTGGCTCTTCTTATCTATGGGATGGTCTTATTTCCCAATCCTGACCAACTCATAGATGTGAGCACCGTCAAAATCTTCATGTCACGCAACCCGGTGCCTACATTTCTAGGGGATATCCTACACTCTTTTCACACTCGCACAATGAGGAAAAAAGGTGTCCTTATGTGTTGCACTCCTCTCCTGGCAAGATGGTTTATTTATCATCTTCCCCAATCAGTCTTAAAAAATGAGCAAGGTTCAAGGTGGTCATAAAGGTTAATGACGCTTAAACATTCAAATATTCATTGGTGCTCCCGATCCAAAGAGAATGTTATCATTGTTGACCGTTTTGGGGAATTCCCTAATGTCCCTCTACTTGGCATTAGGGGAGGCATCACCTACAATCCATGGTTAGCTTTAAGACAGTTTGGTTATGCTCGAAGTGATGGTCCGCACGAGATATTGATTCAAGGTTTGGTATTCGACAACGACAACGACGATCAAGGTCTTTGCCAGAGATTCATCCGAGCTTGGAGGATGCTAAACAAGGTGGATAGAAAGACTTTGGGGCACAAGAACTCCATCCCTCTTGAGCCTTACCTCAAATGGGTATGAACCCGTGCTCAAAGTCTTATGATGCCTTATCCTTCCATCCTTCCGGGAATTATTGAGCCTGTTAAGGAGGGAGATGTTCCATACACTATCCTACATCCTGACATGCCCACATCTCTTGAAGATCTACAAAGGGATTGGATACAGCTCAAAGGAGAGCAAGATACTTTCGAAGCCCAATTCTACGCAACTGAGAAGAAGGTTTTGGAACTCACTAGGCTACTTCATGAGGAACAGACTCTAAATGCCTACATTGCACCAAAGAGGATGCACACTACTTTTTTATCTTAGAGTTTTGTATTATTTTGTCTAAAAGGGCATTGATGTACTCAAACTCTATCTTATTAAAATAACGTGTGTTTCTTTTTATCTAAAATGAACTTGAGTATTTGAAATCCTTGAAAACATTGCATATGCACATATCATTCATCATAACATAAACAGGTCTTTTGCAACAATTTCCTCATCTCTTTACTGTTTATTCAGTAAGATGGATCTCGAACAAACAGTGAAAGATGTCCAAGCTCAGAACACGCAGTTTCAACAGTTGCTCATGACCCTAGCCAAGGGGCAAGAAGAATTGAAGACTCTGCTAGCTGAAGAGAAGAAGAAGAAAATAAAGAAGGTAAATGGAGTCTTGAATATGGGGAGAAGATTTCATGAGCAGACGAGAAGGACTTTGAATTTTGCAACAACATCCGGTGAAGGAGAGGGAAAAGGCAAGGAAACAGCAGTCTCGTCAGAATCTGAAGAGGAGGAAGAAGAGGAAGACTACTCTGAGGAAGAGTATCCTCCAGCTGATGACAAGTACAGACATCTCGAAGAGCGTTTGAGCGTGATGGAAATACAAAAGGTGCCAGGCTTAGATTTTGAGGAATTGGGACTAGTGTCGGGGATTGTGATTCCTCTGAAAGTTAAAGTGCCCTTATTTGCAAAATACGATGGAGTGTCATTCCCTAAGATGCATCTCTGATCATATGTGAGAAAGATCCAACCACACTCCGCTGATAAAGACTTGTGGGTGCATTTTTTCCAAGATAGTCTGTCTGGAACACAACTCGATTGGTTCTACCAACTAGAAAGAGCCAACGTCCATAACTGGGAAGATCTTGCCGCAGCTTTCTATAAGCAATATCAATATAATGCTGATTTGGCGCCTACCCGTACTCAACTTCAGAGTATGGCTATGGCTTCCAATGAGTGTTTTAAGGATTACACGCAGAAATGGAGTGATCTGGATGGAAAAGTTCAACCCCCTCTGTCTGAAAGGGAATTGGTGGACATGTTCTTAGGCACTTTATCGAGCCCTTTCTTCAACCATTTAATTGGAAGCTCATCTGCAGGATTTACTAAACTAATATTAATCGGAGAGAGGGTGGAAGCTGGCATAAAAAGTGGAAAGATTCAGAAGGATTCATCTTCTTCTACAGTTGTGAGGAAGCCTTTTATTTGGAAGAAAGAGGTAGCTGTTGTCTATCCGCAATGAAACCAAGAGAGAGTCGAACGCCGACCAATGGTGGGGACTGTTATGATTCCAAAGCCTATGTCTGATCAACAAATAAGTAATCAACCAAGGGTGGAAAGGCCAGTCAGGAAATTCACCAGAATCAACATGACTCTGTCTCAAGTATTACCACATCTTCTGAAATCCAATTTGGCAACCTTAAAAGAAGCTCAGAAAAACCCCAACACAGCGTCCCCTCATTATCACCCTAATGCCTGTTGCGCATATCACTCCAAAATCCTGGTCACGATACTAATAACTGTTTGGCCTTGAAGAACAAAATACAAGACCTCATTGAAGCAAAAGAAATTGAGTTTGATGCGCCCGAGAAGCAAAATGTCATTTCTGCTCCTATGCCCAGACATGGTCACAACACTAATGTTATTGAAGATGATTTGTTTGTTACAATAGTTAATGAACTCGTGACTCCACTCCTAAACATTAAGATAAACCTGTTGAAAGTCGGTGTATTCCCGGGTTGTAATGAAGACTGCCACCTCTGCTTATCCTCACTAACTGATTGCCCTTTGTTGATAACAGGTATTCAGCGCTTGATAGACAACAAAGAGATTATGTTTGAAAGTACTCCTTTTTCACCTATTCTTGTTGAAAATGTTTCAATCATTACCATCTCCGCCAATTCTTCCAGGGTCCCCAAAAGACCCGTTAGAATTACATCGGTTCCGAAAACTACTCCTCTAATAATCATAATGCCTGGGCCAGTCCCATATGAATCAGACAAAAATGTGCCATGGAATTACGGTGGGGACATTTACTACCATGGCATCAAACAAGATGGTCCGGCCTCCGAAGAGATAAACTCCGAAGAAGAAGATTCTGACATTAGCAATATTGTCGGAACTAGTAAAAGTACCCGAAGCGGTAGGATCTTTTCTCCAAAAATTGCCCCCCAAAGGCAATTTTTGGACCCGTGGCTGCTCCAAAGGTTACTTCCATACCCATAATCATCTCTGCAAGTGCTCCTGTTGACGAAGCCGTTACAACCCCTGTTGCCATTCCTACCAACACTCCTGCTGCTGAAACTCGAGGAAAAAGTATTCTAGTGGAGCCTGTCCAGATGAAGGCTAAATCACTGAATATCCCTGAGACATCAAAGAAAGAAATGAAGGAGATCCTAAAAATTATAAAAAGGAGCGACTACAATGTAGTTGAACAGTTGGGGCAAACTCCCTCCAAAATCTCCATGCTGGAATTACTACTGTGTTCCGAGGCACATGCGAAAGCCTTGGTGAAGTTCCTAAAGACAACCCATGTGCCTCAAGAGACGTCTGTTGATCAATTTCAAGAATGCATGGCCAGCTTGACAGCGGATAACGGCCTAGGCTTCTCGGATGCTGATCTGAGACCAAGGGGAAGAAAACACAACGAGGAATTGCATGTCTCTATGGAATGTAGGGGCACCACTCTGGCCCATGTCTGGGTGGACACTGGCTCATCTTTGAATGTCTTACCGAAAAAAGCTCCTGACAGACTTGACTGCGAAGGACTAACATTAAAGCCAATTAAAATAGTAGTAAGGGCATTTTATGGCTCGAAGAGGATGGTACACGGGGAGGTGGATATCCCCATAAAGGTTGGGACTCAAACTTTCAATTCAACCTTTTATGTAATGGACATCCGCCCTTCGTACTCTTGCCTGCTAGGACGGCCATGGATCCATAATGCTGGCGTTGTCACCTCTACATTGCACTAAATTCTGAAGTAACCGGTTCAAGGAAAGATTATCATTGTCCACGGAGAGGAAGAATACATGATTAGCCATCTCAATTCCTTCAGGTAAGTGGAATTGGACGACGAGTTCATTGAAACTCCTTTTCAACACTTCGAAGAGGTCCCCCAAGAGGTAGCAGTGACCAAGACTGTGTCCCAGATTCCCAAGATTACAAGACCTCCACTCTGGATGTCATCTCTGAAGGACGCCAAAGCAGTAGTAGAAGAAGGTGGATGCACCATATGGGGGAAACTTCCAGATATCCCGTATAAGTTTGACAAGTTTGGCTTAGGTTTCCCTTCAAGTGCTCAAAAGGCTGTACGTCATGCCCGTGCTAGAGGGACACCCTTGAAGATTAGCAACTGAGAGGTCAACGCGGTAGAAGATGGTGAAGAGGATTGCAGCTTGGAGGATTGGATATTTCCGACAGTCAATGGAGGACTCCGCAATTGGGAGGCTAGAGACTTCGTCCCAATAACTATCATCCCTCAGTAATTTATCTTTACATTTTGTTAGACCTATAATATTCAAAAACAATTCGCACTCTTAAAACCTTGTGTCTTACCCGAGGCACAATGGTCCATTTGTAAGGGTTATTATTTCATCTTCATATGACATTCAATGAATCATGGATGTTTTTCGCATACAAACTTTTGTGCTCATTTTTTTTTCTTTTACATTTTATTTTTTAAAGATGGCTATACCCTTACACACACCCACACTCATAAATGCAGGTACCCATCCATTCTGGATCCCATGGGTAATGATACTTCTATGGCCTTTTGTAACTCTGAGGATCTAATCTACCAAGCTGAAGACGAGCGTGAGGAAGATTGTGAAGTACCAGGGGAACTTGCCAGACTGCTACAACAAGAGGAAAGAACCATTCATCCTCACAAGGAACATGTGGATACAATCAACCTGGGTACGAAGGAGGATAAAAAAGCGGTCAAGGTGGGTGCCAATCTGGAACCCAGTGTCAAGGAGCGTCTGATTCAGTTGTTGCATGATTATGTCGAAGTCTTTGCCTGGTCATATGAACACATTCCAGGACTTGATACAGACATCGTGGTACATCGTCTGCCTACAAGAGAAGATTGTCTGCCAGTAAAGCAAAAGGTTCTCCGTATGAGACCTGATATGTCAGAAAAGATTAAAGCAGAGGTCATGAAACAATTCAATGTTGGACTCTTGGCTGTCACTTCCTACCCTCAATGGGTTGCCAACTTTGTTCCCGTACCTAAAAAAGATGGCAAAGTACGAATGTGTGTGGATTACAGAGATTTGAATAGGGAGAGCCCTAAAGATGATTTTCCACTCCCCCACATTGATATACTTGTTGACAATATGACACAACATAAAGTGTTTTACTTCATGGACGGATTCTCAAGTTATAACCAAATCAAAATGGCACATGAGGACAGGGAGAAAACAAAATTTGTCACACAGTGGAGCACATTCTGCTACAAGGTGATGCCATTCGGATTAAAGAATGCGGGGGAAACCTATCAGCGCGCCATGGTAGCTTTATTTCACGACCTAATACTCCTCTATATATACTCCACATATTCAGACAAGAGAACCACACGAAACCTTGCAAGAAAACCACCTTCCAAAAACTTCAAAATTTATCAAAAACTAGGGAAAATTGAAACTCTTCTTTCCAGCCTTCCTCAAGGCTAAATTCATGTTCCAATCAATGCCTGAAATAGTACAGAGTAAGTATGGATTGATTGTGATGATCCAAGAGGCCTGAAAAATGCACACCATGCATTATCAATTTTTTATAGTTGCTTGTTTTCGTTTTAATTATGCTTTGATCGAAACTACATTACTAATGTCCTTCTAAGATGTATTAGTGCAAGATAGAACCATTTCATGAGTCCCATAATGCCTGGATAAGAGATTTCCATGATTGAACTGTTTTAGGTTATCTTGTTCGTATTGCTTTATACAGGAAGAATTAGTGAAAACCAAAGGACCCATTGAAATCGCAAGGCTCGATTTAGGGGGTGGTGTTTCTTTGAATCACTAACATTGTCTATTTTACAGGTTTTGAAAAATTCCTCGCCAGAGAAGACGACCAGAGCTAAGGCTCCGACACTTCTCCGGTCATCCTGATAAGAGTTATATTATATATATTTTTTGGTTTGATTAAATAAACAGATGTATGGCCACCCCAGTGGTAGAAGCGCACAGGTTAAGGCAATACTGCACTAGGGCGTGGGTTAGATCCCTGCCTTTTGCAAAATTTCTTTGTTTTTCATATTTTTTGCAGGTTTCATATGTATTGCAACGTATTTGTTTTCTTGACACCAACAACTCGTTGACCCAGTGGCAAGGGGGCGCGCCTTGATGCAAGAGGCGTGGGTTTAACACCCACCCCTGGTATTTTTTATTTCTCTTTTACTAACCCTTATTTTCTTCTTTTTTTTAATTGTTTTTCGTTTAAATTAATTAACCCAAATCCTTTTATTTAAACCCAATTAACTTAATATTTTTCTAACCCTAATTAAATTAGGATTAAGTTTTTTTGTGGCAATTAGTTTTTTTAATTAAATTAATTAAACTAGAATTTTTAGGTTTAATTAGTTATTATCATTAAACTATCTTCTTCATAAAAATCACCAAAGACATGTTATTTTTATTTTTCTATTTTTCCTATTTTTCTAGATCAATTGTATAGGGCGCATTCAACTGTAATAGCATAGCTTTATATTTTTCGCGTTTTTATATTATGTAACTCCTTATAGTATGTAATATTTATAGGTTTTCTTTTCCATATTCCACTATTATGTAATTTCCCCAAATCCTTGTAATAGTCTTAGGTTTACATTTCCGCCTTTATCTTCTACTACTATAATTTATATACTACTATTAGTAACTAGGGTTTGTATGGAAAGGTAAAGTGAACGGATAGAAAAATCATAATTTCAAGATAAATAACTGAAACAAATACACTTGCACACTTACACCTCTCAGGTAGCCTCTCTTTGTTGCCTTTTGGAATAACGGTCATGTCCCTCGAAAATAGGGATACTTTAACAAAATCCCTCCGAATAAAAGATCATAGTCCCTCGATGACCCTTTGGATGTTGCTTATGAACAAATGATGTAGTCCCTCCGATAATTGCAAAAGTATCCTTATCAGTTTCCTTCAATGACCATACGACGACCCTCAATTGTCCCTTCACATCCAATGAATGGGGCTACCTACCAACTAATGGTACATATAGCACTATCTTTAAAGGAGAAGGAAAAGAATAAGAATGAACTTGAATGGGTAAGAAACTTTTATTCGCTTGCTCACAAAATTTTCTAAAAAAACATTTCACACATCACTTTCAAAAATATTTTCAAAACACTTTGTATGCATTCTTGAGGAATCATACAAGAATCATTACAAAGTTAGCCTTACTTTGGCAATTTCAAAATATTTTCAAATCACACAAAAAGCGAGGTTTTCAAAGTGAGCTAGCGATTAAGAGATCATAGATAACTACGGATGAGAAGGGTTCTAACACCTTCTCGTTTTATAACTTACCCCCCAAACTTGAAATCTATCAAGGTCTTTCCTGTTCTTTTCGCCCTTTCCTTATTTGATAAAAGAAAAGTAGGGGGCGAATCTTGTTATCCTCAACATTCGCCATAAAATGCAAAACAAGCCAATTCCCGAAATAGGACGAGTTTACCAACAAAAAAACAGGTCTAAGATTAATTCCCGAAACAAGACGGGGCAACTATCTATATGACCAAGCCGTATGAATTTCTGAAACAAGATGGGTTTACGAACAAAAAAACAGATCGTAGATCAATTCCAGAAATAAGACGGGGAGACTATCTGCATGACCAAATGAATTCTGACGAGCATTCCATTCTAGAAGTTTATTCTGAAAATCGTTCCTCCCAGAGACTCAATTCTGGCGAGCATTTTCCTTCTGAAAAACATTTTTCACAGTCGACTGTAGACTCATTCTGATACTCCTATCAACAATTACTTCAGATTACATCTACAATCCCATCCCCGACGACATTCTATCATATCTCCGAATGGAATCTTTATTCCCATTCAAGCAATGCTATCAACCAATGGCGTTACTTCGTGCACCGACGAGCGCGAATTTCTGGGCACTTAAATGTTCAATCCTCTTCCACCTTCAAATCATGAATGACGGACATTCCAATCTAAGTCTTTAGGTTTAAGAAGATTGAACAGGGGCAGATGTTGTACCCCGAAATTTTCCCTCCAATTTTTTAAGACAATTGATTCAAGATATCTCCTTATGCTCCTAGGGTTTTCAATTGCTCAAGAATACCCAAGGTTTGATATGACAAATTCTCCTCCTAAGCAGTTGACCTACAACTAGGGTTTCACTTTTCTCAATGAAATTTGAGCTTATAATTCCTCATATGTCTCAAGGAATGCTCATGCCAAATTTCAAGCATTGCATCACAAGTTTGCTCAATCAATTACTCAAATGACTAAAAATCAACTATATTGGGTAAAAAGTCAAATGTGGTCAACTTATAGCCAAACTTCAAGATTTTTGGTCTACATCAATATTTTGAAGTCATATTCATCATTTTATCAAGGGTTGATCATGATTCATCAAGAAAACTCAAGATTTATCAAAAGTCAAAAGTTACTAAATTAGGGTTTTCTTAAGGAGAAGTCAACTGAACTTTGACCAAGCATAACTTTCACATTCTTCACCATAAAATTATCAACCAAAGCTCATTTTGAAAGAAATTCAGTTCTCTACATCTTTGACTCTCTAAGCTCAAGTACAAAAAATGCTTCATTTGAGAGATATGGGCAAAAACATTACAGGTCATTTTGAAAGTCAACAAAAAGACACTTTTTGTCAAGGCAGTTTATATCAAGATAAATCTTCAAATGAAAAAGTGATCAACATAGAGATTGTATGGGGACATCTTGAGGTTTCCAAAAAGTGAAAGATCACCTTCATATGATAAAAATTGAGAGACTTATGATTGGTACAAGTTGGGAAGTTTTGAGAAAATGCATGAAACCCAAATTGATCAAACTTGAATTTTTGGGCTAGTGGGCTTATGTTTCAAGGTCCAAATATGTTTTAGACCTCATAGTGAACCTATGAATCTATTCATACACCCTTTTTATTTTTATTCCATTTATTTTTTATTTTATTTATTTAAGTTTAAAATTAAATTAAAAAAAATCAAATTTTCATACAAAGGACCAAGCCCATTCTTCTTGACCTAATACTCCTCTATATATACTCCACATATTCAGACAAGAGAACCACACGAAACGTTGCAAGAAAACCACCTTCCAAAAACTTCAAAATTTATCAAAAACAAGGGAAAATTGAAACTCTTCTTTCCAGCCTTCCTCAAGGCCAAATACATGTTCCAATCAATCCCTGAGACATTACAAAGTAAGTATGGATTGATTGTGATGATCCAAGACGCCTGAAAATTGCACACCATGCATTATTAATTTTTTATAGTTGCTTAAATTCATACTTTCGATTTCATTATGATTTGATCGAAACTAACATTACTAATGTGCTTCTAAGATGTATTAGTGCAAGATAGAACCATTGCATGAGTCCCATAATGCCTGGATAAGAGATTTCCATGATTGAACTGTTTTAGGTTATCTTGTTTGTATTTCTTTATACAGGAAGAATTAGTGAAAACCAAAGGCACCATTGAACTCGCAAGGCTCGATTTAGGGGGTGGTGTTTCTTTGAATCACTAACATTGTCTATTTTATAGGTTTTGAAAAATGCCTCGCCAGAGAAGACGACCGGAGCTAAGGCTCCGAAGCTTCTCCGGTTATCCTTATAAGAGTTATATTATATATATTTTGGTTTGATTAAATAAACAGATGTATGGCCACCACAGTGGTAGAAGCGCGCGGGTTAAGGCATTACTGTACTAGGGCGTGGGTTAGATCCATGACTTTTGCAAAATTTCTTTGTTTTTCATATTTTTTGCAGGTTTCATATGTATTGCAGCGTATTTGTTTTCTTGACACCAACAACTCGTTGACCTAGTGGCAAGGGGGCGCACCTTGATGCAAGAGGACGTGGGTTTAACACCCGCCCCTGGTATTATTTATTTCTCTTTTACTAACCCTTATTTTCTTACCTTTTTTTAATTGTTTTCCTTTTAAATTAATTAACCCAAATCCTTTTATTTAAACCCAATTAACTTAATATTTTTCTAACCCTAATTAAATTAGGATTAAGTTTTTTTTTGGCAATTAGTTTTTTTAATTAAATTAATTAAACTAGAATTTTTAGGTTTTATTAGTTATTATCATTAAACTATCTTCTTCATAAAAATCACCAAAAACATTTTATTTTTATTTTTCTATTTTTCCAATTTTTCTAGATCAATTGTATAGGGCGCATTCAACTGTAATAGCATAGCTTTATATTTTTTGCGTTTTTCTGTTATGTAACTCCTCATAGTATGTAATAGTTATAGGTTTTCTTTTCTATATTTCACTATTATGTAATTGCCGCAAAGCCTTGTAATAGTCTTAGGTTTACATTTCCGCCTTTATCTTCTGCTACTATAATATCTATACTACTGTTAGTAATTAGGGATTGTATGGAAAGATAAAATCAACGGATAGAAAAACCATAATTTCAAGATAAATAACTGAAACAAATACACTTGCGTACTTACACCTCTCAGGTAGCCTCTCTTCGTTGCCTTTCGGAATAACGGTCATGTCCCTCGAAAATAGTGATACTTTAGCAAAGTCCCTCCGAATAAAAGGTCATAGTCCCTCGATGACCCTTTGGATGTTGCCTACGAACAAATGATGTAGTCCCTCCGATAATTTCTAAAGTATCCTTATCAGTTTCCTTCAATGACCATACGACGACCCTCGATTGTCCCTTCACATCCAATAGATGGGGAAACCTGTCAACTAATGGTACATATAGCACTATCTCTAAAGGAGAAGGAAAAGAAGAAGAATGACCTTGAATGGGTAAGAAACTTTTAATCGCTTGCTCACAAACTTTTCTGAAAAAATATTTCACACATCACTTTCGAAAATATTATCAAAACACTTTGTACACATTCTTTAGGAATGATACAAGGATCATTACAAAGTTAGCCTTACTTTGGCAATTTCAAAATATTTTCAAATAACACAAAAAGCAAGGTTTTCAAAGTGAGCTAGCGATTAAGAGCCCGTAGATAACTACAGATGAAAAGGGTTCTAACACCTTCCCTTTTTATAACTTACCCCCCGAACTCGAAATCTATCAAGGTCTTTCCTGTTCTTTTGGCCCTTTCCTTATTTGATAAAAGAAAAGTCGGTGGCGAATCTTGTTATCCTCAACATTTGCGATAAAATGCAAAACAAGCCAATTCCCCCACCGTAATACACATTGTATGAAGCATTGTATGGTAGGAGGTGTAGAACTCCATGGTGTTGGTACTCAGGCCTAAGGTTGTACAAGAGACATCTGAAAAGGTAAAGATGATCTAAGATAAGATGAAGGCTTCTCAGAGTCTTCAAGAAGATTTACCATGATAAGAGGAGGAAAGTTCTCGAATTTTAAAAAGACGATCATTTGTTTTTAAGAGTTACTCTGGTAACTAGTGTTAGTATAGCTCTGAAGTCGAGAAAACTTACACTACATTTTGTTGGTCTGTATCAGATATCAAAGAATATAAGTGAGGTGGTTTATCGAGTTACTTTTCCTTCATCAATTGCAAATCTGCATGACGCATTTCAGGTATCTTAGTTGAGAAAGTATATTCTGGATCCTTCGCATGTGATTCAAATGGATGATGTACATGAGAGAGATAACCTTATTGTTGAAGCATTACTATTATGAATATAAGGTCGGGAAGTGAAGCAATTGTGAGTAAAAGAGATCGCCTTGGTGAAGGTATTGTTGGGTGGACCAGCGGGTGAAAGTTGGACTTGGGAACGCGAGGATCAGATACAAGGGTCTTATCTGATGTTGTTTTCGTCAGGTAATTTTTAAGGGCAAAAATTCTTTTAAGTGGGGAAGACCTGTATATGAAGTATATGAATTATTGATGTATATGAAGTATGGTATTTAGGGATGTTGTTATATGATGAAAATATGTGAATTATTGATGTTTGGAGACCTGTAATATGGTTTATACAGGAAATCGCAATAGGAAAACCTTGTTTGTGAATTATTGATGTTTGAATTTTGTTGTGCTATCCACCAACATATCAATATGTGGCAGAGGGAAATTATCTTTCAGACTAGCCTTGTTTAAGTTTCTATAATCAACGGAAATGTAGACTTTTCCGTCATTCTTTGGAACAGTAACAATATAGCTACCCATTGAGGATAAATCAACGTCACAAGAAAACCAGCATCAATCTGTTTTAAAACGTCCTCCTTGATTTTAACTTCCTTGTTTGGGTGAGTCCTCCTTAACCTCTACTTGATAGGTGGGTGTTGTACCCTAATTTCTTATCTAAGATCCCACCTAAAATGCATCCTTTCATCTCTTACAAAATACAAATATTTCTTGTGTGTTTTCTTCTTGTGTCAAGCAGGGTTTTGAATCAAGAAATCTTCAAATGCAAGTCTTGACCAATTAGGGTTTGAAGCTTAATCCTTAAAGTTTTGAATAAAGAAAGTTGATCATTGACTTTTGGCTTAGTGCATGACCTAATGGGATGAAGCATTGATTCATAGAACTCAAATGCAACATTTTTACCTAATTGTATGGATGAAGACATTTCCAAAGATACAATTGATAGATAGTGGAAGATTTAGAATCAACTGATGAAAAGTCAATTGTTACACAAAAGTCAAACTTTGACTTTTTGGTCAACATTGAAATTCAAAGGTCAAGAATTATCAAAGCATTCAAAAATATCAAACTTGATCATCAAGAATCAAGAGAATCAAGAAAAGTCAACAAAAGTCAAAGTTGAGGGAATTTCAACACTTGAGAATTTTCAAGTGTTTTATACCTAATAAAGCCTCAACTTTATAGACAATTTTCACCAAGATCCAAGCTGATTCAAGGAAAACATCGAACATGAAAATTATAGAGCATGATTCATACTACAACTTTTTCAATGAGGGTTAATCTAAAAAAAAAGAAGCTTAAATCAAGAGATATGAGTCCATGAAGTTATGACACCTTTTATCCAACACTTAGAAAATTCTTCAAGAAGTTTTGATCATGAAAATATCTCAACTTCATGGC
The DNA here is from genome assembly GCA_948472305.1 of Vicia faba. Classification (NCBI taxonomy): domain Eukaryota; kingdom Viridiplantae; phylum Streptophyta; class Magnoliopsida; order Fabales; family Fabaceae; genus Vicia; species Vicia faba. The sequence continues at coordinate 838,598,471 of OX451739.1, forward strand.
CATTTTTCACTAATATCCCAATTGTTTCAATTAAAGTGGTCAACAAGAAAGTTGTATATAATGTTTAAAGCTTTCCAAAATGTCCAAAAGCATAAATTTATCATGTTTGAGCAAGGAGAATCAAAGAGATGAAGTTGTCCTTTCATGCTTGCATTATATGTCATTCCTTTGACAACCTTATGGTCAAATTTACAAGCCATGCTATGCAATGTAACTTTTCAGTCACCTAAACCTCCAAGTCTATCAATAATCAGAAGATTACACTAAATTTTGGGCCATTATCCAAGTGATTCAAGCTTTGTCCAAATTAATTTGTCATTTAGAGGAGAAAGGCACCATTTCCATTTTTGTAAAGAAATATTTTGTACAAAGTCCACTCCTTGAGACTCTAACTTGTTCCATCTGATCACACTCAATATAGCAGCTCAGAAGCAACATGCTTAAATTCTCCAACCACTTTAGAAGCTTTTTTACTATGTATTGGAACCATTTATTTTCAAATTGCTTCTCAACCAAGTCTCGTAACCTTAAGTTTCAAAATTGCTCATCTTCAACTCTTCAAGCTCTCCTATAAATAATGATCAATTCTCACTTGCAAAATAAACCAAAAGGCTCAAACAAAACTTCCTAACTCTCTCTCAAACTCAGAAGCCACGAAAAACTCTCAAAAACTCCATTTTTAAGTTTTTAAGAACCTTATCTTCAAAACTCCCAATCCTTTCATTTCCCTTTCAAACCAACCATTAATTCATAATCAACACACCATATATGCACTTCCGTATGCATCAATCCATCTCTAATACCACCCAAACACTCCACCCAACTCGTGGCCAAACTCACTTGGACTTGAACTTTGTTGGAAAGTTTGACAAGATACAAAGTGTTCTATTGATTGCAACACATTCATGAATATCCAATGAAGCTTTTGATATCATCATATCTCATATAGAGGAATTGTAGAAAGCATTTGACTTTCTCTGTTTGGTAAGAAAACTCAAACTTTGAACTCATCAAACATGCATCTTTAATGCATACTCTCTGAGGCAAAAATGTATATTTTAATGCACTTAAGATAACCATATAGTTATTTCACATTAATCATGCTTGTGCGTTGAGATTCGATGAACTTAAAGTGTCAAGGTTCCATATGGTTTTGATGTTTGTATGTGTTTATCTTTTATTGTTAGCCGATAAGATTAATACCATTGTGGTCCTTGTTAAATTCTAAGCAAGTTTGATGTTAACTTTGTTCAAAATGATTGAGAAATGAGAGAGATATGAATTCGTCAATATTGTTTTTGAAAACATCTCAAGGTTGAAGATGATGAGGGGGAGTGTTTTTTATTGGAATTTATGGAAATTTTTTTATTACTTAATTATTTTTTTATGTTTTAAAAATTGGATGTATCACCACCCCAATGGTTAGTGCATGCATTTTCAAGTCTCTTTGTCCCCAAGGGCGAGGGTTTGATCCATAGTGACCCCCCCCCCCCCCCCCCCCATTTGCCTTTTTTTCATTTTTTCATTCTGTTATCATTCAGTCCCTTGTTTAAATTTATTTTTTGTGTATATGTTTATTATCACTACTGAGCGCGTGGCTCAATGCATGGAATTTTCGTTGGTGACCTTGAGGGCACTAATTCAAACCCTTTGGATAACCACCCTTCTTTTTTATTACTTGTTCATTTTTACTTTTTTCTTCAACTTTCAACATGATTTTCACATAGCAAAATTAATCATTTTGAGCTGATTTTATGTGCACATGTTCATTAGCATATGTATTTTAATAATACATCAAAAAATACCAAAACTAAATTTTATTTTGACAACTTTGTTTTAAGTAAAAAACATGCCCTTTATACTTCCTTTTAAAGGCTTTCTTTAATTTGTCTTATTGATTTTTTGACACTTGTGTATTTTTGTACCATGAAAAACTTGATTTCTATTAGGGTTAGGCTTGAATTTTTTATGTTTAATCATAACTTGTCAAAAAACCTCAATTCATGATCCATGACCTATCCTTTTGATTGTGACACATGTAGTTGTTTGATACTTGTTCTTTTCTTGATAAATGAACACTTTAAGAATTCTTGCTTAAATGTTTCAATTTTTCTTGATCATATATCATGCATACTCTTAACTCTTGTTAACATGACTTAAACTTCACATGCTTGTCATGCTTTGATCTTCTTGTTTGTTTATCTATGTTTTATAAGTTTACTTGTATTTAAGGATGTATTTCCTTCATAAACTCCATTTAGTCCAAAGTGATACTATGCTTGCTTGATTACTTTGACACTTGTTTGATTCTTAATAATACTTTCTTTAAAGATGCTTCTTGTTTTTTTCCTATATTTTGGCACAACATTTACTTAATAAGCATGTGGACTTTTCCCTTTGTGTTTAAAGCATGTGATGTGTTTGTTTTCTCTTATAATATTAATTAATACTTTGTTATATCTTGTGTCAAAAATTCAAGTAAAAGGGTAGTATTTTTGACTTTATAATCATATTCATAAGCATTGTCTTAGGTTTACCTTTTTGTGCTTACATTTGTATAAATACCCCTTTATAATTGTTGATGTTTACCCCTTAGATAACACCCTTGTGAATGATAACACCCTTGTGAATGATAACTCTATGTATTCTCATGTACTCTTAAACCCATTTTAACCCTAAAACTCATTTTCAAACTTTCACTGCTTTCATATAAAAAAACCATGACTTTGTGTCATTGCATTTTAAAACTTTCTTTTAATCAAATTCTTCAATATACCTAAGCATATCAAAACAATTTCAAAATACTAAAAGTGATTCAACCTCACTCAAATAGTTTTTCAACTTGGCTTTTCAACTTAAAACTTTTTTATCAAAGAGATTAGATATAAATCCTCTTTACAATTGAGATATGATTTTCTTATCCCCATAGTAATTATTGAAGTAAATGTGATTCTTTCCATATGAAGATGTTAATGACAACTTATTAATCTTTATATCCAAGTGTTGGCATTCAAGTTTTAACTAGGAAGAAAGCCTTTATGTATAAGGTGTATTCCGTTAGAAAGGCATGTGTCGTCCATAAAGAAAATAGGATGCGTCGACAAGTCAATGGAGTCCAAGAAATTTAGTCTACAAAGATACTAGTTCTGGAGGAAGTCTCGACAAAAGGTGAAGTGTCAACAAGCAATAACAAGTTGTGAGAAGAGAAATTACCAACTCACAAAGCCAGTAAGAACGTGGGTTTATTTTCAAATAAGTTTTTTTAGAAGTTCTCCATAAATCCCAACATGAGGCTGGTAACCTTCGACGATTACACTTTTAGATTTTCTATTTAGGCAAACATATTTTCTGTGTGAAAGGTTGCATTTCTTCACATTTTGAGCATTAAACTCAAAGTACCCATATCTGAGAGAGAAACAAGTTCATGCTTAATAATGTATGAATGCTTTCACATTTAAATTCATAGAAATTTCCAGTTTTCACATTTAAATTACAAGTCTTGTCATTTATTTCCTTTACTTTGGAATTGCCTTTTACTTTTCCTTTTTTATCCAACATAAATAAATTTTAACCCAAAAAACACTCAAAAACTAAGTCTAAGATTATTGTAGTTGATCCTGCAAGTAACTTTTAATAAGAGGCTAGCGATTGTTTCGCGGAGAAACAAATTAGCACACCTGGTGGGACACGCTGTGTTTGAGTTTTTCTTGTTTCGTGCATGAAATTGAGAAGTGGTAGAAAATTGTGGATCCTAGATCTCCTGAAAGGGATCAAAACCTGGGAGGGAATACCATATCGACGGAAAGTGTCGGTTCTAGTTTGGTGGTTGTGTGTTCGACTGCACCAAAAATAGTTACCACAACACAACCAGTAACTACAAGACCATTAATGGTCACCGCTTTTGGGTAGTTTGTGCCTAGTTTTGCCTGAGAGACGCACGATGGTGTGACCCCAACTTTTAGGCAGTATATTCCTAGTTTTGCAAGAGAGACACACAATGGTATGATCCCATCTTTTGGGTTGTATGTGTCTAGTTTTGTAAGAAATACATATGAATACGGAATGCCAACATCGGTGATGGCAGAACTGCATAATAGTAGTTTGACATTTGGTGAAAATTATACGTCGACATTTTCCCCATATCATGCTTCATGGCCGTTGGGAAATCAATTTGGTCGTTTGATTGGATTGGGATTTTCCCACCAAATCATGCCTAGTTTCACCCTAAGTACCGTTGCTATCATGAGGCAACAAATGGACAAAAGTAACCATGACATGGTTAATATGCTTACTCAACATATGAGTCTCATATTAAGACCTTTGATCGAGAATTTTGTGCAGAGTTATCAGACTTTAGAAACTCAACTGACTCGCATTGGGTATTTCCTTGGTTCCCCAAAGAGCACTGGTTCGATAAGTTAATCCTCTCCCGCGTGAGGAACCAGTGCAGTACGAGGAGGTGGTCGATGAAACGGTCGGACAAGAATGCCTACCAAATGGTTAGGCAAGTTCAATGGGAAGCAGTGGCTGGGGAACCAAACCTAGAAGCCATTGTCAAAAGAATTATGGTTATGAATGGAATGAATACTGGCTGTCAAAGGACTACGTATGTCTCACCATTGCCATATTTTATCTTACAGATGGAGTTTCCCAGAGGTTGGAAACTCCCAAAATTCACCAAGTTCGCATGGGATGTCGAAGACTCCACTGTCAAACATGTTTCCAGGTACCAAATGGAATTGGGCTACTTAGTAGTGAATGAAGATTTGAGGATGAAGTATTTTCCGAATTCCCTCACAAAGAATGTGTATACTTGGTTAAAACGCTTCCCCCACAGTCGGTGCAAACATGTATTGAGTTGGAAAAATTGTTCCATGAAAAATTTCACATGGGGCAGCCCAAAATAAGCCTAACAGAATTGTCAGGTGTTAAATGAAAGAGCACTGAGGAAATAGACCAATACATTAACAGGTTCAGACTTCTAAAAGCATGATGCTTTACACAAGTCCCTGAATACGAGTTGGTCGAAATGGATGCAAGTGGGTTAGAATATTCTATTAGAAAGAACTTTCTAGATACTAAGTCCTTGAAAGATATGGCTGAGTTAGTCATCAAAGTTTGTCTGATCGAACGTTTGAAAGTTGAAAAAACCAAGCCAAACAAATTCAACAAAAAATGGAGGATTACTTACATAGCAACTTATGAGTGTTCTTCTGACGAAGACGAGTTAGGAGAAGAGAAAGAGGTTAATATGGCTGAACTCCAACCTGGACCTCCTTACGAGTGTAAGTTGTTGAAACCTTCGAACAGGAAAAACCCCATCGAAACTGAAAATAATGGCAAAGCCATCACCAAAACCTATACTTTGGACATAACTAATTGTAATGAAATATTTTATTTATTAGTGAATTATGGTCAAATTTTGGTCCCTCAAAGCTTGATGAATCCCACCCTTGAACAAAAGAAGAAAACGGGATTCTGTAAATTCCATAATTTTCTTGGTCATAGGTCTTCTCAATGTGTTCTTTTCAGAGATTTGGTGCAGAAGGCTTTGAAATAAGGCAGACTTCAATTTGGAGAAAAGACAAAGATGTAGGTCGACACTGATTCTGTGAAGGTGGATGAGTCTTTATATTCAGAGCGTATGGACTATATGATGGTCAAAGCTATTGAGGGCCTCGACAAAGAAGTCATAATGATTGGTGACATAGAAGTTATGATGGTTGGAACTAATGATAGTTTCGACATCAATATGGAAGAGGGATTGCAGGAAGTTTACCCTCAACCTAAAGAGAGTTTGGCTGACTTTCATGAAAAATGCAGAGTGTGAGGGTAGAAGGCCAAATTATGCCAAAGATACAACATTGTGTATGGTGAAGAAGTAGCTGAGAAGAATGAATTTCTCAAAAAATAAGCTCTTAAGCAAGAGAAGCCTCAAGTTCCAAGGTTTGTTTTCAACAAAGAAGGAATTCCTCAATGCAATGAAGAGTATAGAAGATTGTTCCAACAACCTCCTAAAAAAACCTTTCACCCACCGTCGGACACCCCACAAGAAAAATGGATGGAACCGATGAGCCAAAACAGGGGCAAAAGGCCGAAGTGGAAGGATATTGTACATGAAGCTGAGGCCCAAGAAAAGTAGGTTGAGTCGAAGGTTTATTAAGTTTATCCTAATTATAAGGGGAAAATCCAATGACAAAGACACAATGGAGGCGTTATCAGAGGAATACAAAAGTTGCAAAGAAGGCTTCGACTTCCTAGACGAAACCTGTCGAAGCTGCTAGGCACGTCAAAAGCACACAACCAGAGGAGGTTGCAAAACTAGGTGAAGATCTATTTCAAAAAGGATTCTGTCCAAGGTCAAGGTTGAATGAAAAGGAAAAGATCACAGCTAATCAATGGTTGGCTATGAGGGTAGCTCCTTTGGGTAATAAAGAGCTGATAGCAACACAAAATATTGGATATACTCCCACACTGGAGTATAATTCTACATCTGAGGGTGAAGGAGAGGAAGATCCTGATTATGAACCTTTTCCAGAAGATGACATGGTGGATGATGATTATGGTGAAGACTTCATCATATATGTTGAATTGTGTCGATTCTGCCTGAAAAATATGATAGAGTTTTAGAGGTATCAGAAAATGAAGAAGATTTCACCTCTGATGAAGCGGATGATGAAAAGCCTTTGTGTTACTATGTGATGAATAGTAGCATTTTCGAAGAACAGGAGGATGTGTTTGAGAAACCAAGCCCAGGGATGGTGTATCATCGTAAGCTTTTGTTTATAAGGGCAAAGGTAGATGGCATGTCGATGAAGCAGTAGTAAACATAATGCCACATGCTCTGTTTAAGAAAATGGGGAAGTGTGGGTTAGATCTTCGACCTTACAAAATGGTTTTATCAAAATATGAAGGGAAAACTAGTGTTATACTTGGGGTAATTCAGGTCGAATTGGCTGTTGGAACAACCACCAGGTCGACTTTGTTCATGGTAATAAATTCCAAGGCAAACTTAAATTTATTACTTGGTCGTGAACGCATCCATGGAATAGGTGCAATCCTATCGACTTTGCACCAAAGGATTTCCATTTGGAAGAAAGATGGCATATTGGAAAATATAGAAGCTGATAAGAGCTACTATAAGGTCGATGAAGTTAAAAGTGGGAAGAAGTCTTTTGACCAGCACTTGGCGAATGTGGCGCCATGTGATGATGATAATTACACTACTAATGAAAACTCAAATAGTTTTCTAAGTTTGGATCTTGATTGTGGTTTTAGGTGGGATTTCGAAGTAACAACAATGTCTAGGGAATCAATTCCACCTACGGGGTTGCCTATGGTCAACAATGATTACCATTGAGTCAGAAAGTTTGGCTCGAATTTCGGCTAATGTGGCTGAAAACAAAAGAATGTCGGAAAACATGCTGAGAAACTACAAAACATGGTTGTTGAAGCCAAAACAAAAAATAAATAAAAGGCCAATAAGGCCAAACAACAGCTTCAGAAAGCCAGACGCAAGATCAAGCCTTTGGGGATTAAAACCCCCTAGCTAATAGGTGCATAAACTAAGTGTAGAATGTCATCAATATTATGCCTAGATTTGTATTTCTTATGTATTAAGCCTAAGAGGTATCTTAAACCAGTTGATGTTTTTTGTGTTTTATCTTAATGTGACAGTAATTAACATATGTTCTACATGCCAATTGTGCATAGGCGAATTAGGGGAGATGATTTGGAGAGTTTTGAAAATTTTGAAGTTTTTTCCATTGACAATTTGCCACACACAGATTGGAGAAAGCCAATTGTGAATTATTTGTAAAATCTACTCGGAGATGTCGATATAAAGGTAAAATACAAGGCTTTGAGTTATGTGTATATGAGCAATGAGTTGTTCAAAAAAATTATTGTAGGGATTTTACTTAAGTGCTTGGGGAATTCTGAGGCGTACTTGGAAATGGTCGAAGTCCACAGTGGAGCCTGTGGCGCACATTAAGCCGACCATAAAATGGGGCAGCTGTTATTTCAACAGGGTGTATATTTTCCAAGTATATTGAAAGACTGTATTGAATTCCCTAAAGGATGTAAAGAATGCTAAAAGCATGCATGTATTTAACGCGTACCCTCAAGCAAACTGCACACAATTATTAAGCCATGGTCGTTTCGAGGATGCGTGCTAGATATCATAGGAGAAATTTTACAAGTCTCTTTGAAACAACCAAAGATCATCCTGGTGGGGATAGACTACTTCACCAAATGGATAGAAGTAATATTGTTGGTCAATGTCGACTAAGAAGCAATGATTGACTTCATTCAAAAGCACCTCATTTATATATTTGGAATTCTTGAGACAATCACTACTGACCAAGGGATAGTTTTCATTGGGCGTAAAATGCAAGAGTTTGCATCTAAAATAGGTTTTAAGTTGGTAACATCCACGCCTTATTATGCTCAAGCCAATGGTCAGGTCGAAGCTGCCAATAAAGTAATAATTAGGTTAATTAAGAAACATGTCTCTAAGAAACCCAAGAATTGGTACAAGACATTAGATCAAGTTTTATGGGCTTGTCGGACGTCTCCCAAGGAGGTTACTGGGTCGACACCTTTTCGAATAGCATTTGGACACAACGTGGTCCTACCAGTCGAGAGACACTTGCAATTAGTACGAGTGCATCACCAACACGAACTTTCATCAGAACAGTATTGGAATATGATACTTGATGAGACAATAGATCTAGATGAAGAAAGATTAGCTTCGTTGGATGTGGTAATTCGAAAAAAGGAGCAGGATGCAAGGGCCTACAATGAAAAGGAAAAAATGAAAATGCTTGCAGTCAGCGACTATGTGTGGAAATTTATCCTTCCCATGAATAAGAAATATAGAACTTTGGGGAAATAGTCACAAAGTTGGGAAGGACCATTCCAAGTATTGTAGCCGCTCACCAATAATGCATATGAGATCAAAGAGTTAGGCTTCGATTAAATAATCTTAAGAGTAAACAGGAAATATTTTAAAACATATAAACCTGTGCTTCAAGAGATTCAAATTACTGCAAAATAAAGCATGTCAAAATAATGTTGGCCAAAATGGATACATACCAAGATGGCTATCAAAAGTCCTAAAAGGGGTTACATATTCAGAACTGAGTCTTAGCTAGAATATAAGCAACGATAGAATTACAAAGGAAATCAGGAATTAAGATCTTCCGAACGGGTTTTGTCGTAAGTGACTTTCTGGTCGAGACGAATCATCTTAGATATCAGGTGACTAATCTTGCTCTTAAGTTGAAGGGCCTATTCACTATGAACTATTCCCTCAATAGTTGATTGTTGTACTTCATCGAGAAAATGGTCGTCAAACGAATTCAATAAGGCTTTTAACATTCGATGTCGACAATCTACTGTTTGAGCACTTTGATCTGGTTTCTATAGCTCAATATTTCTTGTTCAAAAGCAGAGTGTTGTTCAAGATGGGTCTTCCTATCAGCCTCGAAATCATTAGCCTTTTTCCCACAAATTTCACTCAATTCCTACTTGACTCTCATTTCATTCACTTTGGTTTTAAGTTGGAGATCGGTGTGTCGGAAGAAGGTAAGATCTTTTGCGATTTGGCTGAAGAATGCCTTGAAGTTGATCAAATACTGAGCCAATGAGTCAAGAATAGTATGTTGGGAACTGGCGTCGAGAAGTTTTAAAATCTCAGTTGCCATGAAAGCTTCCTCTTCTAAAACAGCTAAAATATGACTCTTAAACAGGTGAGATTTTAGTTGGTGAAGTGTGTGGATTACTTTGCCGTCCAATACAGTGATGGATAGAGAGGTCGAACCAGGTTTAGTGAAGAAATGGGTGTATGTTGAAGTAGATGAATATTTCAGAATGCTTCTAGTGGATCCTGTTTCTTCAAAGCCTAGATTTCAGAGTCGATGGGCACATCAATATGCAAGACTTGAAATTTGGTCCTGACAAAAGTTGGACGACTAAAATTTACAACATTGTCACCGACAATAACAGTTGTGGTTGGAATTGGTTCAACATTTTCTGCGCAAGGAAGCCACTAAGGAGATTTCTGAAGTTAGCATAAGAACTAGAGGTAGAAAAAGAAAAAAAAGGAAAATAATGTATACTTGGAAGTTTGGCTGCGCAACATTGTGCTCATATGGAACCGAGTCGATGAAGAAGGTGGTTTTCATTTTCTTCACCATTTCAGAGGAGGAAGCTTGATTTAATTCGAATGGCTGAGGGTGCTCATGTTCCTGAAAGATTGACGAGGTAGTAGGTTGTTTAGTCTCCAGGGAATTAAAGGTGTTGATGAGCCTTTGAAGGAAGCTGGGTATAGAGAAGTATTTCTCTTGATATTGAGGCCACCACAGGTCAGAAAATCTGAGTAAAAACAGAGTGTTCAAATTTAAAAATTGGAAGTCCAAGAGCTTGGCCTGCCCAGTGGAATTTGAGGTAAGTCCGGTGCTCCTTTGCAGTGAGTTGTCTACCAACCCATACGGTGTCGCCTTGGCTGTAGAACAAAGAAGAAGGAATCATTTGACTAAGGCCTAGCTGTCGAGACACCATGTTTGGTTGATAACCCATGAAACAATATCTTGTCGAGCAAGTGTTAATTCGATAGGAAAGCACATTGGGTGTTAAAAGGCTCTCTAAATGGCGTTTATGCAGGCGGTATTTTGAGAAACATTAGGGAAGGGATATCAAAACCATTCGGGACCAAACCATCATTCCACAAAAGGGGCCATGGCTGAGAAAATGTGGTGGTATCGACGAACAAGTTTATATATTTCATTAAAACGAACCGATCAAGTTTTTGGGGGTGAGTTGTCAAAGATATCCTCAGGCCTTTGATGGTTCTAGCCATGGTCTGACGAAGAAGTGATTCAGAGATAGGGTGACCCAGTGGAAACTAGAATGTGGAATTCAACCGATGTTGTAGAAGCCAAAGAGGTCCTTAGAGGGTTAAGCCTATGTCATGATAAGGGATTGCCTTCATCTGCATAGAAGTATTGCATAAAATTTGGTAAAGATGTTATAGTAAAAGCTTTCCTAGTGAGATGTTTTATCCTTCGTGAAGTTGAATCGCTAGAGGTATGAAATCCTAAACTATTCTTAAAGAGCCTATGCAAAATAAGAAATGGGAGATCCAAAAAGATAGAAAATCTATGTGCTTAGTGTCAGAGACATTTTTTGTGTCCACAATATGGTGATCAGCGATATAATGGGCGAAATCCGAACGGTCGAAGAAAAATGTATGTTTCGTCGATTCAGTTGGGTCAAAGGTCATACCTAGTGGGGAAAGCCCATTAATAGTTGCCACATAAAATATGGTAGGTGTCAACATACCACAGGGAAGTTATAAAGTGTTGGTCGAGCCTTCCCAAAAGAAGAGTGAAGCGAGAATAAAGTTGGGATCAATTGTATAGGTGCTCCGTGCAATTTGAATTATGTTGAAGATGCCAAGTTTCTCCCATTGAGATTTCTGTTTCCCCTGGACTTTATAGAGCCAAGCAAGATACATTGTATCGCCTGCAACATGTATGGAACTGAACATCGTGTCATCAGAAGCCATAAACCTAACATCAATGGGTTTTGTATGATTAAATGCAGAGGGGATAGCAGGGGTAAAACAAGGGAAGTACTTCTTGACAATTATAGGATGCGTCTTTTAGGTTGGAAAAGGCCCATGGAATGCAAAGAGTTTCTTTTCCCTAATATAGGGAATTCACCTTTCGTTGGTAGTTTTATAATAAATATCAAAACACAATTCGTATCACTTTTCTATTCTCAGTCATATTTTCTTCACGAAAAAACCCTAAACCAGAGCTTCTACGGCGGTCAACGGTGCTCCACTTCTCCGGCCAACTGCAATTCGTATCAGGTTTCATTTTTTTTCCTCATCTCTCAATTTGGGTGGAATAATAAAATCTCTCAATCCCATTATAAAATAGTTAAAAAATAGAATGCCATATGGTTTACTCGGTTCTACTATTTCATTTAGCTCTGATAATTTTACTATATGATAGCCTAAGAATCTACTAACTGGAATATAATTCAAATAGTATATGTCCATTGGGGAGAAATAGTGTTTTAGAAAAGAAAAAGGATGCGTTTTGTAATAAAGTGGGTGGAAATAGCATACAACATGATTTAGATTTGGGCTTATATGCCCAAATACATAACTTAAACAAGCTCAATCATCCCATTCTCGCCTCTTCTTCTTCCAAAATTCAGTTCCGACGTTGTCTCCAGCAACCTCCGACCTACCTACCTACCCACCGCCGTTCCATAATCAACAACATTCCAACGCCCCCACCGTTCTTCTCTGGTTAGTTTTTACTCTTTCTGTTCAAATTTTTTCTATTACTGAGAGAGATATGTTTCGTCCATGCTCCATTAGGTTTCTGTATCAGAACATCTTAGTTGAATCTTAGAGAGATAGACGTTTTTTTAAAGAGGTGTTGCAACAATGATTACGGTAGTCCGGTGTGAATTAACCATAGTTATTTCTTTATCATAGAAATAATGAATAACAATATCGATAGCGGCATCAGAATCTTCTGATACGGTTTTGTCGCGACTGTTTTCGCGGTAAAGGAAGTATGAGTGTAAGGTGGCCAAGAGTGTTAAATCCAACTCATCTTTCTTAGATTATAAAAACTCAAAAAAAAACCTTTAAAGGCCTTGGAAATTTTCAACCAAGCCAAATCAAAATACCCTAAATACTCCCACAATGGTCCTGTATACGCCACCATGATCACCATCCTAGAATATTCAGGTAGACTCAAAGAGATGAAGGATTTGATTGAACAAATGAAACAAGATTCATGCGAATGCAAAGATTCAATCTTCGTGTCTTCTATTAAAACATATGCTAAACAAGGGTTAGTAGATGAAGCAATCTTGCTTTATAAGAACATTCCTCAGTTTAACTGTGTGAATTGGACACAATCTTTCAATACCCTTTTGGAGATAATGGTGAATAAGGATAAGCTTGAGGATGCTCATAGAATTTTCGTTGAGAGTTCTTGTTGTTGGGAAGTGAAGTCTCATGTTCGCGCCTTGAATTTGCTTATGTATGCTTTGTGTAGGAAGAGTCGATCGGATTTGGCGTTGCAGATATTTCAAGAGATGGATTATCAAGGTTGTTATCCTGATAGAGATAGTTATCATATTCTGATGAAGGGGTTATGTAAGGATAAGAGGTTACATGAGGCTACTCATTTGTTGTCAGCGGAGCGACAATTGGTAGGGAACCGGATTCAGTAAGAGAGCACTGTTAAAAGATTCATGGCAACTGGCAGTACAGAAAGCTTATATCTTTGGGCGTATAATACTATTCCTACAGGGTTAGATTTTCATTCTAAGTTCATTTTAATATTTGTAATTTTTGTGTAGAAAATTTTCTTCTAAACTGTTGTTTTAATTTATAGACGTCACTGGTTGTTGGTCGCTATCGATCCTATAAAAGAAGTGGTCTATTATCTGAATTCGGTTGACGGTGATTGGACAATTTATCCGGATATGAACTTAATGATTGATACATAAGTGAGATTATTCTAAATATTTGTGTTTATTTATATATTTAATTATTTCTGTGACATTGTTCTAAATATATATTTTTATTTTGTTAGAGCGATACAAGTATTCTGGTGTCAAAGAGAAGCTCGGGTACGACGGTCTAAATCAAACAACATTAATTGGATCAAAGTGCAGGTATATTAATTTCCACTATTTTGCTTATAATATTTATTCTATTTGATAAAACAATACAACTATATATTCTTATTTGTTTTTCTATGTAGTGTCCTCAACAGCAAAACGGTATAGATTGCGGATACTTCATTATGCGGTTTATCAAAGAAATCCTTCAACTGAATCAAATAGAGATTCTAGTCACGGTATGGATTTATAACTTAGGATTTGTTTTATTATTTCTCGGATATTTCATATAATTTTTTACTTTTAACTAAATCATGCATATTATGTTTTGTTATGTAGTACTTCGATGAATACAAATGTGCATATTACACGAAACTTCAGTTGGAAGAAATCAAAGAGGAATTGTGTCAATATTTTATTGAGCAGAGATCATATAAGGTATGAATACATTATTATGTGAAAAGTGTTATGAATACGTTACATGTGTACATGCTATACCATATTGACCGTGTTATTATGTTCAAACCTCGCAGGACCAGGACCTTAATACATAATTGACCGTGTTTCTTTCATACATTAGGACTGGTTTAGTTGTTGTTAGGGTTGATTTTGTAAGACTGATTTTGAGTCACAATGCTGATAACAATGGTTTTAATATATTTTGAGGTACAAAAATGGTGTATATATATTTTGGATTACAATGGTATACAATGTGTTACCGCGGTTTATGAATTACAGGTTATGGCAACTGGTTTATATAAATAATATGCTGCAAACAATGCAGGTATATGAATTATATAAAGTATACATCTAAAAAAAACACCCTATGAAAGCGCTTTTTCAAGAAAAACACTGCTTTAGGTAACCTATGAAAGCGCTTTTTCACAAAAAGCGCTGTCTAAGGTAAACATATGACAACGCTTTTCCAGGCAAAAGCGCTGCTAAAAGACCACCTATGAAAGCACTTTTCCAGAAAAAAGCGTTGCTAAAAGCCTACCTAAGACAACGCTTTTCCAAAAAAAAGCGTTGCTAAAAGAAAACTTATGAGAGCGCTTTTCCAGAAAAAAGCGCTGCCTTAGGTAGACATATGAAAGTGCTTCTTCATAAAAAAACGTTGCCTTAGGTAGACATACGAAAGCGCTTTTCATTAAACAAAAAGTGTTGCTAAAACCTATAGCAGCACCACCTACGAAAGCGCTTTTAAAGGCCAAAAAAAGTGCTTTCTTAAGTCTTTTTTAGCGTAGTGTTCCCATTGAAAAAATGGAGGAGTATCAAGAAATTTTGGCTAGGATGATATTAGAAATAGATACTTAGGAAGGAAACTATCACATCTCAGAGTATGAAAAAGGGGATATAAAAAGATAATTGAAGGAAAAAGGGGATGTACTTTTTCTTCAAGATGGTTGGGTTTTGGAACAATATGGGAAGCCTCGTCGAAAGGACGATTTACTCAAGCACCATGCTAAGGAGAGGAATAGGAAACAAGATAATTTGATAGATGTTGGTCCCTCTTCCGATGCTTGGAAGAAATCGTTGGTTTATTGGTTAAAGAGAAGGCTGAGATAAAAGATTTTTACAAAGAGAAGATCAAAAGGCTTGACTGCGAGGAGGATTTAGTCCTTCAGATTAGACTCCTTAGGACCCAAAGACCTAGTTGTTTTCCTCTTGTATTTTTAGGATCTTTTGAAAGTATACTTCAAATGTAATCCTTCCGTGGTTAATGAAATGAGGTTTTTTAGGCTATTTTAAAAAAGTATTGTTTCCTTTACAATGTTTTCAAATTTAGAAATAAAATTCCTTGAAAACTATCAAAAAATAATAAATCATTTTTGTGTCTCATATCATGCAACATTGACCATCTAGTCTCCGTATTCTAGAGTCTCACTCGTGCATTTTCCTTCCAATAAAGTCTAACTGCACTCGGGCTAAACATTTAAAAATGGATTCACACTAGAGCAATAGTACATCGAGCTTCGTGAAGAGGTCACTACCCTTCGGGATGGAATGGAAAGATTGACAACTAAGGTGTAGAACTTGGTGACTATTCAGAATCAATCACCAACTTCCCCATCGCCTCGTTCAACTCAAGGACAAATCCTAACCACAATAATCTCTGAAGTTGTTATCGCTCTTGTTCTTATAGCTCTAGTCATTATTTTGCAATATCAGATGCCACCTAGATATCTTGGTGAATGACAATAAGCTTTATTCTTGAGGGATACCAACTAGATGTTGAATTTCCTGCAATGCAACAAGTAATGTCTGCTCCCCCTCATGGGATGGCTATTCCTACTCTTATGATGTTTACAAAATGTGACGATTCCTCGATCTTCAATTTCTTCGGCACATGAAGGAATCTACGTCTCCAAATCTCTTGAAAGCCCCAATATTTATCGTTCGTAATCTTCTTCCTTTCAAAAAGTCCTTTTATTCCTTATGAAAACTCATTTAAATAGTCATCATTCATCCAGGATGGTTGGAAATACCCGAAACACCCTCACACATTAACATATGGAAAAAGTATGAAAACTCCCAGACCTTCTGATACGTGCCGTGTCAAGTGACATAGGCACCTGTGTCAGCATCTTCCTCTTCTACCAATCTTGCCTTCTGAGCACGCTCTCTAGACACGCCCTGTCTCAGGCGACACATGTGGCCGTGTCAGGTACCCTGTAACTTGGTTTTTGAGACTTCCTCCAAAACTCTGAATTCTGCACTTTTCACATTGATTTTCCTGGTTTTATTCCTCTAAGCCTGTAAACAACAAAATACACAACCAACACATAAAACATAGAAGAATGAACTAAAATACTTTACAAAGTAAAGAAACTATAACTAAAATCAATTGTAAATAAAGGTGGAAAAACCACTGATCAAACTCCCCCAAACTTAAACCGTTGCTTGACCTCAAGTGACCGTTATAAGAATCATGAAAATCATAGAAGCCCAGTACTCATACGTGAGTCGTCAGTTCAAATTGATCAAAAAGCAGTCCATCTGATGTTCACATGATGCGAAGAGTTTTATTTAAGTATTTTTAAATCTAGAGCTTCCTCTTCAGATACCTCTCTAAGTATGCTTTGTATTTAAGTCAATTTCCGATTTTCCTCCTTTTTTCATTCGGACAATAAAATTAAGGCAATGAGAATTATAATGTTCATCACATGCACAACACTAATCAATAATTTTTGCTTTGGCACCAAATAGAAGCATTGGCTACTTTTAATCACCGATGAAATTTTCAAATATTATCCTTTTGGACGATGTTTGGGGATCAACCTCCTTTTGGGATGAATAACCGAGTGAGTGCTACCCAACTTAGCGAGCAAGTTTCCTTTTACCGCCTTTTCATAATTTGGTGCCAAAGTTATTTATTTCTCCACCAATCATACATGCATGTGAATCTATACTATGCCAGATTGTAAGGATAAACTACTACAGGAGTACTTCTAAGGATTCAAGCACTATGATACAAATGTACACATTAGACTTGTATCACTGTCACGTTATTCCGAACTTCCTACCCATGAACAACCATCCCTTTGTCTCTAAATACTATTTCCGAACTATATGAGAAATTAGTTCTGGAACAAAATGAAAATTTCAAGGCCAAATTTGGAGGACTTAAACTTGTGGATTTACCAGCAATTCACATAGAACTAACAAATAATTCAAAAGAAGAAAATAAATACCCCCCCCCCCAAAAAAAAACATTGACCCCAATGTTTTAGAACAAGCGCGAGGAGGGTGACTCACAAAGTGAAATCCAACACCAACTCTTTCCTTCTAGCTTTCACCAGTAAGACTCCTTTTTTATTACTTGCAATCAAAACAAAAAGAAAAATGAAGTTATTCGAAAGCGTGGGTTGCCTCCCACAGAGCAATTCATTTAACGTCGCATGGCTCGACAGTTCTTCCCCTTATGGGGGATACTTCCTCTTCCACACCTTGTTGCTTGTCCTTTCAGCAACCCAAAACTCATGAAGATCAAAAGCATTGATCACTGTGTACTTCCAGTACCTTCCAACTTTCGTCTTCTCACTTTTGAGTTTCCTTTTCTTTCTCTTCTTGACTTCTGGATTGAACTTAGAAGTTATTGTTGATGCCACCTGAAAGCTTATGCTGCAGACTTTTTCTAGGGGTGATTTTAAACTATTGTTGTCTCCTGCTAATTTAATCATACCATCTGAAGCTTGAGTCTTTTCACCTACATCCTGCTTTTTGATATTCAACACCTTCAAAGTTATCTCTTTATAAAAAGATTTTAGTGCCCGATAACATATCTCTATATCAAAATTGCATCGACTAGTCAGCACAAATGGTCGACCAAGAATGATATGAGTCTCTTCATCTTTGAGTATGTCCATGATCTGAAAATCAATTGGGAAAAAAATTGTCAATTTCCACTAATACATGTTCAACTATCCCATATAAGTGTTTGATTGTGTGATCTGCAAATTTTAATTTTGTCCCACTCTCGCTTATCTTCTTGATACCGAGCTTCTTCAAAATTGATAAAGGCATTAAACTAACACTAGAGCTAAAATGAATCAAAACCCTCTTGAAAGCTCTGTCTTTTATGGTGCATGGTATTGTAACTGACCCTAGATCCTTTTGCTTGACAGGTATTTTTCTCTCGGGTGTAATTGTACACAATTTCTCATCAACGGGTACCTCTCCATCTTCTGTTGTTCTCTTTTTTGAAAGTACCTCCTTCATGAATTTCTGGTACAATGGAATTTTCTCGAGTGCTTCAAAGAATGGTATGTGGATCTATAGGTTTTTGAAAATTTTGACAAATTTCTCAAAATCTTTTTCTTTTGTGTCCTTCTTTGCCACTCGAGATGCATATGGTAACTTGATAGCTGGTTAATTCTTCTCTTCAACTGGCTTCACAAGCGACACCATTTCTTCCTGTTTGTTTCTGTTCTCTCTCACTTCTAGCTCTACTTATATGATATTGTCATCAAACTTCACCTTATCTTCTTTTTCTCTGTCAACTTTCTCACTCCTTATTTTTACAACATTCACATTCTCATGACTTTTTTGACTTTCTTGTGCTTGCAGTTCTACCTGTTGTGCAATCTGTCCCATTTGAACTTCCAATTTTTTTATTGCAGTTGTGGTATTCCTGTAATTACTCCTTGTCTCTTCTTGAAATTGAGATGTGTGGGCAGCCATCTTTTCAATAGCTACCTTCTACTATGCCTTTTGAGGAGCTTGTTGTTGTTGATCTTTCCAGGAGAAGTTAGGATGATTCTTCCACCCCGGATTATAGGTGTTAGAATATGGGTTATTTTTCCTCTAGAATTTTATCTCCTCAATTTGTTATGGAGTTGCTAGCCATTGAATAGTAAGGAGTGGTCCACTACAAATTTCACAAGCAACCTTCTGTACCTGTTGAACTTGAGCTACATGTGGAGTACCCATGTTCATTGATCTCAACTTTTTCTCCACTTCTGCAGTAATAGCCTCTTTAATTTTTAGTTTCTTATTCAATTCCAACTGCAAATCAATCACTCCCTTTGGTTTGCTTACAACTCTGTCATATATCTCCAAATGCTCATTTGCAGCAATGGCTTCATTAATCTTCTTCACACCAGTGGTTGTTGTAAAGTTGGATGAGCCACACGCAACTGTATCAATAAGTTTCTTTGTCTTCATTCTGAGGCCATTTACAAAAAAATTGCATTTCCTTAGATTGACTCATCTTATGAGTGGGAAAAGCTATTAATAACCTCTTGAACCTCTTATAAGTATCACCTAGCGACTCTCCTTACTTTTGCTAAAAATTCATAATATCATATCTTTTTGCGAATATAAACAGAAGCATGAAATTACTCATCAAGAAAAGTCTTCTCCATCTGTTCCCAAGTGGTGATATTGAAGAAGTGAAAAACACAAGAAGGGGGGGGGTTGAATTGAAACTTAAAAACCAAAAGCAATAGACACGAGATTTTTATTCTGGTTCTCTTGATCTCAAACTACTCCAGTCCATCCGCCAAGGTGATTTCGCCTCTCTCCAACGAGGACTTAATTCACTAATCAAACTGATTACAATTCTACTTTGACAACTGCCAAAGTCTTCTTGAGTACAACCACAAACCGGTTTATCTCAAGGAAAATGACTTAATCAAAAGAAAAGATTTACTGTGTACTATTTGTTTTTCGTTACAAAATTTGTATCACTATTGTGATGTATTACACAAATTGAATGTAGTATGAATATGTATTGTTGCAGCTTTTTGAGATTGTATATTGCAGTCGTGTGAAATCGTCAACAATTTACCCTTTGAACTTGTTTATATAGGCGTGAGAAATATGTCCAGATGGAAACATGATAATGGTCACTTAATGCACTTTCCATACTAAGAAGATCCTTGTCTGAATGAAGTCGTTGCACATGATACTGCCTTAATGGAAAAGTAACGCTTCAGAACTTAGGAATCTTGCCTGCTTCTTTACTTCAGAACTTGGGAAGTCAGAAACATAAGGTTTTGTTTGAGCGTTGGACTTCTGTTCAGAATCAGAATATCTTTCTCTTTAGCTAGATTCTGATCATCATACTTCAGAACATTCTAATTACTTAGCTTGAGTGCTTCTGTGGCTTAACTTCTGATCCAGTTTTAGTCAGAACTTATATACAACATAAAACACAAATTTAGAGTGCATATTTGTTATTTGTGTTTGTTATCATCAAAACTCTTATGAGGGTTGTAGAATTATACTATGTTCTAACAATCTCCCCCTTTTTTATGATGACCAAAACTAGGATTTTTCAACAAAACTATGCAGAGCAAAAAGCTTAAGAGAACCTCCACCTGAGTTGAGTACTCAGATAGAGATGAGATACTTCCTTGAAGTTCCTTCTTGTCAGAGATTTTGATGCATCTCCTTCTGTCTTAATCAGATTTTGTTCTTGTTTAAGCTTTCAGAAAACGAATAAGAAGTTGAGATATTCAGAATGTTTGAGACTTAGTCCTGGTAAACTTTTATTGAAAATATCTTAAGTTCTCCCCCTTTTTGTCAGGTATCAAAAAGCAATATAATCATAAATTATTAGAGTAAAAAAATGATGATTTGTATTGAAAACAGATTGCAATGACATATTTCAGAAACAAAGAAGATAACATGAAGAATATAGAAAACAAGTTAAAGAAAATATAAGATGGAGGGAGAAGTCGTATGAACAACGCTTCCAGCAAGCTCTTAATTTGAGTACTTGATTCTTCCTTCTTTCCCAGTATATCCTTGATTTCTTTGGTAAGGTCTTCTTTTTTTATCCAGTATATCCCTTATTTCTGTGTTTGCGTCTTCTTTCTTATCCAACCTTGCATGACCAGAGACGTAGCTGGTGTTTCCTCAGAGGTTGCATGTCGTTCAGAATACTCTGTAGCATCTTCTGATTCAACTACTTCTTCTGTTGCAATTTCCTTTTTTGGAGCAGTAGTCATAGGGTGACTATCAGAACCTGGTTTAGTGGCTTCTAAAGGTTGGTGCTCTTTCCAGGGAGTATTTTCCAGCAAAAGAATTTCTTTCTTGTCCCAGTGACTCAAAACTTGGTCTTTGAAGGCTTTCATCTGATCACTGAAGTTTTGTTGATCCATCTCATAACTCAATTCTTTCAGCCTCTAGGATTCAGAGTTGAACCATTTTCTGAATCTATCCCAAAGAGAATCAGAAGCAGAAGTATTAGAATTCTCTTGACTTGCTTACTTCAAACAAGCAACCCATTCCTGTATTTCTGTTTCAAAAATCAACAAGTTCTTACCAACATCTGTTTTGGTTAAGGTTGGTTTGGGTTTGGGAATGGAAATTTTATTTGTGGTTGAAGCTAGATGGTCCAGCGCTTCTAGATCAATGATAGTTCTGAGATGATCAGCTAGACGGTTAATTGGTGAGGGAGTAGGAGAATCAAAAATCAGGATTGGTGAGTGGGGAGTATTTGGTGGTATGGAATCATATGGTGAAGGTATTTCTGGAATATCATGGATGGATAGAGGTAAACGAACTATAAGAGGTTCTGCTATTCCAAGAATTCGGGTAGTGGTATCAGAGTCTGTAAAGGAGTCTTCTTATTAGTTTGCGGTAGCGTGTTGATTTTCTGGTTCAGGTGTTTCAGAATTTGGATTTTCAGTTTTAGGAGTGAGAGGGTTTTCATTTTCTGGTTGAGGAGAGTTGGGATTTGGATGTTCTGGTTGTGGAGAATTAATGTGTGGATTTTCTGGTTGTTGGTAGTGGAGGTTTGGATTTTCTGAGATTGGTGAATGAAAGTCTTGGTTAAAAAGTTCAATATCAGATAGAACTCTTGCAAGTTCTGGTTAATTTTGTTCTGGATTTGGATTAGGGGAGTGAGGTTCATTTAAGAAAAATCCAAGAGTTACAGATGGATCAAACTATATGTCCAAATCCTCAAATGTTTATGGTGAGGTATTTTCTGTTGGTTGAGGGGGAACTGTTTTAGATGTTGGAAAAACTATAGATTCTACAATAGAAAAAAAAGATGTGTTACCTTTCTTTTTTGCAGCTTTGGGTGTCCTCTGAGAGGATCCTTCTCCTGCTGCCTTCCTCTTTCTGGATTTCTTCAGTAGAATATCTGGAGATGGCTTGTATAGGCCACTGATGTTGAGTTCTGGAATAGTTCCATCTTCCTTGAAGGCTTCAAGGTATCTGACCACAATCTCTGGAGAAGCGTATATCCAAGATAATAGTGGAAAATCCTTCACAGGGATTCTCCTAAACTTGATGACTTCATTAGAAGCAATTATTGGTTCCTTCTTAATGCTTTCAATAATCTTCATTTTCTTCAGATTCTTGGCATTTAGTGGTTTCCCAGCACTTTCTTCCAGAGTACTGATCTCCTGAGCCTCTGTCAGATGTTCTATCAGCATGTTTTCTGTCAGAATGTCTGAAATCAATCTTCCTAGAGGAATCCAATCCCTCTTTGTTCTTTCTTCTTCCCATATGCAATGAAGTACAACAGAAACTGATGATCAATGTTGATGTAAACAAGAGAGCTTGTAGGCTTCCTGTGATTTATGCAACCCAGAATGATCCTGGCCCAGATTCTGTAATAATATTTCAAGTATCTTATCTTGTTGGATGGATGTCCAGAAGTTAAAATGACCCTAGAAATAGATTTTCGGTCAGAAACTTATCAGCCATATCAATGCATCTGACTCCGTCGCCATTGCACCCAATAATTTTCCCAATCAAGTCTTCTGTAATCGCTATCTTCTTCCCCATAACATATGACGTAGCCTGATGGTTGGATGAGGTAGCATGAATCTAGAATTCCTTAAGAAGAATAGGAAATACTGGACCCAATAGACGATCAAAGTATATGTTCCATCCTTGAGTCGTCACATCTTCATACAAATCAAACCCATTTTCCTTTAAACTCTCAAAATCAACTATCAACTCACATAAAACTTCCAGATTATTAACCGGTCTGAGCAAAGATCTTATAGGTTCCTCATACTGTTCTGTTGAAGAAGAACCAAGAGCACTGTTGAGATTTTTTATGCTTGATGAGGATTCCATTGTTCACATGGATTTGTTGTAGAAAACTGAGAAAAGGGGTTTTTGCAAAAATGAGAGCGAGAGAAAATAGTGGATGCAGTAAGTGAATGAAATAGTGAAATTGAGTTTATAAACACTTTTGAAGACTTGATCAGTAAGAAATAGAAAATAAGTAATGATTATACTGAAATTATGAAACCTAGAATTAAGGGATAGCGTGTAGATACTGAACAATTACCATTGACAAGTGTCTCAATGCATCCAATCAGAGCCTTAGACCTTTCAAAATTTGAACGCGTGGTCTGCCTCAGAAGGTAGCTTGTGAGAGGATGACAGATGTTTGATGGTGTGAACTGCACGCCTCTATCTTTGAAATGAAAGGTTCAGATCTTCATAGATAGATTCTGAAGCAATTGTACTCCTAACTTCTGAAGACACTTGATCAGATGTTCATAAAAAAAATAACATTCTGAGGATTAGAATATGCAAATAAAACTTCTTATTCTGGACTTAACTTCATGCTGAGATGTTTCAGAATGAAATTAATTCTATCTTTAGAAAGGGGTTTTGTAAACACATCAGCCCATTGATGGTCCGTGTCAATAAATTTTAAAGAGAGACTTCCTTTCTCAATATAGTCCCTAATAAAATGATGTTTTATTTCTATATTCTTAGCCCTAGAATGAAAAATAGGCAGCTTCCAAAAGTACTTTTGCATTCTACTCTATCTCCAGCAAAATCAGCATCACATTATCCTACTAAGCGGTATTCAGTAGATTTTCTATAAAACAAACCCAGGTTAGTAGTACCTTTCAGATACTTGAAAATTCGCTTAATTGCTGTTAAGTGAGATTCTCTAGGATCTTATTGGAATCTAGCACATAAACATATGCTAAATAAAATATCAGGTCTTAAGGCTGTCAGATAAAGGAGAGAAACAATCATACCTCTGTAGATCTTCTGCTCTACCTTTTTACTTACCTCTTCCTTTTACAGAATGCATGTGGGATGCATTGGAGTCTGTTGTACCCCAAAATTTGCCCTCCCATATTTCAAAATACATTTCAAGTGAGGTCCTTAAATTGCTCAAGGAAGTCTAAGGGTTGACCAGACAAACTCTCTCCTAAGGCAGTCTACCTCAAATTAGGGTTTCATGTTGCATCAAGATGTTTGATTACAAGGGATCCCAAATTCTCACCATTGTCCTAATATTTTCACAAGATCATCCTTGTCAAGTTTCAAGCCTTGCAGAGGAAGTTTGCTCAGTCAATTGCTCAAAAGCCTGAAAATCGACCGTGCTAGGGCAAAAGTCAACTGTGGCCCACAAACAGTCAAACTTCAAGATTTTTGTTCCACATCCTCATTTTGAAGTGTTATTCATCATTTGATAAAGGGTTGATCATGATTCCTCAAGGATTGCTCACAATTCATCAATACTCAAAAGTTGCTAAATTAGGGTTTTGCAGGAAAAGTCAACTCAACTTTGACCAAGCATAACTTTCTCATACTTTATTAGAAATTACCCATCCAAATCTAATTTTTAAGAGGATGCAATTCCCTAAAAATAATCTTCATCTCCCTAGTTCAAAATATGCACTCACAAGAAGTTATGAATTTGGACATTATAGGTCATTTTGAAAAGTCAACAAAAACACCTTTTTTGTCAAAGCTTCATACATGAACATGGAAGAATCAATGGAGATGAGACCAAACGGGTTGCTTAGAGAACATCTTGATCTTTCTAAAAAGGCAAAGAACACAACTCTAGGGTCAAAATTGAAGGAGTTATGCATGGGTGAAGTTTACCTTTTTTGCAAAATTGCCAAAAGTCAAATATGCTTCAAATTGCAATTTTTGTCAAATGGGCCCATCTTTTTGTGCTTGCATTGAGTTTGTAACATGGTCCAAGACCCATGATCTTTCCCACTTGCCTTTATTTTATTTTTGTCATATATTTTTATTTTTATTTCATTTAAATCAAATTAAATCAAAATAAAATCATGAAAATGTCAAAATCATTTAAACCTTGAGATTTTGTGCATATTTCAGGTCCATGAATAGCTGGAAATGAGATCAAATCGTTCAAGGCTTGTTTTACACAAAAAGATTGAGTTTTGCTTGATTTAGAAAGATTCTAATAATAATCAAATCATGATTCAATCACCTTAATTGAAAAAAGTATTTGGAACAAATTTGAAAACCTAATTCACTCAAGGCTACATATAGAACATTTGCAGACAAAAAGCACAAGGGTTGGAGGCGTGACAAGCTAAGAAAGAACTCGAAAAAACTCAACAAAAGTGGCAATCTGATTTCATAGTTCCAGGTCCTTTAAAGTTATTCCAATTATACCATTCACTTGTTGGATATCTACGGACTCTATCCCAATCATTAGCAAGTGTTTTCGTGCCCAAAAACACACTGTAAGTACCTCATGATATCCCTACTTTCTTGAAATCGAATCTCATGAATTTGGCATTGGTAGCATGATTTGTCCATATATTCTAAATCAGTGAAACATTTGCAAGACAATGATGACGATTAATTGCATTTTTGTTAACCATACAGAGATTTGCCATGATTAGGTTTTAGGGTTCGTTTTTAGGGATTTTGATTACAGGTACAATTGGGCCACGATTGAGGTACCATGATGCTCGTGAGGTTGTCACGAGTTAATTGGTACCATTGTTATGTGTTTATCATGCTTGCAGGGAGTTTTGGGAAATCATTGGGGCTATAGCTACAGACTTTGTCCGTAGGTAAAAGTCTGGACTTTTGCCAACGGAAGAAGGAAGAAGAAAGGTGGCGTGGCAACACATCATTTGTCCATTCAAAAATTCACGCGCTGGCATATGTTAATTTGTGTTTTTTCCATATAACCTTTATTTGTTATCCCATATACAAACGTGCACGCTAGCTCAGTTGGCCAGGAAGCGCTGGGAATTGCCAAAGGGCCTGGGTTCGATCCCCAGGCCCCCCTATTATTTCAGAATATTTTTACTTGCATAATCAGGCACATGAGCAAGCATAGAGACTACCATACGCCCTCAAGTAACATCCAACCAGATGTCCACGACCTGGATCCAAAGGCCAACACTTGAAGGTCTACAATGCACCCTAGTCAAACGTGCAACATGGCATCTGAAAGGTCAAACGTGGACCAAGGCTTTTGGGCTCAAATTGTTATGGACACCCCCCTGTTTGCTGGTTACCAGGCCCAATTCTTTCTCTCTTTTCTTTTATATTCTTTCTTTTATTTATTTTATTTTATTTATTTTCTCACAAAAATTAATTCTTTTTTTACCAAAAACTCATAAAAATCAATTTCATCAAATTTAGGGTTTTATATATTTTGTCAAAATTAATTTAATTAGTTTAATTTAATTCTAGGGCAATTTTAACCTTTTGTAAATAATTTAAAATAAATTAGAAAACTAGGGTTTGGTTGATTTAATTTTTATCTTCTTTTCTTAAAATAACCAAAATATGAAAATGGGTCAAAATTAATTAATTTTCTTAATTTAATTTAATTAGTAATTAGGTTTGTATTTATTTAAATTAAAACCTTATTTTTTCTCAAAAATAATCAAAAACCACAAAAAATAATTTTTCTTGTAATTATGTTTAGGCGGGGTCAAAACCCTAATTTTCTCTTGTTCTCGATTCATCGTGCGTTTATTTATTTTTACGATATTAATGTAACTGCTCATGGGATGTAATAGTTTAATTAGGATTTTTCGTTTATTTATCGTTTTTGCAGGTTTTTGGCTATGTAATTAATCCCCCTCCCTGAAGCCTTGTAATAGCGTAGTTTTATTTCTCGCATTTTAATTTTCGCAAATATTGACTGTTAGATGTATGATAATAGTATTGCATGACAAGACTGTCTGTTAATTTTAAAATGGTTAGCAAACTCTAAATGTGTAAAGATAATAACTGAAATCAAATCACTCGCACATGCGCACTCCTAAGGTATACTCTCACTTCGGTTGCCTTCGGTAAATGATCATTAAGTATAGGATATTTTAGTTGTTGCCCTCTTGTCTAAACAAAGATCAAATGTCCCATTCAGAAATGTTGCTTCGGAAATGTTGCCTCAGAAATGTTGCCTCAAATACGATCTTAAGACATTAGGGTTATTACTAAGACGTCCTAACATTGCTTTAGTGGTCGTACGTCCCTTTCGAATTGACCCTTACAACTCCAACAATGGTGTTACCTACTACCTAATAGTAGGATAGCATTGTCTAAAGGAAACAAGGACATAAACATTCTGTTTTCGAGTAGGTAGATGCTAGTACGTACTTGCTCAAAATCAAACTTTTCCACACTTACACACTTTTTCAAACAAAGTTTTCAAAAACACTTTGTAACACTCTTGAAGACAGAAGCAAGGGTTAAAACGAAGTAAACAAAAAATTTTCAAAACACACAAACACGGAAGCAATTTTAAAATGATCAGCAAGTACCTAAGAGCCCATGGAAAACCATGGATAGAAAGGGTGCTAATACCTTCCCTTTCTATAATCTACCCCCCGTACTCAAAATCTCGAAAAAGTAATTTTTATGTGCTTTTTTCCTTTCCAGTTGGATAAAATAAAAGTTGGTGGTAACTCTTGCTTACCGCGACATTTTGTAAACACAAACGCAAAATGCAAACCAGCATTTTCCGAAAACAGTCCGGTTCTGCCACCGTATCACAAACCTGGCAACTCTGCTGGGGAGTATAAGTGGGGTATACCTTAGGATTAGTTCACCATAAATTGCTTCTTTTTGTTTGATTTGATTGCTTTACTATTAAAGGGTTTTGTATTAGGAGTTACTGTAGATCCTAACCCGTATCTGGGGACACCTTTTAGGTAAGTAGCAATAAACTGTGAGGGAACTGTACGGCGTAGACCGATACAGTTGAAGCAGTAGCTACATTGATGTGGTACATTGGTTGGTACCGGTATCCCTTGTGGAGAAACGAGGAGAATATGAGGCTGCTATGTGTGTCGTTAAGCATCAACTGACCTTAGAACCAATAATTGACCAACTTGGCCATATAAAGTAATGAAATAGTCGGCCTCGGTGTAAAGCTGAGAACTGGTTGATACTCGATACTACACTCATTGAGAACATACTCTCGAGATAGTTCCGGCTGCAAGAAAAAATTGCGTGAACTGAAACCATGACCGATGGAGGATGGTCAGTGATATTGAGAACCTCTAGAACCCGGTTACTATTATTAGGACAGGTTGAAACCAACTGAACATCAAGAGGGTAGTACCTAGACCCCATGCAAGCCTGAAACTTAAGGGCTCTTGTGTGACTTGTTTTCCTTTACCATGTCTGTTATTTGTTATACCTGTTGTGTGTTTTATCATGACATCATGCATCATAACATAGCATGCATACTTCATTGTGCTAACCATTTCAAAGACTGAGGGGATTTATCTTTGTTCTATTTTGCAGATTATGGCTTCCTTGCTCAGAAACACCATCCGAGTTAACTTTGTGCAAATACCTGCTCAACTCAAAGAGTTAGTCCCAAAAATTTCGGATACTTCTTCATTCATTAGAAGACATGGTCAGCTTCTTAGCTTGGTTACCTCAAAGTTTGATGAGCAAATGATGAGTGTGCTTTTCTAGTTCTTCAATCCTGTGCACCATTGTTTCACTTTCCAGGATTAACAGCTAGTTCCCACTATGGAAGAGTTTTTTCACTTATTGGGCATATCCATCCTTGAGAAGATGCCCTTTACAGGTTTGGAAGAGGCTCCTAGACCAGAGGACATTGCTTCAGCTCTGCATCTGACATGGGCTGATGTAATATCCAACTGGGAGACACGAAGTGGGGTTGAAGGTTTCTTAGCCAAGTTCCTAATAGATCAATCTCAACTATTCTGGAATAACTTGGACTTTCAGGCTTTTGAAGACATCTTGGCTCTTCTTATCTACGGTTTGGTTCTCTTTCTGAATCCATATTCCTTCATAGATGTGAATGCGGTTAAGATATTCCTGTCTCGCAATCCTGTACCTACTCTTCTGGGTGATATCCTACATGCCCTCTATACTCGTACAGTGCGAAGAAGAGGGACCCTCATGTGTTGCATGTCGCTGCTGGCGAGGTGGTTTATTTCGCACCTCCCCAAGTCCGTGTTGAAGAATAAGGAAGGTTTAGGGTGGTCTTACAGGATAATGTCTCTTGCCCATACAGACATTCTTTGGAGTTCTAAGGCTATAGAAAGCACTATTGTCACTGATCGTTGTTGGGGATACCCTAATGTCCCGTTGCTTGGAGTCAGAGGGGGAATAACCTACAGTCCTTGCTTGGCTTTACGACAGTTTGGTCACGCTCGGAGAGATGGTCCTCATGAGCTACTTCTTACAGATATTGTCTTTGACTACAAGGGGGACGTTGATGAGCATCGCCGAAGATTTATACGATCCTGGGGCATGGTGAACAGGTCTGACCCTCAAGAGTTAGGACCAAGGACTTCTCTCCCTATGCAGCCTTATCTTCAGTGGGTTCGAGCTCGTGCTCAAAAGCTTGGGATACCCTATGAGGCTGTGTTTCCAGTAATTATGGAGCCTACAAATGAAGAGGGAATTCCTTATATGGTCCTTTATCCCTACATGCCCACTGATCTTGGGGCGTTGAAGAGATCCTAGATTCAGTTGAGACAAGAGAGGGATACCTACCGAGAGAAGTATCATGAGCAAGAAAGGAAGATCTTGTAGCTCACCAGGCAACTTGAGAATGAAAGAACGATCAATGAATACGTCAGCACAAAGGGGAAGCGTCCATGGGATTTCTGATTTTTCTTTTTTAGTTTAGATTTGTTTTTCGTTCATTTCTTTGTAAACGCCTCAAAGGCATTGTTGAACCTTTTTACAAGTTTAATCTAATAAAGTGTGTTTTATTTTTGTTTTGCAAATTTAAATCTCCCAAAGTCTTTGAAATCATTACATACGCATTCCATTATCATGCACATCATTACAGGTATCATTACAGGTTTCTCATCTCCTTCGCTGTTTATTTCAGCACAAAATGCATTCTGAAATACCTACCGATCAAGCCATCAAAGCTCTTCAGGCACAGAATGCCCAATTCCAAGATATGTTCTTGAACTTGGCTAAAGGGAAAGAGGATTTGAAGACTCTCATCCTGAAGGAGAAGAAGAAGAAGAAGAAGAAGAAGAAGGTGGTTCTTCTGAATATGGGTAACAAATTTGGGAATAGGTTGCGACAGGAAGTTGATTTGTCTCTTTCATCCAAAGGAGAGGAGGACCAAGAAGAAGAAAAGGGTCCTAGTTCTGTAGTCTCTGATAATGATACTGATTTTGATGATGAGCAGTATCCCCCTGCTGAGGATAGGTACAAACAACTTGAAGACCGTCTGAGCGCTATGGAGATTCACAAGATACCTGGTTTAGACTTTGGAGATTTGGGACTAGCATCTGGGGTGGTGATTCCTCATAAGTTTAAAGCTCTGGTTTTTGCCAAGTACGATGGAGTATCCTGTCCAAAGCTCCATCTCCGCTCGTATGTACGAAAAATCCAACCTTACACTGCTGATAGAAATTTGTGGGTACATTTCTTTCAAGATAGTCTGTCAGGGACTCAGCTTGAATGGTTTTATCAATTGGAAGGAACTAATGTCCAAAACTGGGAGGACCTTACTGTTGATTTTTAAAAACAGTATCAGTATAACGCCGACCTTTCTCCCACTCGTACTCAGCTTCAGGGTATGTCTATGGGTGCAAGCGAAGGCTTTAAGGACTATGCTCAAAAGTGGAGAGATCTGGCTGGAAGAGTCCAACCCCCTTTGTCAGATAGGGAGTTTGTTGATATGTTTCTAGGGACGTTGTCTGGTCCATTTTTCAATCATATGATCGGCAGTTCGTCATCTGGGTTTACTGAATTG
The DNA here is from genome assembly GCA_948472305.1 of Vicia faba. Classification (NCBI taxonomy): domain Eukaryota; kingdom Viridiplantae; phylum Streptophyta; class Magnoliopsida; order Fabales; family Fabaceae; genus Vicia; species Vicia faba. Next base: position 838,629,564 of record OX451739.1, read on the forward strand.
ATTTTGACTGTGGAGAGAGTAGAAGCTGGTATCCGAAGTGGTAAGATACAAAAGGATAAGTCATCAAGTGCACTAAAGAAGCCTTTCACCGGTAAGAAAGAAGATGGTGCAGTTTACAGCTCGAGGAGCCAAAACCGACCTGAACGACGTCAAGCAGTGAATGCGGTAGTAATATCAAGACCCATTGTTTCCCCACAATGCAACAATCAGCAAAGAACGGAGAGGTTGCAAAGACAATACACTCGGCTCAATATGACCTTGTCTCAAATTCTACCACAATTGTTGAAGACCAACCTGGTAACTCTGAGGGAAGCCCCGAAGAATCCTAGCACCACATCTCCGCTATATAACCCGAATGCCTGCTGCGCCTATCACTCTGATAGCCCGAGTCATGATACAAACAACTGTTGGGCCATGAAGAATAAGGTGCAAGATTTGATCGAAGCTAAAAAGATTGAGTTTGAAGCTCTAGAGAAACCCAACGTCATAACCGCCCCTATGCCCAATCATGGTCATGGTGTAAATGTTGTGGACAATGATTTATTTGTGACCGTCGTGGAAGAAGTTTCTACTCCTTTGATGACAGTTAAGAAGAATATATTGTTGTCCGGTTTATTTCCGGGCTGTGGCGAAGGTTGCCACCTATGTTCAATCCTGCCTGCTGGTTTCCATTTATTGAAATCAGGTGTTCAACGCTTGATGGATAACAAAGAGATCTTGGTCGAAAAGACTATGATTCCGTTGGTTCCAATTGAAGAAGTTTCCATCATAACCATTTCCTCCAATCCTTCCAAGGCTTCCTCAAGAAAGCCTGTTAGGATTACACCCGTTCCAAAAATCGCTCCATTAATCATTACTATCCCTGGTCCTATCCCATACACTTCAGATAAGTCCGTCCCTTGGCACTATGGGGGACGATGTGTATTACCATGGAGTTAAACAAGACTTAAAGATTGAAGAAGCTGATGTTGATGTCAGCAATATTTTCGGGGCGAGGAAGGTCAACAGAAGTGGAAGACTATTCTCTCATGAGATTTCCCCTCCGACTGTTCATAAACCTGTTGTCATCCCATCTGCTATTACATCAGCTACTGTCCCAGTTCCCATTCCAGTTATCACCCCTGTCGCCGAACCATCCAACACTCGGGGAAAAGAAACCACAGGTGAGCCTGCCCGGATGGAGGCATCCAAGAGGAGTGACTACAACGTAGTTGAGCAGCTGGGGTAGACCCCGTCAAAAATATCCATGTTGTCCTTGTTATTGTGTTCGGAAGCCCATGCAAAGGCTTTAATTGCTTTCCTAAAAACTGCGCATGTGCCGCATGAAACTTCTGCCGATCAATTCAAAGTCCGTGTAGCTAGTTTGACTGCCGACAACAGGTTAGGTTTCTCAGATGCAGATATGACTGCTAAAGGAAGAAATCACAATGATGCTCTGCATGTCTCGATCGAGTGCAGGGGCACTACCATGGCACATGTACTAGTGGATACTGGGTCCTCATTGAATATTTTTCCAAAGAAAGCATTAAAACGTCTGGACTGTGAAGGTTTGATTCTGAAACCGAGTAATATTATGGTCAGAGATTTCGACGGGTCAAAAAGGATGGTGCACGGGGAAGTGGACGTCCCTGTTAAAGTTGGTTCTCAGACTTTCGCATATATGTTCTATGTGATGGATATCCGACCATCTTATTCTTGCTTGTTGGGTCGCCCTTGGATTCATAAGGCTAGGGCAGTTACTTCTACTCTCCATCAGATGTTGAAATATCCAGTAAAGGGAAAGATCGTCACAGTACGAGGAGAAGATGAGTACATGGTGAGTCATCTTAACTCCTTTCGCTATATGGAGATGGATGGGGAATTCATCGAAACTTCGTGTCAGAACTTTGAAGAGGTCCCCCAGACTCTGCATTGACTGAAGTTGCTACTGACAAACCTCCAATGAAGATGGCTTCCCTCAAGGATGCGAAGGATGTAATTGAAAAGGTGGGTGTGCAAGTTGGGGTCAGCTCCCTGACTTCGCCCACAAAACTGACAAGTTTGGTTTGGGCTTTACTGTAGAGGCTCAAAGGGTTGTTCGGCGCGCGCGGGTTGGAAGACCCCCTCTGCATATCAGTAATCAGGGAGTGAATTCAATTGAGGATGATGAAGAAAAGTCAGATATCGACAGCGGGATCTACCCGACTAGCATCGGTGGATTGAACAACTGGACGGCGAAGGACTTCGTGCCCGTTTCTTTTATTACACATTAATAGACTTTTGTTTTGAGATTTGTAACAGACAGTTTGAAACTTTATGGCACGGTGCCTTGGCCGAGGCACCTTGGCTTTGTTTTTAAGGGCTTATTATTTGTCATTTTCATATATCATCAATAAAGCATTGGAAGTTTTCTTGCATTACAAATTTTGCGCTCCTTGTTTCTCCTTTCTATCTCGAATTTTATAAAACAACTATTATCTTACACACACTCACATATCATAATGCATATCCACATCCACTATGGATCCCATTGATAACAACTCTTCTACTGCCAGTTATGACTTCGAAAATCCGATCAACCAAGTCGAGGACGAAGGTGAGGATGATTGTGAAGTGCCTGGGGAACTTGGTAGACTGTTACTACAGGAAGAGAGGGCCATACAGCCTCATGAAAAGCCAGTGGAATAAGTAAATTTGGGTACAGAGGAAGACAGGAAAGAGGTCAAGATAGGTGCAAATCTGGAGCCTAGTGTTAAGCAGCGGTTGATACAGATGCTATGCGACTATGTTGAAATCTTCGCCTGGTCTTATGAAGATATGCCTGGTTTGGACACTGACATTGTAGTACACCTCATGCCAACTAAAGAAGATTGTCCTCCGGTAAAGTAGAAGGTTTGCCGTATGCGCCCTGAGATGTCTGAGAAAATCAATGCTGAAGTCATGAAACAGTTTGACGCTGGATTTCTAGCTGTTACTTCTTACCCACAGTGGGTTACCAACGTTGTTCCAGTGCCTAAGAAGAATGGTAAGGTACGGATGTGTATGGACTATAGAGATCTGAACAGGGCGAGCCCAAAATATGACTTCTCGCTTCCTCACATCGATGTTCTGGTCTACAACACCGCGCAACATAAAATCTTCTCCTTTATGGATGGTTTTTCTGGTTACAATCAGATTAAGATGGCTCCCGAGGACATGGAGAAGACAACTTTTGTTACGCAGTGGGGAACCTTCTGTTACAAGGTAATTCCTTCTGGGTTGAAGAATGCTGGGGCAACTTATCAGCGCGCCATGGTCGCTTTGTTCCACGACATGATTCACCATGAGATTGAGGTTTACGTTGATGACATGATTGCAAGGTCCCAGACTGAAGAAGAACACCTTGACCATCTCCAGAAGCTATTTTACAGGTTGAAGACGTACAAGTTGAGGTTAAACCCGAACAAGTGCACCTTTGGCGTAAGGTCTGGTAAGTTGCTGGGTTTCGTCGTCAGTGATAAAGGTATTCAGGTAGACCCTGCCAAGGTGAAGGATATACAAGAGATGCCGGCTCCCCGAATAGAAAAGGAAGTAAGATGCTACTTGTGAGCCAATCTTCAAGCTGCTGAAGAAAGATCAAGTGGTAAAATGGAATGATGAATGTCAGACGGCTTTTGAAAGGATCAAGGAATACCTCCAAGAGCCACCTATTCTGATTCCTCCAGTTGAAGGAAGATGTTGTACCCCAAAATTTCCCTCTCATTTTATCAACATTACCCCTCACAAGGCTCTTTGAACTCAAGACTAAGCTAGGGTTTGCACTGCTCAAGACATCTCCTTGCACTGATAACCTAAATTAGGGTTTGAGTTTGCACAGGGATTTTTGGACCTTCAATTCTCAAATTGACTTTCATACTTCATGTTGGACTCACAAGCTTGTCCATACCAAGTTTCAAGCCTTGAATCAAATTTTTGCCCAGTCAATTAGACAGTTGACCTAGAAATCAGCTGTATTGGGGGAAAAGTCAACTGTGGCCAATTTACAGTCAAACCTCATGAATATTTACCCACATAAACATTATGAACTCATATGAACCATTGGATCAAGTTTGGACCCCAACTCCACAAGAAATTTGATCAGATCACCAAAAGGGCAAAATGGTCATTTTTAGGGTTTTGACTGTACAAAGGCAATTTCTGACCTTTTGACCTAGCCAATGGAAAATTGGGATCAAAAATGGACTCAAGGACTCAATGACATCATCTTGACCTATTCAACAAGTTCAAAAGATCTCAAATGCATGGGATTGACAGATGAATTTTTCAATCAACTGATCAAAATTTGACTGTACACTGAAAAGTCAAACTTTGACTTTTTGGTCAAAATCAAGTGCCAAGGGTCATTTTTCATCAAGATGTGTCAAATTATGAAGCTTGTTCATTAAGAAACCCAAAATTGCAAATTAGGGTTTAAAGTTGAAAATTTTCATAACTTAGAAATTTTCTAAGTTATGAAAATTTCTTAATTTTTCCTAACTTTCACCCACATTTTCACCATGAAGCAAATGGATTCAAACAAAACCTCAAACATTAAAGTTGTAGTACTTCACAAAGTCTACAACTTTGATTCACAAAGTTTTCTCAAAAGAAGCTTGGATCTCAAGTTATGATGTTTGGAACAAGGGTCCTTAAAACTTTTAACTTAGTGAAATTTTGCCCTAGTTTAGGCAGGATTTTGACCTATCTTCTTGGCCATTTTTCACATTGTTTTACTTGGAATCTCAAGTTTCATTTCAAATATGGATTATAGAGAATGTTGCAAGCTTTCCAAATTGTCTAAGAACTCCTCAAACACATATGTGGTTAGGGAGAATCGAAGGCTTGAAGTTGGAAAAAACTCACTTTTCATCCATGGCATATTCATGTTCATACAAGTTGCATTTTCAAGTCAGCATGCCTTACACTAGTTTGCAGGCCTCTAAACCACTCCACACTCCATAATTAAATGCAAATTCATCAGTCTAGCTCATCAAGCCGTCGAAGATTACCAATCTATGAGGTTCGCTTCCTTGATGAGGACATTATGACATTGGATAACATTGAAGGTAACTGACCATATGACGGACCTAAACAAGGAACCCGATGGACCCTGTAGTTTGATGGTGCTTCAAATACACTTGGCAACAGTATCAGCGCGGTACTTATTTCTTTAGAAGGTTGCCATACACCTTTCACTGCTAGACTCTACTTCAGCTGTACCAACAACATGGCCGAGTATGAAGCTTGTATCTTTGGTCTCAGGGATGCTATTGAGTTGGGAATCAAATCTCTGATGGTATTCGGGGACTCAGCTTTGGTTATCAGTAAAATCAAAGGAGAGTGGGACACTAAACATCCTAATCTTATCCCATACAAAGAACATGTCTTGACATTGTTGCCTGATTTTGAGCAGATTACCTTTGAGCACTTCCCGCGAGAAGAAAATCAGCTAGCAGATGCTCTGGCTACAATGTCTTCCATGTTTAAACGCAACTGGGATAATGAGGCTCCCCAAATCACCATCAAACGAATGGACGAACCTGCGCACTTTCATGAGATTAATACCGAAGAAGTAGTGGAACAACCCTGGTTTCATGAAATCAAAAGGTATCTCCAGACTCGAGAATACCCTGAATGAGATTCAATCAATGACAAAAAGTTCTTAAGGAGATTTACTGCCAAGTTCTTCCTGAGCAATGCCATCTTATATAAGTGCATCCATGATTGTGTTCTACTTCGTTGCATGGACAAGGTTGAAGCCGAGTTGATCATGACTGAAATACATAGTGGCACATTTGGCACCCACTTAAGCGGACATACGATGGCTAAGAAGATTCTAAGGGCAGGCTACTACTGGTCTACCATAGAAGCTGACTGTCATCAATATTCCCGTACTTGTCCCAAATGCCAAGTCTATGCTGACAAGGTACATATTCCTCCAGTTCCTCTCAACGTTCTGACAGCTCCTTGGCCATTCGCCATGTGGGGAATTGACATGATTGGAGAGATCAAGCCTACGACACCAATGGACATTGCTTCATCTTGGTAGCTATTGATTATTTTACCAAGTGGGTCGAAGAAGCTTCCTTCTCCTCCGTTACAAAGAATGTGGTTGCCCGCTTCATCAAGAAGAATCTCATATGTCAGTATGGTATCCCCGACAGGATCATCACGGACAACGGTACAAATTTGAACAACACTGTGATCACCGCTCTGTGCGAGCAGTTCAAGATTCAACATCACAATTCATCTCCTTATCGGCCAAAGATGAACGGTGTTGTTGAAGCCGCGAACAAAAATATCAAGAAGATCATTCAAAAGATGACAGTCACCTACAAGGACTGCCATGAGATGTTACCGTTTGCTCTGCACGTATATCATACCACAACACGTACTTCAACTGGGGAAACCCCCTTTTCTTTGGTATATGGCATGGAGGCTGTTTTACCTATGGAATTTCAGATTCCTTCCTTGAGGATTATGAACGATGTTGGTTTAAGTGAAGACGATTGGATTCATACCCGCTTGATCAACTTAATTTGATCGATGAGAAGCGACTTACTGTTGTTTTTCATGGTCAGACGTATCAAAAACGGATGATCAAGGCTTTCAACAAGAAAGTCAGGCGTCAGGTATATCAAGTCGGAGATCTTGTAATCAAGCGGATCATCTTGCCGCAAAGTGATCCCAAGGGCAAGTGGACTCCTACTTACGAAGGAACATTTGTGATCAAGAACATCTTTTTTGGTGGGGTAATGATTCTGACCACCATGGACGGCGACGACTTGCCACACCCTGTGAACGCAAACATAGTTAAAAAATACTACGCATAAAACAACCTGACAAGTTGAAAACCCGAAAGGGCGACTTGGGCAAAAATGGGCATCCCGGTGAATCGAAAACCCGAAAGGGTGGTTCAGGCAAAAATTAGGGATAAACAAAAAAGTCTGTACACCCGGCAAGTTGAAAACCCGAAAGGGCGACTTGGGTAAAAAATGGTTTCCCGGTGGATCGAAAACCCGAAAGGGCGGTCTAGGAAAAAGTTAGGGAATTAAAGCGTATGACTATGTCTCGTCGGATCACTTTAAAGGACAATCTCTTCACGGACAAGCTCCAGGCTTCTGATCAATCCAATCATCTGCGGACGAAGCAACGAATGGACAAGATGCTCAGAGTTATGAAGGCTATAGCAGAATGGGAACCCCATGGAATTGTTACACATAGCCATCTTTCTTTTTGTATAAACATTTTCTCAATTTTTCGACAACATTCTATTACTAGGATGTTTGTCTCCGTTGTACAAAAATACTTACAAAAGTTAATACAAAGATACTTCAAAGTTCAGAAATTTGCTTGCCTTTCCTTTCCTTTTTTACACTTATGTTTTATTTGAAAACGTCCAATGGTTTGTTAAATAAGCATATGCATTTGAATATAATCACTGCTTACAAAGAAAACAAAATAAGAAAGGATAATTACTGATAGATCGAAGTTATAGGAAAACGTCTTTAGGCTATTCTAGAAGAATTACCCTACAGTATGTCAGTCAGATCTTCAACAGAATTAAAACCTTGAGATGCATATCCCCAACGGAGTTAAGTTTCAAAATTCCCATCAGAGTTAAGTTTCTAAAAAACTCCCGATCCCCAGCGGAGCAAGGATACTTTAAACTTTCTTCCCTAGCAGAGTCCAAAATTTCAAATCTTAAACCCCGGTGGAATACTATCCAGCTTCCTCCAATTCCCCAGCGGAGTCCAAAATTTCAAATCTTAAACCCCGGTGGAATACTATCCAGCTTCCTCCGATTCCCCAGCGGAGTTTTCTCCACAAAACAGGGATCCCCAGTAGATTGGCATACAAACCAAGCTCCTAATTTCCCCGGCAGAATAAAGACTCTCCCCACAAAGTTATTTCCCGACAGAACGAAGATTCTAGTTCTCGTTTCTCCATTTGAAGCCTCCCAGGTTTTAATTCCCCAGTAGAGGTTGTCGAATTTTTCCTTATTTCCCCAGGAAAGTCATGAAGGATTCTCACATCCCCACAGAAGTTGTCAATGTTTTGATAATCCCCGCAGGTTGCTAATGATTTTCTATCCCCAACAGTAATCAGCAAGGATTTCTCATCTTCAACAATCAAAGATTTTTGGAACCCACAACATCGGTCATGGATTTAGTTTCCCCGGCAGTAGTCAAGGATTTCATTATCTCTAGATATCAAGGATTTATTTTCCTCAGCAAGGCAACTAATCAACTTACATGCGCATACATTACATTCATATATCATAGACATTGATAGAACACATTTTATTACATCATACATATCATGCAACATAACTTTGTGTTTTAGCTAACTTTCTACCCTTTCAGGATAAGATTAAAAGCTACCTTTAACAAATGTTCAAAGATTTCAGATACAGTACAAATACACTCCAGACACGGAAATCATTCTGCTACTCATTCAGATCTCTTATTTAGATACAGTATGGACACACCCCAGACACGGCGGCCATTCTATTACTCATTGAGAATTTCAAGTCAAGATACAGTATGGATACACCCCAAACACGGAGGTCGTTCTATTACTCATTCGGACTTCAGCAATCAGATACAAATTAGATACGCTCCAGACACGGAAGCCATTCTATTTCTCATTTAGATTCAAATATCAGCTACAAGCTCAGATACACTCCAAGACATGGAAGTCATTCTATTGCCTTTTTCAGATCCCAGTTACAGTACGGATACACTCCAAGACGTGGAAGTCATTCTGCTACTCATACAGATCTCAAAATCAAGATACAGTCCAGATACTCACCAGACACGGTTGCCATTATGTCACTCATTCAAACCTATTCCCCAACCCAGAGATACTCCAGATATGGATGTCCTTCTGTTGCTTATTCAAATCTCATATTTCGGATACGATACAGATACACTCCAGACACGGAAGTCGTTCCGATATTCATTTAAGAATCAAATACAGTTATAGCTCGGATACGCTCTAGACACGGACGCCATTCCCTTGCTCATACGAACCCAGTCTCCAGATACAACTCAGATATGTTCCAAATACGGATACCATTCTGATGTTCATTCTACTGATTTTCAACAAACAAGTTTTGGATGGCATCTCTAAGCCCATCTCCAGCAAGATTCTACCATTTCCAAATGTCATCTTTAAGCCCATTCCCTCATCTACATTTTGACGAGTGCAAGTTTACGGGCACTCTAGTGTCCAATCCTCTTTTACCTTCGAGTCACGAAAGGCAAACTTGCCAATCTAACTCTTCAGGTTCAAGAACATTGAACAGGGGAAACTGTTGTACCCCAAAATTTCCCTCTCATTTTATCAACATTACCCCTCACAAGGCTCTTTGAACTCAAGACCAAGCTAGGGTTTGCACTGCTCAAGACATATCCTTGCACTGATGACCTAAATTAGGGTTTGAGTTTGCACAGGGATTTTTGGACCTTCAATGCTCAAATTGACTGTCATACTTCATGTTGGTCTCACAAGTTTGTCCATACCAAGTTTCAAGCCTTGAATCAAATTTTTGCCCAGTCAATTGGACAATTGACTTAGAAATCAACTGTATTGGGGAAAAAGTCAACTGTGGCCAATTTACAGTCAAACCTCATGAATTTTTACCCACATCAAGATTATGAACTCATATGAACCATTGGATCAAGTTTGGACCACAACTCCACAAGAAATTTGATCAGATCACTAAAAGGGCAAAATGGTCATTTTTGGGGTTTTGACTGTACAAAGGCAATTTCTGACCTTTTGACCTAGCCAATGGCAAATTGGGATCAAAAATGGACTCAAGGACTCAATGACATCATCTTGACCTATTCAACAAGTTCAAAAGATCTCAAATGCATGGGATTGACAGATGAATTTTTCAATCAACTGATCAAAATTTGACTGTACACTGAAAAGTCAAACTTTGACTTTTTGGTCAAAATCAAGTGCCAAGGGTAATTTTTCATCAAGATGTGTCAAATTATGAAGCTTGTTCATCAAGAAATCCAAAATTGAAAATTAGGGTTTAAAGTTGAAAATTTTCATAACTTAGAAATTTTCTAAGTAATGAAATTTTCTTAATTTTTTCTAACTTTGACCCACATTTTCACCATGATGCAAATGGATTCAAACAAAACCTCATACATTAAAGTTGTAGTACTTCACAAAGTCTACAACTTTGATTCACAAAGTTTTCTCAAAAGAAGCTTGGATCTCATGTTATGATTTTTGGAACAAGGGTCCTTAAAACTTTTAACTTAGTGAAATTTTGCCCTAGTTTAGGCAGGATTTTGACCTATCTTCTTGGCCATTTTTCACATTGTTTTACTTGGAATCTCAAGTTGCATTTCAAATATGGATTATAGAGCATGTTGCTAGCTTTCCAAATTGTCTAAGAACTCCTCAAACACATTTGTGGTTAGGGAGAATCGAAGGCTTGAAGTTGGAAAAAACTCACTTTTCATCCATGGCATATTCATGTTCATACAAGTTGCATTTTCAAGTCAGCATGCCTTACACTAGTTTGCAGGCCTCTAAACCACTTCACACTCCATAATTAAATGCAAATTCATCAGTCTATGCTTTTGTTTTGGTCATTTGGACATTGTACACAAAATTAAGCCCTAAGTAGAAAAAGGCAAATTTCCATTTTTGCAAAAATCTTGCTTTGTGTCAAAAATGATTTCTTGAGCATTGATCCAAATATTTTGCAGCAAATCAAATCCACAATTTGGAGGGTCCAAGAGCAAAGTATGCAATCATATTTGATAGCCTGTACAGGCCTGTAACAACAACTTCCACATTCTTACTTCAAAAACAAGAAACTTGTCAAAAACTTGAGAAATTGAAAACCAGCCAAGATTAACTTATGAAAACCGTTTGAACATCTTTCTCACACCCCTTTGAGCTAGAAACACGATTGGTTGAGCCTCTAAACACCCCATAGCCAGAAATCACATTCCTTTGGAAAAATAGGGCAGGTTCTGCAACTTGAGTTCCATAGCTCATTTGGCTCGTGCATTTTTCCCCAAGTTGCTTCAAACACCTTCCATTCAACTCACCCAAGCTATCCCAAACCTCAAACACCAATTGTAACTCCATTTACAGTGTTCACCATTTTCATTTTGAGCTTGTGCAGGTTGAGTTCTATAGGCTGATTCAAGGACATTCAAGGCAAGCTAGTTATTGGAGAAGGTCAAGTGAAGTTCAAGCAAGCTACCAGACATCTCAAGCCTTGTTGAAAAGCACTACATTGCCCTACACGAATCCAACTGAAACAGGTTTTTTTCCACTTTCTATCTCTCTATTTAGGAACATTTAGCCTTAGGTTTGTGAATAAAAAATGTAGTGTTCATTGCCATGAAGCTGTACATATGCTCAGTTTTCATATATTAAGTGTGCTAGGAGAAATTCATCCATGAACATACTTAAAAAACTAGGTCAGATTTTAGGGCCAGAGAGATTCTCTCTGGTCTTTGAGAGTTAAGACAAGTTGTTTATATGGTTGGAATCGTTTTGAAATTCTCTATAAGTTTGATGTTGTGAGTTTTTGCAATAGAGCTCATATGTAGGATGTCCAAGTTTGTACAGGCGCACACTTTTTTTTCAAAATCTGGAGGTTGAAGATGAAGTGGTGGGCTGGGCTTGGCCTGGCTCACTCTTGACACCCCCCTCTTTTCCTTTTTGCACCCCCTGGCCCAATTTCTTGTATTTTTATATTTTTGCATTTTTGTTTTCATTTCTGATTTTGTTTATTTATTTCCAAATATAAAAAATGCTCAAAAATATTTTCATAATTTTTTTACATTTATTTGGCATTTTATTTTAATTTTTCTAACATGAAAAAGTATTTAAATACTTTTATATTATTTATTAAGACTTGAAAAATATATAATTTATACTTTTATTTTTGTTCTTTATTTTTATTCATACTAAAAATATTTTCCTAAATATATTTTATTTTTGTACATATTTTATTTTATATTGTACATATTTAATTTGATTAATATACATATATATATATATATATATACATATATACTTTTATTTTATTAAATATTTTAGAATAAAACTATAAAAATATTACATTTTCACTTTTATTATTATTTATACTAAAAAATACTTTTTCTAAGTATATTTCATTTTGTATATATTAATATATTTTATTGTATATAAATAATATAACATTTTATTTTCTTAAAGAAATTAGGGTTTTACCCTTAAACAATTAAAATAAATATTTTATTTATTACTTTATTTTTTTTACATTAAATACTTTTACATACATGAACAAATAAAAACCTTTTTTGCATAATCCATTTAGTTGATATATTTATTTATTTTGTTTATTTAAATATTGTCCATTTAATATTTATGCATTGGGAATTCAATTTGGATGTAATAGTAAATTAGGGTTTATATTTCTTGTCAAATACCCCCATTCAAAGATTGTACCCCCATCCCCATAATCATGTTGTAATAGTCTAGATTTTTAATTCTCGCACTTTATGCTTTCAATTATGCCATGATTAGAGAATTAGGGTTTGTATGCAAAAATCCAAATCAACAAATAGTTTGACCTAATCAAAGACAAAAATGCATGAAAATCAAACACAATGCACACTTGCACCCCTAGGGTTACAATCCACTTGTTTCCTTCAAAAATGGGCCATGTTATGCATGTTGGGTACTTTGGCAAAACAAATACACATAAAAAAGATCATAGTCCCTCGATGACGCTATCTTGGTTGCCTAAACAAAAAATGATCAAGTCCCTCAAAAATTTGCCAAAGATACTTGACACAATTGCTATCATGGTCTATACGATGACCCGCACTTGTCCCGTTTAACATCCTAACACAAGGTTGTTCACCAAATGCAATGGTGAAATAACACTGTCAAAAGGGTTAAAAAAACACATAGGAAATATCTTTGAGTAAAATAGGGTAGACAACTCTTAGTTACTTGATCAAATCTTTCAAAACATCCTTGCTATTTTCAAACACACTTCACAACACAATTTCAAAACATTTCCCAAATCAAACTTTTAAACATTGAAAAATCTTTTCAAAAGACAAAAACACCTTTGTATACATTCAAACAAGAATCATTACAAAGGTTGCCACCACGATGGCCTCTTTTCAAAACATCTTTCAAAACCACACACAAAGCACCATTTCAAACAATTAGAAAAGCAAAGCAAGTGATCTAAACAAGTAACTAAGAGCCCATGGATAACCATGGATGAAAAGGGTGCTTGCACCTTCCCTTTTCATAATCTACTCCCCGAACCCAAGAAAACATATCAAAGGTCTTTCCTGTGCTTTTTTACCTTTCCTTAGGGTAAAATAAAAAGTCGGTGGCGACTTTTGCTAAACCGAAACATTTGCGAACACAAATGCAAAATCCCAAGTCAGTTCTCCAACCGTACCACAGAAGACCTTTGATATTATACTTGACCGTACTGGATAATTCAATGGGGTGTGTGCTGGGGCAGCATGACGAGTCTGGCCGAAAAGAGAATGTTATTTACTACCTTAGCAAAAAGTTTACCGACTGTGAGACCTGATACTCACTGCTTGAGAAAACTTTTTGTGCTTTGGCATGGGCTGCTCGCCGGTTGAGACAGTATATGCTGACTCACACTACCCTATTGATATCAAAGATGGACCCAATCAAGTATATCTTCGAAAAACCTGCCTTGCCCAGAAGAATAGCAAGATTCCAGATGATCTTAACTGAGTATGATATCCAATACACAACCAAAAAATCAATCAAGGAGAGTGTGTTAGCAGATCATTTGGCGCATCATGCAGTGGATGACTACCAATCCATGAATTTCGAGTTCCCGGATGAGAACATCATGTTGGTGACCGACTGTGAAAAACCTGGACCGGATGAAGGACCCGAGGAAGGATCCCGATGGTCTATGTATTTTGACGGAGCCTCAAACGCGTTGGGTAATGGCATCAGCGTTGTGATCATATCTCCTGAGGGCTGTCATACTCCATTCACCGCCCGATTATGTTTTAACTGCACCGAAAATATGGCGGAGTATGGAGCGTGCATCCTGGGTCTTCGAGCTACTATTGATTTAAGGATTAAGTTCTTGAGTGTATTCGGATATTCCGCTCTCGTGATCAGTCAGATTAAAGGCGAGTGGGATATGAAGCACCCAAATCTTATTCCTTACAAAGAGTATGTACTGACGTTGCTCGCAGACTTTGTAGAGATAACCTTTGAACACTTCCCCAAAGAAGAGAACCAGTTAGCGGACGCGCTAGATACTATGTCTTTTATGTTCAAAGTCAGGTGGGACAACGAAGCTCCCCAGATTACCATTGAGAGGTTGGACGAACCCGCACATTGCTGTGACATCGAGGCTGAAGAGGTGGCAGATAAACCCTAGTTTCACGAGGTGAAAAGGTATCTTGAGGTTCAAGAGTACCCCGAGGGTGCATCTGTTAATGATAAGAATTTCTTCAGAAGGTTCGCTGCGAAGTTATTTATCAGTAATGGTATCCTTTACAAGCGTAACCATGACTCAACCTTACTGCGATGTGTTGATAAAAACGAGGCGGAAAGGATTATGGCTGAGTTACATGAAGGTACTTTCGGAACTCATTCCAGTGGACATACCATGGCAAAGAAAATCCTATGGGCTGGATATTATTGGTTTACTATGGAAGCCAATTGTTATCAGCATTCTCAGACTTATCATAAGTGCCAAATCTATGCTGATAAGGTGCACGTACCTCCAGTTCCTCTGAACGTCTTGACAGCTCCTTGGCCTATTGCAATGCGGGGCATTGATATGATTGGCGAGATCAGACCTACTGCGTCCAACGGGAATCGTTTCATTCTGGTGTCTATTGATTACTTTACAAAGTGGGTTGAGGTAGCTTCCTTTGCTACAGTAACCAAAAACGTCATGGCGCGGTTCATCCGACACAATCTGATATGTTGATACGGTGTACCAGAGAGGATCATTATAGACAGTGGTACAAATCTCAACAATACAATGATCATCGAGCTCTACAAACAGTTTAAAATTCAGCATCACAACTCTTCTCCCTACCGGCCAAAGATGAATGGGGCTGTTGAAGCAGCTAATAAGAATATCAAGAAGATTGTGCAGAAGATGACGTTGACATACAAAGACTGGCATGAGATGTTACTATTCGCTCTTCATGGGTACCATACCTCAGCGCGGACATCAACAGGGGCAACACCTTACCCTTTGGTGTATGGCATGGAGGCAGTCCTGCCCATTGAATTCCAGATACCCTCTCTTCAGATTATAAAGGGTGCAGGTTTGAGTGAGGACGATTGGATCCAGACCCGACTTGATCATATGAATCTAATCGATGAGAAGAGACTTACTGCTATTTGTCATGGTCCAATGTATCAAAATCGGATGATTAAGGCATTTAACAAGAAAGTCAAACGACAAGAGTATCAAGTCGGGGATCTGGTGATCAAACGCATCATACTGCCACAAGGTGATCCCAGGGGCAAATGGATCCCATTTACGAAGGGCCATTTGTGGTTAAGAACATTTTCTCGGGAGGAGCTATGATTCTAACCACCATGGATGGTGACGACCTTCATCACCCCGTCAATGCAGACATAGTGAAAAAATACTACGCATAATCAAAGACCCGCTAGGTCGACTGGCCTAGGCAAAAATAAGGGCTTCCCGGCGAACCAAAAGGGTTCGGGGAAAAGTAAGGGATAAAAATGAAAAAATATGTACACCCGGCAAGTCGAAAACCTGAAAAGGAGGCTTGGGCAAAAAATGGTATCCCAGTGGACTGAAAACCCGAAAGGTCGGTCCAGGCAAAAATTAGGGATTAAAGCGTAACACTATGTCTCATTGGATCATCTTGTAACCAGACTTCGGTATTGACTATCAAGCTCGGACGGTACCGATCAATTTGATCTACCTTTAACCAAGTAGCAAAGTGATGAGACGCTCGAAGATATAAAGGCAATAGCAGAATTAGAACCCAGTGGGATTGTTTCATATACCTGTTTTTCTTTGTTTTTCACAAATTGTATAATTTCTATCTTTCGGCGACGTTCTCTTACTAGGAAGTCAACCTCTTGTACAAAACGCCTATTACAGGCCAACTTAAAAATCAATACAATTAATTTTACAATAAATTTCAAAATTATTTTTCTTTTTCTGTTTTGTTTTGCAAGAACGTCCAAATGATTCATTTTTGATGTATGCATTTAAAAATAATTGTTGCTCACAAATATTTATATGTGAAACAAAAGACGATTACTCGTAATTTCAGGAACAGTGGCAAACAGAAATGTCCAAACCTTACAATTTCTCTATCCACCAAGTATGGTGATAGACCCAGCTGAAGAATATGACTAAAAATACATACACTCCCAGCATAGTAAAAGGTATCTAAAAACAGTGGTGTTAATTCTCCCCAAGCAGAGTTCATCTACCACCAACAATGGAAGACTATCCCCAATGGAGTTTATTTCTTCCACAAGCAGAAACTCAATCCCCAACAAGGTTGTATTATCGCCAGCAACGGTAATTCATCCCCAGCCGAAGTTATTTCTCCAAATCAACAGATCTTCTGGAAGAGTATCTCTCTTCCCCAGAGTCATTCTCTCAATAGTTTATTCTCCAGCAGGGTTATTCTCCCGCCAATTTATTCTCAAATCATCTTCAATCGTTATCCCCAGTGAGAACGAAGAGTTCAACTCCTAGTACTCTCCAGCAGCAGTCCGGTATTTATTTTCCCCAGCTAGAAAACATCTTGCATATTCATACATCATGGCACATGCATACGCATCATACAACACAATCTCATTTATTTTGAGAACGTCATTGCTCAATACATTTCATACATCATGAAATTAAATACGACTAACTCTTTACCTTTCATGGAAAGGTACAATCAAATTCTCACAAGTTTTCTCTAGTTCAGTCAAATCAATGCTAAGATTTCTATTTCAAGCTATAAAGCCCAGATCCGACTGGATAATATCTTGATTTCTCTATCATACTATGAAACCCGGAGAGCGGCCAGATAACAGTACCAAAATACCACGAAGCCTGTAATCGACCAGATAGTGGTTTATCTTAAATTCAAGCTATGAAGCCCGGAAATCAACCAGAAAATAGTTTAATCCCCAGCAAGTTATTGTGAAGCCTGGATTACGACCAGATAGAGATACAAGACACCATGACGCCTGGACTCGACCAGATAATGGTATAAGACGTTGTGAAGCCTGGATTACGACCAGATAGCAGCCAAGAATAATACGAAGCCTAGAGTCGACCGGATAGTGGTATATCTTTAATCCAAGTTAAGAAGCCCGGATTCGACCGGATAATGGTACAATACATCGTGAAGCCTGGATTACGACCAAATAGCGGTAAAGACACTGAATACTGTGAATACGACCAGATAACAGTGAGGGACACTGCAAAGCTTGGATTTTGACTAAATAGCAGTCTACCCGGCCAATTACTATGAAGCCCAGAAATCGACCGGTTATTAGTAGGCCTAAAAATCAAATGGAAGCCCATATGCGACTGGATAACCACTTGATTTCTTTTGAAGCCTGGAATACGACCAGATAAGAAGTAAGGTATTGTGAAGCCTGGGATCGACCAGATAGCAGTATAGGACACCATGAAGCTTGGATTCGACTAGATAATGGTATGAAACATCGTGAAGCCTGGATAACGACCAGATAACGGTAAAGGACACTGAAGTCTGGGATTACGACCAGATAACAATACAAGACACTGCGAAGCTTAGATTTCGACCAAATAGCAGTTTACCTGGACAACTACTAAGAAGCCCGGAGTCGACCGAATATTAGTGTGCCCTAAATTCATGTTGAAACCCATTTGCGACCGGATAACAACCTATTTCCTTCTGAAGCCTGGAATACGACCAGGTAAAAATTGAGAAATTTCAAAGCCTGAATTACGATCGAATAGCAAGTTTAATCTCATCTCCCCAGTAAGTCACTGTAAAACATGGAGCATAACCAGATAGCAGTCGATCTTATCACTATGAAGCCTGGATCACGACCATATAATAGTTCATTTTCACCTACTCGACCAAGAGACGATTCCCCAGTAGAATGACGGACGACTGAAGCTCCTAAAATTCAACTTTTACCAAGACAGAGACCAGCATTCCCCAGCGGAATCCTCCTCAACAACAGGTATACAAGCTCTCGCAAAGGAATCTCTTATGCGATCGACACTCCTTTGGATGGCATCATTAAGCCCATCCCCCGACATAAATCTCCAAATGGCATCTACAAGCCCATTCCCGACATCACAAGACAAGTACCACTTCATGCGAGTGCACATTTATGGGCACTCTAGTGTTCAATCATCTTCCACCTTCTGATCACGAAAGGCAGGCAAGCCAATCTACATCCTTAGGTTTAAGAAGATTGAACAGGGGAAATTGTTGTACCCCAAAATTATACCTCCCATATTTCTCAATACATTTCAAGTGAGGTCCTCAAATTTCTCTAGGAAGTCCAAGGGTTGACCAGACAAACTCTCTCCTAAGGCAGTCTACCTCAAATTAGGGTTTCATGTTGCATCAATATGTTTGAGTACAAGGGATCCCAAATGCTCTCCATTGTCCTAATATGTTCACAAGATCATCCTTGTCAAGTTTCAAGCCTTGCAGAGGAAGTTTGCTCAGTCAATTGCTCAAAAGCCTGAAAATCGACTGTGCTAGGGCAAAAGTCAACTGTGGCCCGCAAACAGTCAAACTTCAAGATTTTTGGTCAAAATCCTCATTTTTAAGTGTTATTCATCATTTGATCAAGGTTTTATCATTATTCCTCAAGGATTTCTCACAATTCATCAAGACTCAAAAGTTGCTAAATTAGGGTTTTGCATGAAAAGTCAATTCAAATTTGACCAAGCATAACTTTCTCATACTTTATTAGAAATGACCCATCCAAAGCTCATTTTGAAGAGGATGCAATTCCCTACAAATCATCTTCAGCTCCCAAGTTCAAAATATGCACTCACAAGAAGTTATGAATTTGGACATTATAGGTCATTTTGAAAAGTCAACGAAAACACCTTTTTTGTCAATGCTTCATACATGAACATGGAAGACTCAATGGAGATGAGACAAAAGGGGTTGCTTATAGGACATCTTTAGATTTCTAAAAAGTCAAAGAACACATCTCTAGGGTCAAAATTGAAGGAGTTATGCATGGGTGAAGTTGACCTTTTTTGCAAAATTGCCAAAAGTCAAATATGCCTCAAATTGCCATTTTTGTCAAATAGGCCCAACTTTTTGTGCTTGCATTGAGTTTGTAACATGGTCCACGACCAATGATCTTTCCCACTTGCCTTTATTTTATTTTTTTCATTTATTTTGATTTTTATTTCATTTAAATCAAATTAAATCAAAATAAAATCATGAAAATATCAAAATCATTTAAACCTTGAGATTTTGTGCATATTTCAGGTCCATGAATAGATGGAAATGAGATCAAGTTATGCAAGGCTTGTTTGTACACAAAAAGATTGAGATTTGCTTGATTTAGAAATATTTGAATAAGAATCAAATCATAATTCAATCACCTTAATTAAAAAAAGATTTGGAACAAATTTGAAAACCTAATTCACTCAAGGCTACATATAGAACATTTGAAGACAAAAAGCACAAGGGTTGGAGGCGTGACAAGCTGAGAAAGAACTCGAAAAAACTCAACAAAAGTGGCAATCTGATTTCATAGTTCCAGGTCCTTTTAAGTTATTCCAAGCATATCATTCACTTACTGGATATCTAAGGACTCTATCCCAATCATTAGCAAGTGTTTTCGTACCCAAAAACGCACTGTAAGTACCTCACGATATCCCTACTTTCTTGAAATCGAATCTCATGAATTTGGCATTGGTAGCATGATTTGTCCATATATTCTGATCAATTTCATCAAATTTAGGGTTTTATATATTTTGTCAAAATTAATTTAATTAGTTTAATTTAATTCTAGGGCAATTTTAACCTTTTGTAAATAATTTAAAATAAATTAGAAAACTAGGGTTTGGTTGATTTAATTTTTATCTTCTTTTCTTAAAATAACCAAAATTTGAAAATGGGTCAAAATTAATTGATTTTCGTAATTTAATTTAATTAGTAATTAGGTTTGTATTTATTTAACTTAAAACCTTATTTTTTCTCAAAAATAATCAAAAACCACAAAAAATAATTTTTCTTGTAATTATGTTTAGGCGGGGTCAAAACCCTAATTTTCGCTTGTTCTCGATTCATCGCGCGTTTATTTATTTTTACGATATTAATGTAACTGCTTATGGGATGTAATAGTTTAATTAGGATTTTTCGTTTATTTATCGTTTTTGCGGGTTTTTGGCTATGTAATTAATCCCCCTCCCCGAAGCCTTGTAATAGCGTAGTTTTATTTCTCGAATTTTAATTTTCACAAATATTGACTGTTAGATGTATGATAATAAGATTGCATGACAAGACTGTATGTTAATTTTAGAATGGTTAGGAAACTCTAAATGTGCAAAGATAATAACTGAAATCAAATCACTCGCACATGCGCACTCCTAGGGTATACTCTCACTTCGGTTGCCTTCGGTAAATGATCATTAAGTATAGAATATTTTAGTGGTGGCCCTCTTGTCTAAACAAAGATCAAATGTCCCGTTCGGAAATGTTGCCTCGGAAATGTTGCCTCAGAAATGTTTCCTCGAATACGATCTTAAGACATTAGGGTTATTACTAAGACGTCCTAACATTGCTTTAGTGGTCGTACGTCCCTTTCGAATTGACCCTTACAACTCTAACGATGGTGCTACCTACTCACTAATAGTAGGATAGCATTGTCTAAAGGAAACAAGAACAGAAAGATTCTTTTTTCGAGTAGGTGGATGCTAGTAGGTACTTGCTCAAAATCAAACTTTTCCACACTTACAAACTTTTTCAAACAAAGTTTTCAAAAACACTTTGTAACACTCTTGAAGACAGAAGCACAGGTTAAAATGAAGTAAACAAAAACTTTTCAAAACACACAAACACGGAAGCAATTTTAAAATGATGAGCAAGTACCTAAGAGCCCATGGAAAACCATGGAGAGAAAGGGTGCTAATACCTTCCATTTCTATAATCTACCCCCCGTACTCAAAATCTTGAAAAAGGAACTTTTCTGTGCTTTTTTCCTTTCCAGATGGATAAAATAAAAGTCGGTGGAGACTCTTGCTTACCGCGACATTTTGCAAACACAAACGCAAAACGCAAACTAGCATTTTCCTAAAACAGTCTGATTCTGCCACTGTATCACAGAGTCTTTGAAGGATTACATTCTGAGAGGTCAAATTTCTTCAAAAGTTCTCTAACGTATTTTCTATTGTGAATGTAAGTTCCTTCTGGAGTCTGATTGATTTGAATTCCCAGAAAGAAACTCAAGTTCTCCCATTAAGCTCATCTCAAATTCTACCTGCATGCACTTAGCAAATTCTCTCCCTGGCGAATAGAGCAAAGCTTTCAGTATAGTCTATCCCATCTTGCTGAATATAACCTTGTGCAACCAGTCATTCCTTGTTTCTAATGACTTCTCCTTGCTCATTCAGTTTGTTTCTGAACACCCACTTTGTTCCAATGACGTTGAATCCTTTTAGTTTGGGAACCAGATCCCATACGTCATTTTTGGTGAATTAATTTAACTCCTCCTGCATTACCAGAATCCAGTCATTGTCCAGAAGAGCTTCATCAATTGTTGTTGGTTCAATCAGAGATACCAATCCCGTGAGGGATTCTTCAGAGTTTCTGAATGTTGATCTTGTTCTAATTGGATCATCCTTCTTTCCCAGAATGTTATCTTCAGGGTGAGCTATGCTGCTTCTGGATAACTTTTTTTGGAGTTGATCAATAGACGGTAGTGGAATGCTTGTGACATTTCCTTCTGACATTGTTGGAGCGTCTTTGTTGGGAACTTTTGATGAGTTTCCTTTAGCACCTGTGAATTCAACTTCTATATCTGCAAAAGATTCATCCTGCTTTGACTTTTGAGGGTCAAGCTTATCATCAAATCTAACACTGATTGACTCTTCAACAATCTGTGTTTCTGTATTGTATACTCTGTACCCTCTTGAGCGTTCTGAGTATCCTAACATAATACACTTCTGTGCTTTAGAGTCAAACTTATTCAGATGATCTTTAGTATTCAGAATAAAACATGTACATCCAAAAGGATGGAAATAAGAAATGTTGGGCTTTCTGTTCTTCCATAATTCATATGGAATCTTTTCCAAAATAGGTCTTATAGAGATTTTATTCTGAATGTAACACGTTGTGTTAATTGCTTCTGCCCAGAAGATCTTAGCAATGTTAGTCTCATTGATCATGGTTCTGGCCATTTATTGCAATGTTCTGTTCTTTCGTTCTATAACTCCATTTTGTTGGGGAGTTTTAGGATAAGAGAAGTCATGCGAAATGCCTTTTTTATTGACAAAATATTTCAAATTTTTTGTTTTCAAACTCTCCACCATGATCACTTCTGACTTTTACAATTCTAAGATCCTTTTCATTCTGAACTTGACTACAGAAATCAATGAAAACAGAATGTGACACGTCCTTGTGTCTTAATAACTTTACCCACGTCCATCTGCTATATTCATCTACGATCACTAACCCATATTTCTTGCCACTAACAGACGCGGTTTTCACTGGTCCAAATAAATCTATGTGCAGAAGTTCTAATGGCCTAGAGGTGGAAATAACATTTTTAACTTTAAAAGCAGCTTTTGCAAATTTGCCTTTTGGACATGCTTCACACAGAGCATCCGAGGTGAACTTCAGACTAGGAAGTCCTCTGACCATATTGAGTTTGTTAATCTGAGATATTCTTCTCATACTAACATGCCCCAATCTTCTGTGCCATACCCATTGCTTGTTGTTAACAAAAAGAAGACATTTTACATTCTGACTCTTTAGTTCAGAAAGTTTTATCTTATAAATGTTGTTTTTCCTCTTTCCATTAAACAGGATAGTTCCATACTTCTGAGTAACAGCTTTGCATGAATTTTGATTAAAGAATATATCATAACCGTTATCACTTAATTGACTTATGGATAATAGGTTATGTATCAATCCATCAACTAACAACACATTATTAATAGAAGGAAGGTTACCATTACCTACTATTCCAGAGGCAATGATCTTCCCTCTTTGATTGCCTCTAAAGCCCACGTAGCCTCAAGGTTTAAGTTCCAAGCTTTGGAACATATGCTTTCTTCCCGTCATGTGTCGAGAGCATCCAGAGTCCAGGTACCATGACTGGTATTTTAGCCTTGCTGCTAAAGATATCTGCTACATATATAATTTTGTTCTTAGATACCCATATCTTTTTGGGACCTGGTTTGTTAGCTTTACCAAAATTCTGTTTGAATTTTGGTTTGGCAGAATAATCATTGCTAGTGTATTTCAGATTATGTGTGTGCCCATAGGTGAAGTCAGATTTTAGTGGTGTGCGTTTAATTACTAGGTCCATGACTTTATTAGGTGGAGATACCTTACCTTGGTATCCTATTCCTTTTCTGCCATTTCTTCTAACTCCATAGATCATTGAAGCCATCTTTCTTCTATCTATGTTTTTAGCCAGAAACTTCTGAAAGCTGTGATCATATTCTTTCATGATTTTGTCAGCACTACTGGGAGCCTCTGAGATTATTTCTTTCTGATAGTTTTGTAAATCATTTTCTAGTTTTAAAATCTTTTCTTTTACCTCAAAATTTTCTAATCTATGACTCTCAGTTTCTTCAGAGTCAGAAGCAAGATCCTTTTTCAGGATCTTGAATTTGATTCTGAGTTGCTGATACCTTTCCATAATTTCACTCAGACTTTCTCCTAGTTCAGCTTTCGTAAAATTAACAGAGAAGTAAGGAAATACCTCTTTTGTGTCTGATTTTGAGTCTGACCCAGATGCTTCGCTGTCTTTTGTCACATTTTCCATAAGAGTAATGTTGGATCTTTCATCATCTGATTCCGAGTCTGCGTCAGAACTATCTGAATCATCCCATGTTGCCATGATACTTTTCTTCTTCTCCTTGAGGAACTTATTTTTGGGCTTCTCCTTCTGAAGCCTTGGACAATCACTTTTGTAGTTCCCCTAATCATTACACTCATAGAAGATGATGTCTCTATTGTTTGACTTTCTGTGACCAGATGAGGCATCAGACTTTCTGTGTCTAGAGGAGGGCTCTTACTTTCTGTATCCAGAGGAGGATTCATTTTGATTCCCTGATCTTCTGGAGTTTCTGAATTTTTTTTTGCCTCTGCTTCCATAGCTGATTGACCCTTCTGGAGAGAAGAGACAATTCATTTTCTTATGATGAGGATCCATCATAGGTTTCTTCCATAGCCTGGAAAACCTTAGAATCAAGTTTTTTGTTATATTTTAATGTTAAAGGCTTACCTTGCTTCTGAGGCTCGTCATCTTCTAGCTCTATCTCATGACTTCTGAGGGATTTAACAAGTTCCTCCAAAGATATCTTGTTGAGATCTTTAGCCAGCTTAAGAGCAGTGACCATATGCCTCCATTGATTTGGTAAACTTCTGATGATATTCTTTACATGATCAACAGTAGAATACCCTTTGTCAAGAACTCTCAACCCATCAACTAGAATCTGGAATCTTGAGAACATTTCTTCTATGGAATCATCCCATATTGCCTTCATGCGTCATTCTCAAAGAGTCAAACATGTTTTTGGATGTCTCTCTGTTTGAGATCTTCTCATACTCTGAGTGTGAGATGGCACTAAGAAGAATTGTTTGGTCCTTATGATGGTTTCTGAAGTCACGCTTTTGTTGGTCAGCCATTCTTTTTCTACTGGATGCATGTATTAATCAATCACCATCCCATAAGTCAGCATCATGGGCCAGAAAGAAGCTCTCAATTTTTTATTTCCAGTAGTCAAAATTTTCTCCATCAAAGACTGGAGGTTTGCCGCTGGTTCTATCCTTGTCATCGTGATAAACATTGTTGATGTTTTGGCTTGGTCCCACCATATTGTTTTTCTAAAGCTTGGATCTTGTACTGAAACAGTTAAGTGTATAAACTCAGAACCAGGCGCTCTGATGCCAATTGAAGAAGTGAAAAACACAAGAAGGGGGGGTGGGGTTGTATTGAAACTTAAAAACCAAAAGCAATAGACACAATATTTTTATCCTGGTTCTCTTGATCTCAAACTACTCCAGTCCACCCGCCAAGGTGATTTCGCCTCTCTCCAACGAGGACTTAATTCACTAATCAAACTGATAAACAATTATACTTTGACAACTTCCAAAGTCTTCTTGAGTATAACCATAAACCAATTTATCTAAAGGAAAATGGCTTAATTAAAAGAAAATATTTATTGTGTAGGGTTTGTTTTTTGTTACAAAAATTGTATTACTATTGTGATGTATTACACAAATTGAATGTAGTATGAATATGACTTTTTGCAGCTTTTTGAGATTGTATATTGCAGTCGTGTGAAATCATCAACGATTTACCATTTGAACTTATTTATATAGGCGTGACAAATTTGTCCAGATGGAAACATGATAATGGTCACTTAATGCACTTTCCATACTGAGAAGATCCTTGTCTTAATGAAGTCGTTCCACATGATACTGCCTTAATGGAAAAGTAACACTTCAGAACTTAGGAATCTTGGATGCTTCTTTACTTCAGAACTTGGGAGGTCAGAAACATAAGGTTTTGTTTGCGCGTTGGACTTCCGTTCAGAATCATAATATCTTTCTCTTTAGCACAGATTCTGATCATCATACTTCAGAACATTCTTATTACTCAGCTTGAGTGCTTCTGTGGCTTAACTTTTGATGTTGTTTCAGTCAGAACTTCTGTACAACATAAAACACAAATTTAGAGTGTGTATTTGTTCTTTGTGTTTGTTATCATCAAAAATCTTATGAGGGTTGTAGAATCAAACTATGTTCTAACAGATAATTCTAGAAGGCAGTGAGTAAAACCATTCTTCAGCATCTCCAGACAACGTGGACAGGAACATCCTTAATTTCATGGCTTCTTCAGAGTACCCCTCAATCTTCAAATTAGTACTCATGGTGAGGAATCTTTGCAAATGCTTATTGGCATCTTCATTGATCTTTCTGGTGAAAGATTTGTTCTCGAGCTGGCGGATGGTTGAAGGATGCAGTTGAAAATTTGCAACATTGACCAGTTGATTCACAATAGTCAACCGACATGCTGGAGCATTTTCTCCTCCATTATCCCCAAGAAGTCTCTCTGGTGGTGGTGGGTCTTTAGCCGTTGTTTTTATCTTTTCAGACTCTGAACCTCAATGATTTGATGAACCTTTTGATTCGTGTCTAACTAGCCGAGCTTGTGTGTTCCTTGTGTGAAAATTCGTTCAATTTCAACGTAAAAAGTAAATTCAACTCAGGGTTTTCCTCGCATGCAAAGGTTAGGAAAAATCAGTAATAACAAAAAAAAATAAAAATTACAGAAAAGAAATTTTAGTTGTAGAGCTACAAAATTCTAATTGAACTCAAATTACTCTCAATTACTAGGCAGTTCCCGGCAACGACGCCAAAAACTTGATAGGGAAAATAGCAAGTGTACTATTTTTCTTGCAGTAATAATAGATAATTTCTCCCTGGATGTCGATCTTGAGGACGACGTGTAGTACTGAGGATAATGTGTAGTTCAATTAATCAAAAGATTTACTTTGGGATAAGGTTTTGAAATTATCACTTAATCAACAGAAATATAAAATGGCGTTTTAACAGATACAAGGAACATGCTAGGGTAAGTGTATGATTTGACCTTGTATTAACCTTCATTCTTGATCTCTTTAACAAGTTAATTACTTTCAAATTCTGAATCTTAAGTTTGTTCTCCCCTAAATCCTTAGTGAAAAAACCTTTGGTCCTTCATCCTAATACCTAAGTCATTAGTGAATTATGATGAAACCAAGCAGTTTTGTTATCAAGATTTTACCGGTCACCTATAGGGTATCCCTAGTCCTAGATGACATCTACTATAGTCTAATTGTTCAAAAACCTTAATAATTATGGTCCAGCCCTAATTGTTAACCGTGGATTAATCCCTATTTGTCATATAGGAAAGGCATAAGAATATTGAACAATTAATTAAAAAGAAACTATTGTATCAATACAAAGAATTAAAAATGAATATATTTTCAAATCAGGGATACCCCCAACCATTGGCCGGTTTAGCATCTCATAGTATTAAAAAGAAAAGCAATAATAAAATTAGACATTACAAAAGGTGAGGATTCTTCGATCTTTAATTGCTTCCGCGCATGAAGGAATCTTCGTCTCCAAATCTCTTGAAAGCCCAAATCTTTATGGTTCCTAATCTTCTTCCATTCAAAAATTCCATTTATTCCTTGTGAAAAATCATTTAAATAATCACCATTCATCCAAGTCAGTTGGAAGTACTCGAAACACCCTCACAACTTAACATATGAAAAAAGTATGAAAAATTCCCAGGCCTTCTAACACTGGCCGTGTCAGCTGACACGGGCACCCATGTAAGCCTCTGCATCTTCTCCTAAACTTTCCTGCTGAGCATCCTCTCTAGACACGACCCGTGCCAGGTGACACAGTTGGCTGTGTCAGGCACCCTGTAACTTTGTTTTTGAGACTTTCTCTAAAACTCTGAATTCTACACTTTTCCCACTAATTTTCCTGGTTTTATTCTTCTGAGCCTAAAAACAACAAAATACACAACCAATGCATAAAATGTATAATAATGAACTAAAATAATTGACAAAGTAAAGAAAATATAACTAAAATCAACTGTAAATAAAGGTGGAAAACCACTCATCAGAAGAACTCTTATGACTTGTGCCTAGGTCTAAATGTGAAGAAACAAGCCAAATTCAAAGTACATGACATTGAAAAGTATAGAGGGAATTCTTGTCCTGAAAGTCACTTGGTCATATATGCCCGAAATATTCCAACGCAAACTGATAATGACCGGCTGTTGATACGCTACTGTCAAGATAGTTTGTCTGGTGTCTCTCTCACGTGGTACATGAGTTTGGATAGCACACAGATCTGTACTTTCAGAGACCTTGGGGAAGCTTTTGTTCACCATTATAAATATAATGATGACGTAGCTCTGGACAAAGATAAACTCCGAGCTATATCCCCGAAAGACATGAAAAAATTCAAAGAATATGCACAAAGATGGCATGTGTTATACCCCAAAAATTTGCCCTCCTATCTTGCTTTTATCTGGCTTAGGTTTTTTTCATTCATCAGCATACATTCCATCAGGTTATTAACATAACATTTCATTCAAAAAAATTACCATGGGTTCAAAGGATTGGTGATTTAGCAATATCAGGATTTCACAGTTTTTGGTTGTACATATCAATAAAGTTTGATTCCTTATATTCTTTTGAAAGCAGTGTGTGGTGGAATTAGGGTTTTTATTGGTCCTAAGGATCTCATCTTCTTCAAGGGCTACTCTCCACCAATGATCATAAAAAATGAATGAATAAGGGTCTTTGATTCTTTATGTTTGAGTTTGGGGTTGGTTTTCATCTGAGGTGTTCTTACAATTACAATCAAGTGGTCTTTCTCAAGAGTGTGCATTTGGATGAGAGATTTTCTTTGTGCATTATGAATCATGCCACATACTCCCATGAGGCATTCATCATCTGGTCAAGATGTGAGTTATCTGGTGATATCTGTTGGGAATCCATTTTTCCTTAATCAGAGGATCTTGGTTCCATTCCAAAAATTTGGGTTTTTGTACATTGTGATGAAAATCTCCTTGTTTAATCATGTTGTTTACTTGTGACACAAATTATCCTCATCAGGATTTTTACTTTAATTTTTCTCATCTTAGATGTTATCCATCATTAGAGTGTGCAAGTCTTCAGTTCATGGTTCATTTGTTTGGGTCACAGGTTTTGGCTTTAGATATTATACAAGAAAAAAGGGATTTATTGTTGACGTACTGCAAGTTCAAAAATCAAATGCCATTTTAAAATATTTCATTGGCCCGTCATTTGGGATATTGGTTCAAGGTTACAAGGATGGTGTTATGGATTCACTAAGGTTAAATCATTTTTATTCTCTTATGAGTTGATACTTGTAAAAGAAAGATTGACATGGGTTGTAGAGATGAATCACTATGGATTCATTATTATGGAAGTGTTTGTTCAAGGGATTATTTGATGCCATGAGTTCGAATTTTTCTCAAAGATTGTATACGCTTGTTTGCGAGGATCTTTTGAAAATAAGTTGTAAAATCAAAGTTCAAAATTCAATTTCGAGCATCATTCATCACTATTCAATTTCATCCGCAAGACCAAAGATCAAATGTTAGAGTTCACCATTGTTTATTTTCTCCTCATTCAAGATTTAAGTCAAAGGCATTCATCATTCAAGCATAAGTAAGTATAATAACCATGTCCAAAATTTTTGCTTCATGATGCATCAAAATCAATTCAAATAAGGTTTAAAAAAAAGTAGTTCACGGAAAATTTCGTACATTCAAAGATCTTGATGCGATGTCATGTTACCAAAATACAAAGCCAAAATGCAAGGAAAATTTAAACCTAAGTTTCTAACTACGCTTTCTGGTCCAAATCCTAAACCATGCCTTGATCAAGTTATGTGAAAACCAAGTCTAAAACTTTGTTAATATGCAGCTGAAAGTTTAGGATTAATTAGTTTCCAATACATGGCCAAATTCCCTGTAAAATCATACAAAATCAAATCAGAACCATGAGTCCAAACCATTGAACATATAATGCCAAACTCAAGAAATATACCTTTTTTTCCCTTGAAACATGCATCAAAACACCCTCATCGTGTTTGCAACAATTCAGTTCACAAAAAAAAGTTTAGCCTTGCTCATATAAATCCGACCGACATTAATAAACAAAACCAATTCAGAAGCTTGCATCAACTATTGAATGGAAATAACAAGCCAAACTGCCAACTCAATAAAACAAAAGGAATAATCAGAAAATACAAAATAAAAATATCAGGAAATAAAATCATAGGCAAGGTTCAATTATATCTCAACAAAGCTTTCAAAGCAAGTTTCATTTTTAATCGATCCGCACCCTCCATCTTGTAACAAACTTTTGGAGTCCATTGGCTCAGATTCAATTCATCCCTAACAAACTTTAACAGAAAGATAAAAATAGATTGATACCTTGAATCGAGTCATTATTCCTTGTCCTCAGAATAATCACCAAAAACTCACCAAGAAATACTCATAAAAACTTCACTACACTCTCTCGGAAAATCACATTGATTCTTCAATCTTGCATCATTATATTTATTCATCAACATCTCTAATCTTCCTCTTCATCATCACAAAATCTTCACTACTCCTATAATATATGCATCTTCAACACCAACCATCACTATCGTCATCAATCAGCATCACATCACAGCAACGCAAGTGCAAAATTTCATAAGGAAGAATCAAATAAGAAGAAGAAGAAAAAGAAGAAGTAAAGAGAAAAATAGCAAAAGAAATAGTTCAAAGATTATTACCAGGTGTATTACGCAACTAAATTTTGGATTTCTTTCTCCTTTTTTATCCTTGAAGCATCGTCGCAATGTCTCTGATAGGTGAGCTTCGAATCAATTTCTTTCTTCACCTTTGCATTTGTTTCTTAATACCACATCATAGAGGAATTTTGAAAGAATAAATTCTATCTTTTCATCACCTAATGCAAAAGTTAATTTTCCTCTCTTAACATCTATTATGGCTTCTGCTGTTGATAAGAATAGTCTACCTAGGAGGTTGGAACTTGTTCGTCTTCTTTAATGTCCATGACCATAAAATCCGTTGGGATGTATAGTTGCCCGATTCTAACTGTGATGTCTTCTAATATGCCTATTGGATATTTAACAGATCTATCTGCTAATTAAACATACATCTTAGTCGACTGTAATTCTCCTAAGTTTAACCTCTTACAAACTACTAAAGGCATTAGGCTTACGCTAGCACCTAAGTCTAAACATGCTTTGTCGATAACATGACTCCCTAAAACATAAGGTATGGAAAATTTCTAGGGTCTCTCTCCTTCTTAATAAGTTTATTTTCAGAAATGGAGTTGCATTCTAAGGGTTTGGGATCGTCAAGCCTACATTTATTGGTCAGGATGTCTTTGAGGAATTTTGCATAAGATGGAATATGGTTGATGGCTTGGTGAAAGGAATCTCTAAATGGAGCTTCTCTATTATATTTATGAACTTTTGATATTGACTTTCAATTTTGGTTTGTTTAAGTCTTTGTGGATATGGAATCAGTGGTTTATATTGGGGTGGGGGTGGTGTATACATTTTATCTTTAGCTTTCACTTTTTGGTTTTTGTGTTTTTCTGGTTCTACTGATTCTTTTGGTTGGTCTTTTGGAACATCATTTTTTGTAGAAGCTTCATATTCATTTGATGTTGGGTTAACAAGTTCATCGTAAGTGGTCCCACTTTGTCATGTAATGTCGTTAGCTTGCCACCAAGGGTTGGGTTGAGGTTGCTAGGAAATTTCCATCTGGGTGTAGTCTGGAGGGCTTGTGTCTGAGCTACCTGTGAGATCTGGGTTTTAAGCATCTTATTGTGAGTGATTATCTAGTCAACATTAGTTCCTAACTGAGTGATCAATTCATTTACATGAATGTTCTGTTCAGGAATTCTTTGTTTTGCTGAGTTTGGGACAAAATGAAACTTTCCATGATTTTCTCAAGGTTTGGTTTTGGGGGAAAAACTTGCATAGGTTGGTTTGGTTTTTGATCTTGAAAACCTTGTTGTCTTTATGGTGCATAATTTTGAATAGGTTTGTTGCTTTTATAGGAGAAGTTTGGGTGATTCCTTCATCTAGGGTTGTAAGTGTTTGAAAATGGGTTTCCTTGGGAATAGTTTACCTGGTCTTAGTCCGATTCATTTAATTAGTTACACTCTTCCGCTTGATGTCCTTTGGTTCCACAAATTTCACACTATGGGTGGAGTGCAACTGCATTGGCAGGGTTTGTAGACATGTGTTCCACTTTCAGGACTATAGCGTCCATTTTGGCATGCATCATGTCCATATAATTTATCTCATGAATTCCTCCTTGAGTCTCCTTTTTATCTACTGGTCCTCGATCTGCTCCCCATTGGTAATGGTTTTGAGCCATATCTTTGATGAGAGCGCAACCTTCAGGGCAAGGTTTATTCATTAGTGCGCCGCCAACGGCAGCGTCCATGGTTATCTTAGTGTTATAATGGAGCCCGTTATAGAAGGTATGAATGATCAACCATTGTTCTAGGCCATGGTGTGAACAAGATCTTAATAGTTCTTTATATCTCTCCCAAGCTTCAAAAAGTGATTCTCCTTGATTTTTAGTAAATTTGGTGATCTGATTTCGAAGGACTGCGGTCTTGCTTGAGGGAAATATCTAGCTAGGAACACTCTCTTGAGGTCTTCTCAGGTTGTTATTGAGTTTGCTGGAAGGGAATATAACCAAGAGCGTGCTTTATCTTTGAAGGAGAAAGCAAATAGTCTTAAATAAATCGCCTTAGGTGTAGCACCGTTGGTTTTAAAGGTATCATCTAATTTGATAAAAACTTTTAAATCCCTATTCGGGTTCTCTATAAAAATGCCTACAGATTGATTTTGTTGTACTAATTATAGTAAAGATGGTTTTAGTTCAAAATTATTAGCAGGTATAGTTGGGTTTACTATACTAGAACTGGCTTCCTCATCAGATGGTTGGGCGAATTCCTTAAGGGGTCTATGGTTACGATCTTCGGCCATTGCTCTCCTAACTCGCAGGAGTAAGAGAAGTGCACAGGAGTAACGTTCGAGTTCCGCTATAGGATCTACTAAACTATTGATACTGCAAACTCTTTGCATTTACTGACTAACGAAGCCTTAGTTTAGATGGTGTAACAACAGGGTATGAAATTTTCTGAAGTTGGTCCCCAACAACAGCGCCAAAAACTTGATGCAGTATTTTTGCAAGTGTACGAATCACGTCACAGTAATACAAAATATTATCGTTCCCATAAAGACCAAATTTCAATCTATCAATTTCTATTATTACAGTGTTTATCTAAGGAAGATCAAATCAATGTTCGAGGGTGCATATTAAAACGCAATAGTTAAAAGGTATGTAAATTATGATAAAAAAAGAAAAGCTCGAATGTAATTCACATCAGTTAGATAATACTCCAATCGTTTCTAAATAAAACTACTTATGGGGAAATATTTTTTATTTATTTTAAAAAGAATCAATTTAACGGGAACTGTCGCTTTCGTGTATTCAGGATTGAGTTTACTCTTTATTTAATTCCTTCTATTGCCACTTCTAAAAGGTGTGTATTTGCGTTAAAGTAGTAAACCTATTTTTAAGAAATTGGACTCTTTACTTAGTTAAAAAAAGTAATTTTGATTTAGAATTTTTAACTTAAAAGGGATCAGTGGCTTTCGCTCAAGGAACCTGATTTTAAACCTATAAACGCGTCCGAAGATAGTTTCGAAATCGTTTTCTAATAGTGTTAAAAACTAATAATTAACTGGACAAAGTTCTTTCACTCTCTTTGGAAAGTTAAAACTAACTAAGTTTAACTTTGAGAATTGGAATACTTTCGATCTTACGCAATGAAATTTAGTACTGAAAAGTTGTGTTAAAAATCAAAATAGCCCCTAAAGTATTTCTACAGATACAATATATAGATTATTATCATAACGATGATCTTTACATTCTAAC
The DNA here is from genome assembly GCA_948472305.1 of Vicia faba. Taxonomy (NCBI): domain Eukaryota; kingdom Viridiplantae; phylum Streptophyta; class Magnoliopsida; order Fabales; family Fabaceae; genus Vicia; species Vicia faba. The sequence continues at coordinate 838,663,347 of OX451739.1, forward strand.
CTTAAAAGACTTATCCAGACATGGAAAAAGAAACAAACATGTTGAAATTGATCATGTTAAAATAGATTATAAAACTTAAAAGGCGAGTAAAGTATGCAAGGTAATAAACAAGTAGACAAGGACAAAACAGGAAAGTAAATAAAGTAAGGCAAGTGCAAAAAAATAAACGAAGTAAAAGAAATGGCGAAGTAAATAAAGGTAATGCAAATACTCAATAAAACCTGCTCAAATCGGAGACATTAAATCTGATACAACAAGAAAGTAAACTTTGACTTGTAAAGAAAATGGCGGCAAGATTAATGTACAAGTGCTCCAACCTAACCACAATTACGGTGCGATAATCCCCTGATGTGACGAATTATGGCTTTTACAAAAGGTAAGTTTAGGTTTAGTGTTGTAAACTAAGTTGGATGATTTGAAATGAAACTAGGAATTCCTTATAGAAAAAACAAAATCCTTGGAAGTACAAAACTACCCCCCAAATCCTTTTGCGCGGGACAAAAATAAAAAAGATGGAACCCGCCATCCCTACCATGGCGCCTTCCGTCTGAACTAATGTGGATGATCGTGGGATCGTGGAAGTTTCCTTCTAGTTGCAAGAAGACACATCATGGCGCCTTCTATGGCGGCCTCTATACTGAACGCCATGTGCACATTTTCACTAAAAAAATGATTTCTTGGGATTTTGGCTTTGTTTCTTCAAGAAGGGCTATAAGTAAGCAAAGTACTTGAAAATAAGACAAAAACAAAACATAACACAAGAAAAATACACTAATACTCTAATAAACATTTGTAATCCGATTCAAATATGCAGTGGGTTTCAGTGTTATCAGATATCATGAGAAGTAAGATAATCAAGAGCGCACGCTCAAAGTCGCTATTTAAAGTGCTTTAGAAGGAATTCCGCACTTATTTTCTAATTGGGTTTTTGTTTGTTTAAAGACCTACCTAGAAGTAGGAATTCCACATGTTTACATTTGTTCTTAAAGGCCTCAAAGAGGAGTCTTATTCCCATTCCCCATTGCTAAATCCTCAAAGAAGGCAAGCGTAGTAGGGTTCGCAATCAACCCCAAAAATTTCAGTCTGTGTCATCCTTAGCTCGCGTTGTACGCTGATACTTTAGAATGTGATGCTCTCATTACCGATTCAGTCGGATGGAAAATGGATCTGTAACCAATCCCTCACATTTTGTCTTGAGCTCACGTCGGGCGACATTGGAGCTTTGTGTTTGTTCATATTGTCTTCTATCTCCTACCTCGATTCTTGATATCTTGGTTAGGTGGTTAGTTGCCTTAGACATTCACTTTCCCCTACTTTATACTTCTGGCCTTGGTGATATGATACCTTGGTTAAGAGTAGCTTTCATGACTCCTTCTTGCCTAAATGAGATATTTATAGTTAGCAAATTCCCCCCTTTTACCTACCTCGATGATTTGATATCTTGGTTAGGCCTTTTGGCTTGAGCTAGTGTGTACTACTCATGACATATGTGTGCTCTCTTGAGGTTGTTAATTACTTGGTTGCTTTCCATCCTTGTGTGCATGTTTTCTTAGGTTATGAACCTTTTCCATGTTCCCTTAGGGCTTCTCGATTCAACCTTTGGCAGAGATTTGAGTTAGACTTAAGGTTGTGAACAATGCATGCTAACTTACTTAGATATTTCCCTTGTATCCTTGACCTTAGGGCCATCGTTGTATGATAACATAAGGGATTAGATTCTAAATAGTCTTCGTTAGTTGTTTTTTTCTTTTGTATCCTTAAAATTAAAACATTCTTTTTCTTAAAAAATTCATAAAACACATAACAACTTTCAAATCATTTTTCTAGGTAAAAACTATCAACCAATGCAACCCCTTTTTCACCTTCAGGATTTTCTTTCAAACTTTCAAAAGAGCATGTTAATTTATTTCTGTGCTGACGTGTGAATCTCCAAAGGTCGTGTTGCGGAAAAAGGAAAAATTAATTTTGTTCATTAAAAAACACAAAACAAATCAAAACATGTGAGTCGAACTACAACGCTCTAATTCATGAAAATGGATACGTAGGTATCTGGTCGTGGGGCTCAACCGAGCAAAACTTTGTAAGGATTTCCTTCTTTTGCCCGTGATTTCTTTTGCATGCATTCCCTCTTTGCATTTATTTTTAGCTCGTAAGTTGTAGATTTAAACACACCCTTTGATTAGAACAAGAAGATTGGATACCGTAGAGTACTACGGGTGTGTGGGGGTGATAATACCCTTTCCCTCAAGTAACAGACTCCCTTACCCGACCTCTCGGTCGTTTGATCGTGATTTCACCCTTTTCAGGTTTACTCGTTGTTTATGAAAAAATGTTTGATGGTGACTTCATTGATTTTATCTCAATGATATGTTCATTTGGTTGTTTCAGCATGAGGTTTTACGATGATAGTACTCTCAAATGAACCTGTGATTTTGAGTTACCTTTGCTTACACTGACCTAGTTTCACTCGTGAGTGGGGAGGGATTCTTTACAGGTACAAATGGTGATTATGTTCTGTTGGTGACTGTGTTTTATTGGTGAATATGGATCTTTGGTTATTTTATGGACCTTTGATCCTAATATATTCAACCTATTCAAAGATTATACAAAAGTTATTCATGGTACTTGGTTATGTTGTGTTATGAAATTGGTGCGAAACCTTTGATCCTGTGATATTCAAATTAGTCAGCTAATTTATACAATAGTTATCCATAGGATTGTACAATTATTATCCATGTTATGTTGAACTTTTGAAATATGGTGTTTCATTGCATCAATCCTTATAAGATTTTATATCTCTTATAATCCATGCACTCTTATTCAGAATCTCAATACCGCAAGACTGATTTCCCGACATTATCATCGTCATGGATCAACATTGGGCAAATGTTGTTGAGATGAGAACCCTGTATGGGTACCCAAATGGATAAATTCATGGAGGTTATTCAAAATCTCGCCCTTGGAAAAAATAGTTAAGGCAAGCTATTCAGAGGCCCACAGTTGTTTCCGTTAATCATGTAAATCCACTATGTGTTAATCTTAACCAAAGGGAGGTTCCTTTGAATCAGAATGTCAGAAATACCATTCAAATCCCTTTCAATAAAGCTCCTCACCATGAGAATATTTCTGAGTCGTCATATGACACCTTCAGGTTCCCAATTAAAGGGACTAAGTCTTAGAAAAAGCTTCACCTCATGGAGGAGAAGATGAAAGCTATTGAGGGTTGTAACTCCATTGGTTTAGACGCTGATAGTTTGTGCTTAGTGTCTGGTATCAAGATTTCTGCAAAGTTTAAAGTCCCAAGTTTTGAGAAGTATAAGGGTACCACTTGACCGATGACTCACATCAAATCCTACTACAATAAAATGGCTCCCTACGCGGGAAATGACAAGCTTCTCATGCACTTTTTTTCAAGATAGCCTCAGTGAGGCATCTCTTGAATGGTATACCCAGCTCGAAAGGACTAATGTCTGAACTTGGAAATAATTAGATGAAGCCTTTCTTAAACAGTACAATTATAACAACAACATGGCTCCTACCAGAATTCAAATCCAAGGTTTGACTCAGAGGGCTGATGAATCATTCAAATAGTATGCACAAAGATGGAGAAATTTAGCTTCCAGAGTTCAACCTCCTCTTTTGGAACAATAACTTGTTTATTTGTTCTTAGATACTCTACAAGGTCCTTATCTGATGGCTAGATGTGCTTATGAATTTTCAAAAATGATTGTGATAGGAGAATGAATTGAGAATGATATTAAGACTGGTAAGATCCATGATTTTGCTACTAATTTTGAATTCCTAGATCAGGACAGTGAAGAAACTAGTGCAGTTTTTGAGGACGAAGAAGCTCTTGCTTATCCTTTATTTCAGATTCCTTGTAAGGTGACAGAAGCTATTCCTAGCCAGGATGAGCTACAAATTTATGCTGTAACTGCTAGCCAACCAGAGGTTCAACCGGTTCGGTATGCTCCTCCACAACAAACATATCGGCAGAGACGTATGCAACAGGGTAAGCAATGGTAAAAGAATCCAAAAAAAGAGTGTTCGACGCCATTTTTATGCCTTATGTCCAATTGTTCCCTCGGTTTTTCAATCCTTCCTTGGTGGAACCCAATTCATTGAAGCATGTCTTTCCTCCTTATCCTCTAGATTTTGATCCTAATGTGCAATGTGGTTACCACGCTGGGGAACCAGACCATTCCATCAGAGAAAAGGTGTAAGTCCTGCTTGATGCAAAGGCTATCAATTTTACACCAGATGGTCACATTTGAATTCTCCTTTGACTCAACGAATGTTAAGACTACATAGAGCGTCTTCTAAAGCAATAAGTCCATACGGATTCTAGTCTCCTCAACGTGGTAATTTTCAAATTTCATTATCATTCTCATTTGTAATCTTTCTTGTTTTGTTTTGTACTTTCTTGCATACAAAACTTGCTTATTTTTTAATATTAATCATAATGCATTGAATATGTTTGTCTTGAATTAATCCATTTGTATTCACTCATAAATTTTTTTTCTTTTCTTTTTGATACTTAAATCTTGTTAAATAAAGCAAAATACGTCTGTAGGGAGGATGATGAATAATATACCTAGAATCTCAAATGGTATGATTTTGAGTAAAATCCTGCTGGCGATGTACATGCATTGTTTCAAATTTCCAAACACTGGAGATATAAGGGAGTGAAACCCTCATTAACCCTTTTGATCCTTGAAGTAGGAGTCTATTTCTTGTCAAAAAAAATCATCACATTTTTAACCCAGGGCAAGGTAGTGTTCAGTTAATCTGATTGAGTATTCAAATCTCATCTGGAGTGCGCATCTAAGGATCAACCACAATGGTTATCCTTCACCCGTCAGGAGGTCAAAAGATGATGATACCACAACGTTTATCCCTCATCATCCAAATAAAAAGGTAGTCACCACCTTCCATAAAGTCAAAAGACTTAGGGTCACACGATTTGTTCAAAAAGAAAAAAAGAATGAATAAAAAAAAAGAAATAAAGCCCGCTAAGTCAAAAAGAAAAAGCTTGAAAATAAGTGACTAAGGAAAAAGTTAGGGCATCCCGTTGGACTTTAAAATCGAAATTCAAAACGAATTTGTCCAGGAAAAAGTTATGGAAACTAAAAAGATGAAAAAGGCGAATAGCGAAAAGGTTTAGCAAAGAAAAATCCTCAAAGGAACAAATTCGTGTGATCAGACATAAAAACCAAGAGAGTGAAGTGATTGTCGTTTCTAAGAAACCTCAGTGGACCCTCAATTATTGTAAACTCCTTGTGAGAGATGGGTGCTCGTATCGAGATAACTAAACGTATGAATGGAGAACATCACGGAAAATGGGTGGACACTAAATAATTTTGAGCCTTAAATCCTTTTTTGTAAAACCGTGAACCAGGCCACGTTACAACCCTTGAAATTCCTAACTGAAGCATGGGATAACTCGAATCAATACTCTAACGAGAGTACGGTAATCTGACTCCTAGGAGGCCTGCTAAAACTTTTGAGTTGGTATCACTCCATCTTTTTAATTTCTTTTGTACAAGAAAAACTTGATGTTTCTACTTTTTTCAATAAAAAATTTTAAAATTCAAGACAAACATGAGCTTTTCATTAGAATTATCATTCTTAGAATAAACATTCTTCGCATATGTGCTTAAACATCATGTAAGGTTGCATAATCAACATTAGATGAAAAGTTGGATTATCCCAAGGGACAAATTGCTTCAGAAATTAAATTGAAGAGAAAAACATTTTTGAGAATGATCTTAATATGAGGCACGCCTTCTATTGACCCCATTGAGTAAAAGAAGACCAGTTTGAAAAATGATTTGAAGTAGATTGTATGGAAGTTTTGATCGCCCAGAACTCTCCTTTGAGTAATGGTGTATCATTTGCAGTTGGTATTAAGGGACAAGTTTATTCAAGTATTTATTTGAGCCATGAAGCAGTTCAAGTTGAGAATTATGACAGTGTACAACCACGCCTTCAAGATGTAAGTCAATTATCTTGAGGAGGTGTTGTCTTCAAAACTTTGTGAGTTTCACTCCTCTGTGAGCATGAGGCGAGGAAATGGTTTGTCGAAACTCTGTTGAGTAAGGGCAAGATATTCAAATGTTAGTACTCCATTGAGAAGAGGCTGAGTATCTCAAAGTTTGATTTTCCTAAAGGAAAAGAGCATGTTAAATGCACTATGGAGTAAAAGATAAGTCAACATAGGGCAACTATGTCAAGATTCAAAGAATCTCTAAAGGTGCTGAGTAATCATAGATCTACACCCAAGCTTGGTTGAAACCATCTCCAACTTTGGTTAGCCAGAATCAGTGTTTGAAGGTTCATAACATTGGGGCAGTTGATCTTGATGGTGCAGATCTCAAAAAGTCCTATCGAGGCGAGTTCCTTCAAGGGCCTTACCGAATGGGGAAAGACAATTATGCATGGGAATTCCTCCACTTCAGAGTTGATCAGGTTAAGTCTAGTCGCAGGATAAAAAACATGTGAATTTGAAGACCATGTTAGGAAGTCAGGATCGTTATCCTCAGCTCGCCAGGTATGTAAGTCCATGTATTGGTGTTCCTCCATCAGAAGCCATATACCTAAGTTTGGGTTGTTGGCATTCTTCGATAGAATTCAAGGATTATTATCTCCAATTGAAATCAAGATTGTTATCCTAAGCTGATATCAGGATTTAATTCCTTGATTTTTGGTTTTCTTCAGCAGAAGTTAGAAAATAGGGTTCTATCCTTTGAGTTCCTAGCAGACATCCTCGCTTCGGCAAATTGCATGTAGTAATAATTATTGCATCGCATTACATCCTAAAGAAGCATGTAGCCTTTACATTGGTATGGAGCATTACGCTGAAAAAAATCTCAAACATGCATTGAAGCATAAGCCAGATTTAAGTCTTTTTTAACTACCCTTTGCATCTCTGAAGAGAATTTTATTCATCAAAAATCCCAAGTGGTATTACCCGCAGGTTTTCCAAAAGTCATATAATCTTGTTGTTGCTATCTTCAAGAATCCTTGACCTCGTGGAAGTTTCTCACAAATTCACAACCCAATTCATATACCAAGCGTCTTGCTTTAAGAAAACTCTTGTTGCAGTATTTTTGCCCGTGTTTGAGTTTGCAATTAGAGTGCGAGTAAGAGTCATTGTATAAACTTTCTTGCTTCTAAAGTATTTAAGTATCCCTACTTTGTATGTGGAAATTTAGATAATTTCCACTCTTGAAGAATTATACCCTGCCTTTGGCCTGAGGGATAATGTAGTTCTTACGTTGTTGCAAACACCAATACTCTCTTTAAAGCCCAACTTAGGTTGGAAATCCTTGTCCAGAGTCCCCTTCGCCTAGTCTCTTTTTCATTTTGAAGTTCTCCTTCGACCAGCGTTCTATTCAGAGTCAATGTCTATTTGTATCCCCAATAAGTTCACCTTCGATCAGCGTTCTTTGTTAGAGCCTTCTTAGGTCAGTCTCTTTCTTGTATATGTCTAACATCGGTTGACATATATCTCCTTTATTAAGAGTCTACCTCTGGCTAGTCTTATTTTCATTGTTGAGTTTGCCTTTGATCGGCGTTAATTTCTTAGGATTCTACCTTCGGTTAGTATTCCTTGTTAGAGTCTCCTCCGACTAGTTTCTTCTCACTATATGTCTTCCCTTGGCATGGCATACAATCAACTCTCGAGTTGTTAATTTTGTTTCTTCTGTGATCCATAAATCACGAGTTTGCTAATTTATTTCCTCTCCAATCCCTAAATCGCGAGTTTGTTAATTTTGTTTCTTTTTTGATCCTTAAATCGTGAGTCTTCCAATTTGTTTCCTCTGTGATTCCTAAATCGCGAGTTTGCAAATTTGTTTCCTCTCTGATCCCTAAATCACAAGTTTGTTAATTTTGTTTCTTCTTCGATCCCTAAATCGTGAGTATGTCATTTTGTTTCCTCTTTGATCCCTAATCGTGAGTTTATTAATTTTGTTTCTTCTCCAGTCTCTAAGTAGTGAGTTTATTAGTTTGGTTTCGTCTTTGATCTCTAAGTTGCAAGTTTTTCAGTTTGTTTTCTTCTCTGATGTCTAATTCGCGAGTTTCCAACCCCTGAGTTGTCATTTGGTTTCTTCTTTGATGTCTGAGTCGCGAGTTTGCAACCCTTGAGTTGTCATTTTTGTTTCTGCTCCGATGTCTGAGTTACGGGTTTCCAACCCTTGAGTTGTCAATTTTGTTTCTTCTCTGATGTCTGAGTTGCAAGTTTCCAACCCCTGAGTTGTCGCTTTTGTTTTTGCTCTGATGCTTGAGTCGTGAGTTTTCAACCCATGAGTTGACAGTTTCTTCTACTCCGATGTCTGAGTCACGAGTTTTCAACCCCTGAGTTATCTGTTCGTCTGCTCCGATGTCTGAGTCACGAGTTTTCAACCATTGAGTTGTCAGTTTGTTCTCTCTTTGATGTCTGAGTCGCGAGTTTTCAACCTTGAGTTGCAGATAATTATCACATAAAATTCCTTAATAGTCATTTGTTCAACTTCTATTCATCTTTTCTGGTGTCTTTCATTCGTGAATCTTCACCATGACTGTTCTCTGCATTGTACACGAGAAGTGTTATTCTCCACCACAGTTCGTATTCACCTTTTGTGAGTATGCTTGGTAAAGCATCCTTTCCCCTTTACGTTCACCTTTGCAGATAAGCGACATAACTTCATTCTCCTTAGAGGAAATCTTGCGGGAATATCAAACCATTACCTTCTGAAACTTGTTAGTGGAGGCATCCAAAAAGAAAAATCATAAAATTTCATACATGTTCTTCGGAGCGCAAATTTCAGTTTCTTTTAGTATTTAATATTCTTCTACCTTTAAAGTTCGAAAGGCTAGCGCCAATCTCACCTTCAGGTTAAAGACGATTAAATAGGGGCAGGTGTTGAACCCCATAATTTTCCCTCCTATCTTGCTTTTATCTGGCTTAGATTTTTAGCACTCGTCTTTATATATTCCATTAGGTCATTAACAAAACATTTCATTCACAACAAAGTACCATGGGTTCAAAGGATCAGTTATCTAGCAATACCATGGTTTCCCGGTGTTTGGCTGTACATATCAATAAAGTCTGGTTCCTTATATTCTTTTGAAAGCAGTGTGTGGTGGAATTAGGGTTTATATGGGTCATGAGGATCTCATCTTCTTCAAGGGCTATTCTCTAGCAATGATCATAAAAAATGAATTAGTCAGGGTCTCTAATCCTTTATGTTTAAGTTTAGGTTTTGTTTTCATCTGAGGCATTCTTACAATTATAGTTAAGTGGTCGTTCCCAAGAGTGTGCATTTGGATGAGAGATTTTGTTTGTGCATTATGAATCAAGCCACATACTCCATTAGGCGTTCATCACTTGGTCAAGATGTGAGTTATCTAGTGATATCTGTTGGGAATCCATTTTTCCTTAATCAGAGGATCTTGGATCCATTCCAAAAATTTTGGTTTGTGTACATTGTGATGCAAAGTTCCTCATTTAATCAGTTGATTTATTTATGACACAAGTTATCCTCGTCAGAATTTTTACTTGAATTTTACTCCTCTTGGATGTTATCCATCATTGGAGTATGCAAGTCTTTAGTTCATGGATCATTTTTTTGGGTCACAAGTTTTGTCTTTAGATCTTATACAAGAAGAAAGGGATTTATTGTTGATGTACTACAAGATCGAAAATCAAATGCCGTTTTAAAATCTTAGGTTGGCACGTCATTTGGGATATTGGTTCAAGATTACAAGGATGATATTATAGATTTACTAAGGTTAAATCATTTTTGATTCTCTTATGGGTTGATAATTATAAAAGCAATATTGACATGGGTTGTAGAGATGAATCACTATAGATTCATTATTTTGGAAGTGTTTGTTCAAGGTATTCTTTGATGACATGAGTTCAAATTTTTCTCAAAGATTATATATGCTTGTTCCCGAGGATCTTTTGAAAACAAGTTGTAAATTTAAAGTTCAAAATTTAATTTCGAGCATCATTCATCACAATTCAATTTCATCTTGTAGCGGTAGAAATGTTCAAGACTAAGCCATTGGATTGCCTAGACTTGTACAGATCAAAATAAAAATCACCACCATGCTTTATTGTTTCCAAGGGAATGGGAAAAGAGCTAATAACCCAAAAGAGGGGGGAAATATTCAAGGTAAGGGGGTTGGTTATGCAAAGGGAAGGTATTAGCACCCTAAACATCTACGGTACTCCTCATGAACCTCTTTGTAAAATCTGTATATTTTTGCTATAAAATGTTGTATAAAAATGGATGGTGGAGGTGAGAAAAGAAATATGTATTTTTATGGTTTTTCACTCGCCGCGGTTGCGAACCTTTAGTGCCTACGTACCACCTTTCGTGCAATAGGGGATCAAGATACACGTAGTTCCTCTTTTAAAAAAATTTAAACAAAGTGTGTTGGTTAATATTATGAGATAAGACATCATTGTCATTATCCGTGTGGAAAACATACTTACCACCCACAATCATGAGAAAGGAGAATTTGCATCATCTCAAAGTGGAGGATATGTCTTGGATTTTAAATTCAACAATGCTTCACTCAACACTCAAGTGGAAAATATCCCTCTTCACTACATCTTGTAGAAGTATAGTTGTTTGCATCACTACAAGGATTGACAAGAGTCCAATCTTTTTGAGAAAAGTTTAAAGATAAAAGCCAAAGTGGAAAATGGTTTGAAATGAGATTAATTGACTTTTAGTCTTCTCATAAAAAAAGGTCAAAGTATTATTAAGTTTATTGAATTTTATTTATGAAGATGTTTTGAAAATGCATTGACCTAAGTCCAAGTTTATTATGAAAGTGGTTCAAGTTAAAAAAACAAGAAGAGTTTTTTTAAAAGGAGAGAGAAGATTTTTGAAATTAAAGAAGATGGGAGGAGAAGAAGGGACTATCCTAAAACATAAGGTAAAAGTTAGGGATAAGAACCATCTAACCAACAAGAAGCCAATGCTTGACACTATGAGCCAAGATAAAATTCCCATTCTTTGGATTGAAACCAAACAAGCAATAATACCAGACCTCTTGAAAGAACCAAACTTCAAGTTTATTAAGTCGTTACAAAAATTGGGCAGAGTAACGGCTGTATACGGGTGAATTCCAGATTACGAACAAAGAGTGTAATCACAATAACCTGCACATAAAATAAACAATCAACCCAATGCCTTGAGGTAAACCTCAAGAGCTCTAGACAAATAATCAGATAAGGTCACAAGGTAACCAATCATAGGCCAAGGTTCCTAATCCTAAGTCCAAAAAGTCCAATTCTCCATAATGCCAAGGATAGTAACCAAATAGTCCAAATATCATTAAAGATTTTTAGAATTTATGTTGATTATTAGGTGTTTTGAAAAAGAAAAGTAAAGCTCAAGTGAGTAAAAATAAAAATTAAAAGAAAGTAAATACCCAAATGATCAAAGATGAAAATGGCATGAAATGTAAATGCTAAAAGTAAATAGTGCATAAAAATAAAAGGGGAATATAATAAAAGTAAAGGATAAAGTCAATTATTAGTGATTAGTGGTTAGTTGGATGATCATCTTGAAACTTGCATTTGAAACTCATTAGAGGATTGGTAGAACCAAAGACTCCACACAACAAGTTGCATTTGCTTTTTGTCAAGCATATCATCAATTTGGAATCCTCATGAGTACCAGTTAATGATCAACAATGTTAAAGTGATACACGTTGACCAAAGGTGTTGTAGATCCATTAGAGGATTGGTAGAACCAAAGCCTCTACACAATGAATCTCAAGGTTATTGGATCAAAGAGATCAAATTAGCATACTTGGGATTGCAAACATAAGTTTGGGACACGAATGATCATTTATTCGAATCATGACAAAATTTAGCACTATGTTAAGCAATCCTAAGTGGACTTATATAGAAGACGCACCTATTTTGAGGCCGATCAATAGCAATCTATGCACCATTTGTTTTGAGACATGATATAAAGATCATGCTCCAATAACACTTAGTGCAATAAGAAAAGGGATGAGATGAAAAGGGGTGGGAGAGAATATACAAACCACTTTTGAATTAAATTTAATTAAATTATTATTAAAAACATTCGTCCATTTTTATGGAGTTAAACTCAACACCATGGATCCAATGATGTTAATAAAGTTCATGATAAAAAATTCAACCCAAGATCAGCCAGAAAATAATCACAAAATAATATTAAATTTAATATATACAAAAAAAGGTTTAAAAAATGTTTTAAAATAGAAATAAAAGAGAAAAATATCAACTATGTTCAAATTGATTAAGAAATAAAAAGTAAGTCCATAGACAAATCAGAAAAGGACTCAAATGATCTTATAAATTTTTTGGTGATTTTTTAAAGTCAAAACTATTTTTAAAATTAAAAGAAATGAGTAAAATAAATTAAAAATGATAAAAATACCAAAGTCAAAAATAAAAAATAAGTGAGGTCACCAATATTTGTCACAATATCATTGGATCATTCCATAATTTTTTCAGAATTTAAAAATGCGTAGAAGTATTTTTAAACATTTAAAACAATTCAAATAAAGTGAAAATTTATAAAAAATACCAAAACACAAAATTAAATTGTAAAAAAAGAAAGAGAATAATCAAAAATATTTTTCAAAATTTTTTCAGAGTTTTTGGACTAAAAAGGATTTTCTATGATTTTTTGAAGTTTAAAACAATTAAATATAAAAACCTGAAAAGAAAATAAAGGTAAAAAATATGTGGACCATTGGATGAGAGTCAAAACGCGTTAGTAATAAAATCCAAGGGATCTGGCGCGCTGTGCATATCATGGTCATTAGTGAATAATGCATAGGATTAATAATTAAATCAGATTTCAAAAAATACAAGTGGCATGTCATCATTGGTTGGAAGATGACACGTTGGTCATCTTTAACCTCCAGCCAATGTGAATTACAGGTCTCTCAAACTGTAAAATCAGAAGCTCAGACCAATGCCATTCGCTTCCTCTCTTCAACATGAAGACAACCACACCTTCGTGACAAATTTATGTAAACTGTAGCTCAAGCAATTTGGAAGGAATGTTTTGAAAAGGGATTTGAAACTTCAGGGTCAAAACGTGTTTCCAGTAAAAAAACAAGTGTTGCGACTAGAACCAGGCCGATGAGAGCATCACAATGATATCAAAGTTTTGAAGAATTGATGAAGGAATCTACCTATTGAAGTTGAGTTGCAGAGCTCTGAAACTGGACTTCTATGGAGTAATATAGGGCACGATTATTGAATGTAATTATATGGTTAGCTTCAGGGAAGATCAAGGAAGGTGAATTGATGGAAAAAATGGATTGAAAAAGGCTTGAGAATGGATTTCGATGTTGCTGAATTTTGAGTTATGGAACAAGATTGGCAGGGTGATTCTGGCTATCCAAGCTTGAGAAAATGAATGGGGGATGACCCTCTATTTATAGGGAATCAAATGGAATGTCCAAGCGTGTGAAATGATGAAGTTTGAAGGGAATCGTGTGAAGTTGCAAATAAGAAAAGTGTGACTTCTAATTTGATCAAAACTCATCCAAAACGCGTGTTTTGCTATGCTAATCACTTATGGAACTTCATTAAACATGTTTAGAGGCATAAACGCGCAAGACACCACTGGCAATGTAACAACGAAAAAATTAAAGAAACAAGAGAGTAACCCAACCAGGAAAATAAATCACTGGTGGATCAAAAAGACCTGAATCAGAGAGGATGGTAAAATGGTCAAAGGATACACCAACACCTGAGGTGAAGCTACCAATGTTTACTGAAGGCAGAGAGAAAGAATCATTCACGTTCATTGCCGATGACCTACCAACTTTCATTAAAGGTAGAGAGAAAAGAAATAACAATATTGATGTTCACTGACGGTGAGCTACCAACGTTCACTGAGGGTAGAAAACATAGAACAAACACCAACTTTCACTGATGGTGATCTACCAACTTTCACTGAAGGTAGAGAGAAAATATATCATAGCACCACCTTTCACTACCGATGAACTACCAACGTTCACTGAGGGTAGCAAAAAGATAAAAATCATCGACGTTCACTTCCAATGACCTACAAACTTTCACTGAAGGTAGAGAGAAAATATATCATAGCACCGCCATTCACTGACGATGAACTACCAACATTCACTGATGGTAGCAAAAAGATAACAATCATCGACGTTCACTGTCGATGACCTACCAACTTTCACTGAAGGTAGGGAGAAAATATATCATAGCACCTCCGTTCACTGACGATGAACTACCGACGTTCACTGAAGGTAGCAAAAAGATAACAAACACAAACTTTCACTGATGGTGATCTACCAACTTTCACTCAAGGTAGAGAGAAAATATATCATAGCACCGCCGTTCACTGACGATGAACTACCAACGTTCATTGAGGGTAGCAAAAAGATAACAATCATCGATGTTCACTGCCGATGACCTACCAACTTTCACTAAAGGTAGAGAGAAAATATATCACAGCACCGCCGTTCACTGATGATGAACTACCAACGTTCATTGAAGGTAGCAAAAATATAACAAACACCAACTTTAACTCATGGTGATCTACCAACTTTCACTGAAGGTAGAGAGAAAATATATTATAGTACATCCGTTTACTGACGATGAACTACCAACGTTCACTGAGGGTAGCAAAAAGATAACAATCATCGACGTCCACTGCTGATGACCTACAAACTTTCACTGAAGGTAGAGAGAAAATATATCATAGCATCGTCGTTCATTGATGATGAACTACCAACATTCACTGAGGGTAGCAAAAAGATAACAAGTTTCCCCAAAATTCTGGCATTACGCCTAGAACGGGTCTCAACTTCTTCTTCAACCGAGGAACTTTGCCTGGAAAGGGTAAGCTGTCTCAAATAAAGAGACTTCCACCTGCCAATACTTCACAACAAACTGTCTCTGAGAATTTGAAAGTCTTGCCACTCGCTTGCGTAAATCGACGACGGACTGCAAACTATCCACTCATAGAGGAGATAGCAAAAAAAGTTACATCGACTTTTACAGGGAAGCACAAGTTGCTTAAATAAAGAGACCTATCACTTGTTGTCATGGAGTATTGTAAAAAGAAATGACTTTTTCGGGAGAACAATATGGCTTCCTGGGGAATGAAATATGACTTCCTGGGGAAATGCCACGATATTCTTGCTGAGGAGATAAAGTCTTCTCGTACAAAATAAATGCACAAACCAAAACTCGAAGCTTTCAGAAATCCGAAGTAAATAATATTATTGGGAAACCAAAGATTTAAATCAGAAATAAACTGTAATGAAACAGTCAACCAAAATACATCCTTTGAGATATAAACTCAAGAGGGAAAACCAAATCCATCTAAACAAGGAGTTGTAAAGGAAGGCTAAAGCAAAAATCTTCCATGAGGGATAACTCAGTGGGGAAATTGAAAGAATATACGCTTTCTGCTTAAGGCCAACACTCTATTGAAGAGAGGACAACGTAACTCTGCAAAACAAGGTGATATGTCAACAAAAATATTAACAAATGTTAATGAGCAATGATTTTCCAATTTTAGCTATGCATTATGTATGTATGAATGTATGAGTGTTATCGTGCGTATGCTGACAAAACAGATATACAACACTGGGAGTAACCAGGCAAAACCATCTCAGGAACAAACAACACTCGGCTAAAACACATCCAAGATGTTCATTCCAAGAAAAAGTGAGCGCCAACTGAGGAAACATAACCCACTGTCTGCTTCAGCTTTACTGGGGAGAAACATAATCCAGAAGTAAAGAAAACAAAGTGATAGAATAGTACAGATACAGGGATAGCAAATCCTTCTCTAGGCTTCACTGGGGAAACAAATGTTTTCAAGTGTAACACTTCTACTGGGGGTTGCAAAACCAATCTCAAGTAAAGTAGATGGACACCAAATCATCAAAACATTCACTGGGGAATTCAGGTCCACTTCATTGGGGAGGTTAATCACCACATCCTTAAAGGTAAATTCACAATACGTTATTCACTAGAGAAACCGGGGACCTGCGTTCTTCAAGAGTGATTATGGTACCGACTTCTTTGGAAAAAGAACTTCCATTAGACCGAACGAAAACTTTACTGGAGATATTTCGGATTAAAACCTTACCTCATGAAAACCCAAACAAGAAGGAGGAATGAATCCAAACTTGACAGGGGATACCGGAGTCTCGAACCCAATACGGCGAATCATCCTGAGTAAACTTTCCCGAGGGGAACAAAAACTTCTTAAAACAACTAGAGTTTGTTCATTCCTGGGATCACCATTTTTGTTGTTGTTTTTTTTTCACATCAAAAATTCTAAAGTAAAAGCAAATTGTAAATTCTTTTGGAAAAATTGATTTTGTTATTTAATCTTTTTGCTTTGAAAGTTATTATCAATAATAAATAGAGTCTTTGCAAGCTAAATAAAATAAGATACACAAAGAATTGGGTAACAAGTCAAACTTTATTAATATAATGGTAGTCTGCGAATGGCGAGACTCCATAGATGATTACAAAGTTTGGAAAATGGTAATATATAATGGAAAAAATACATTGAGATATAATGACCACTATCCCCTCTAACAATTTTTGAAATCCTGAGCAGCAGCTTCTGTTGAAGTATGATGAGGATTCGAGAAGATTGTTGCTTCAATGATCAGATCTTGCATGATGTAGTTACTTTCCGAGAAAGTCCCTAACTTTTGCCTAAGCTGCCCTTGCGGGTTTTCAACTTAGCGGAAAATTTATTTTGTTTATGTCTCTAACTTTTGCCTAGACCTCCCTTTCGGGTTTTCGGCCTACCGACACGCTCTTTTTTGCCTAATCTTCCCTTTCGGGTTTTCAACTTAGCGAGCTGTTATTTTACTTCTTTAGGCGAAGTATTTCTTGACTGCATCTGCGTTCATGGGACGTGGGAACTCCTCACCATCCATAGTTTCAAGAATTAATGCACCTCCAGAGAAGGCTTTCTTGACAACATACGAGCCTTCAAAATTGGGAGTCCACTTTCCCCTATAATCAGCGTTAAAAGTCTTGATCTTCCTGAGCACGAGGTCGCCTTCTCTGAATTCACAAGGTTTGACCTTCTTATCAAAAGCTTTCTTCATCCTCTTCTGATATAATTTCCCATGACACAAAGTTGTCATCCTCTTCTCTTCGATCAAATTCAATTGATCAAACCTGTTCTGGATCCATTCAGCCTCTAACAACTTGGTTTCCATTATCACACCCAAAGAGGGAATCTCAACCTCGATTGGGAGTAACGCTTGCATTCCATACACAAGGGAGAACAGGGTTGCTCCTATTGAAGTGCGGACAGATGTTCGATATCCATGAAAAGCAAAAGGGATCATTTCATGCCAATCCTTATAAGTAATGACCATTTTCTGGATAATCTTCTTGATATTCTTATTAGGAACTTCAACAGCCCCATTCATCTTTGGCCTATAAGGAGAGGAATTATGATGGACAATCTTGAATTCTTCGCACAGTTCTGTCATCATTTTATTGTTCAAATTCGAGCCATTGTCGGTGATAATTCTTCTCAGCACACCATACCGACATATAAGATTATTCTTGATGAAGTGCACAACCACCTAATTAGTAACATTAGCATATGAAGCAGCCTCCACTCACTTGGTGAAGTAATCAATTGCTACAAAGATAAAATGGTGTCCATTTGAAGCTTTGGGTTCTATCATTCGAATCATGTCAATACGCCACATAGAGAAAGGCCATGGGGAAGAGATCACATTGATAAGTGTAGGAGGTACATGAATCTTGTCCGCATAAATCTGGAATTTATGACACTTCTTTGCAAATTTATAACAATCAGATTCCATTGTCATCCAATAGTAACCTGCCCTTACCATTCTTTTAGCCATTGAATGTCCATTGGCATGAGTGCCAAATGAACCTTCATGAACCCCGTGCATCAACATGCCTGCTTTGTGTCTATCCACGCATCTGAGCAAGACCATGCCATAATTTCTTTTATACAACACATTTTCACCGAGGAAGAAACTGCCTGCCAATTTTCTCACTGTCTTTCTATCTTTATTCGATGCACCAATAGGGTATTCTTGAGTCTGAAGAAAATGCTTGAGTTCATAATACCAAGGTTTTTCATCGTCTACTTCTTCTGTTGTAAACACATGAGCGGGTCTATCCAGTCTTCGAACCATAATTCGAGGTATATCATTCCAAGTATTTACTTGATACATAGAATCCAAAGTTGCCAGAGCATCCGCCATTTTATTTTCATCTCTTGGAATATGATGGAATTCTACTTTATTAAAGAAGGGTAATAACCTTCTAGAATAATATTTGTAAGGGATCAAGTCGGGGTGACGAGTATCCTATTCTCCTTTAATCTAGTTTATTACCAAAGCTGAATCACCATACACATCTAGAATTTTTATTCTGAGATCAATAGCTTCTTCGAGACCCATGATGCAAACCTCATATTCTTCCATATTATTAGTACAATCAAATGTCAACCTTGCAGTAAAACGAATGTGCGATCCATGTGGAGTGACAATCACAACATCAATTCCTTTACCATAAGCATTCACAGCTCCATCAAATATCATACTCCAACGAGATTCAGGGTCAGGACCTTCTTCAGGAAATGGTTCATCATAATCTTTCACTTTCAGGAACATCATATCCTCATCGGGGAATTCATACTCTACAGAATGATGATCCTCCACTAGTTGGTGAGCAAGATAATCTTCCAACACACTGCTTTTAATAGCTTATTGAGTGCGGTATTCAATATCATATTCAGATAGAAACATCTTCCAGCGGGAAACTTTCCCAGTAAGAGCATGCTTTTCAAAAATGTACTTGATTGGATTCATTTTGGAGATCAACCAAGTAGTGTGATTCAACATATACTGCCGCAAACACTTTGTTGCCCAGGCCAAAGCACAACATGTCTTTTCCAGCATGGAATACCGCGACTCATGATCAGTGAACTTTTTACTGAGATAATAAATGGAAAACTCTTTCTTCCTTGTTTCATCCTGTTGTCCCAGAATACAACCCATGGAATTATCTAACACTGTTAGATACATAATCAACGGTCTTCCTTTGACAAGAGGGAGCAAGGTAGGAGGTTCAAGCATATATTCTTTAAAACTTTCAAATGCCCTTTTGTAGTCATCCGTCCACACACAACCTTGATCTTTCTTTAACAACTTAAAGATCAGTTAACATGTTGCAGTCATGTGGTAAATTAATCTGGAAATATAATTCAAACGCCCGAGGAACCCTCTGACTTGCTTTTCAGTTCTTGGCGCTGGGATCTCTTGAATTTCTTTGACTTTATCCGGGCCAACTTCAATTCCTTTTTGGCTAACAATGAAACCCAACAATTTTCATGATCGAACACCGAAGGTGCATTTATTTGGATTCAAGAAGAGACGATACTTCCTCAAATGTTGAAACAAGTTCAACAAATCTTCTACATGCCCTTCTTCAGTCTGGGATTTAGCAATCATATCATCGACATATACCACGATTTTCTTGTGCATGAGATCATGGAATAGGGTTGTCATAGCCCTCTGGTACGTCGCACCAGTGTTCGTCAACCCGAAGGGCATCACTCTGTAACAGAATGTTCCCTAGGGTGTGATAAACGTTGTTTTTTCCATATCCTCCGGAGCCATTCTTATTTAATTATACCCGAAAAATCCATCCATGAATGAGAATACTTTGAATTTTTCTGTTCTATCCACTAACATATCAATGTGTGGCAATGGAAAATCATCTTTTGGACTAGCTTTATTTAGATCTCTGTAATCTACGCACATGCGAACTTTTCCGTCTTTTTTTGGTACTGGGACAATATTGGAAATCCATTGAGGATACACTGACGTCACAAGAAAACCATCATTAATCTTCTTTATAACTTCCTCTTTGATCTTCACATCCATATCTGGGTGAGTTCTTCTCAACTTCTGTTTGATTGGAGGATACTCTGGCTTCAACGGTAAATGGTGCTCTATAATATTTGTATCTAGACCAGGCATATCTTGATAAGACCAAGCAAAAATATGCACATACTCCTTCAACAACTCAATAAACTTGATATTCACATCAGGATGCAACAATGCTCCAATCTTGACTTCCTTCGGATCTTCTTCTAAACCCAAATTGATCACTTCCAATGGCTCTTTATGTGGCTGAATGGTATTTTCCTCGTGCTCAAACAACCGTGAGACCTCTTCTGAAATCTCATCATAATCTTCTTCTTCGGCCCCATACGCAAGACATTCAAATTTGGGTGAGGATGCAGGGTTATTTTATTCAACGGGTTTTTTTAATTAATCTGCGTATATGATTTATGATTGCTTTTAGAAACTGACACAAATAACAACTGATCATGCAAATTGAATTTCAATAATTTATTTATTTTGAAGGGTTTTTTCTGATTACCATTTTCCAAGAAAAAAAAGCATAAAATAAATACAAAGTTTGGGAAACAAAGACAACTTTTATTATTGATTTTAAAAGTCACAGCAAACAGATAAGCCCTACAACATTAATATTTCCACCTTGGGCAGAGTGAAATCTTTTCAAAAATATTAACAAAACAAATTAGTTTGAAACATGTATGCAAGAGGGAACATCAATGGTGATCCAGTTCTGAACCCTAACTTTGTGCGTTACATAATTCGACATTTCCTGCTCTGCTTCATCTTCCACAATGGTGTTAATCCTTGAAACAGTTGGATGAAGATAACCCCCGCTACGGAAGATGTCTTGATACTTGCTTGCAACAGACTTCGGCTTCATGCTCTTACCTTTGTCATTCTTCAAAGAGAACCCTAAGCCGACTTTCTTCTTTTTTACTGGTGGATCCACATCTGTCCCAATACCTCGCTATGATCCTTTCACACAACTTGTTGCGCATCCTTCAGCGAAACCATGAAATTCTTATTTCCTCTTATGTTGTCAATGGATAAGGCTTGGAACTGGGTTCCAACAGTAGCTTTATTTGTCTCCACGATGCTGAAAAAGGACAAATGAGATATCAATAATGCATGTTCCCCATTTATGATTACTACTTTGCCTTCACATACAAATTTCAGTTTCTGGTGTAAAGTTAAAGTGATAGCCCCTGCCTCATGAATCCATGGTCGTCCCAACAAATAGCTATAAGCGGGAACAATGTCCATGACCTGGAAAGTTATCTAAAACAAATGTGGTCCTATATGAATAGGCAAGTCCACTTCACCAATAACAGATTTCCTTGATCAGTCAAACGCTTTCACAATGATGCCACTCGGGCGCATATGCGTTCCTTGATATTTCAACTTCATAAGAGTGCTCCTCGGTATAACGTTCAAAGCAGATCCATTATCAATCAGCATATTAGATAGTGAATCATTCTTGCAATTCATAGAGATATGGAGGGTCAGGTTGTGATTCCTTCCTTCATCTGGTAATTCATCAGCACAGAAACTCAAATTATTATATGACGTAATGTTCCCTATTACGCCACTGAATTGGTCTATAGGCATATCACTCTCCACAAAAGCATGGTCCAATATCCTCATGAAGGATTCTCTGTAAGCGGATGAGTTCATAAATAAATCCAAGATAGATATTTTTGAAGGAGTCTGCAGTAGATGATCTACGATTCCGTAGTCGCTCATCTTGATTATCTTCAAAATATCATCCACTTCTTTCTCTAACTTATCCCCACAAGTCTCACCCGTAGCCTTCTTGGGTTCAACGTTCTTAGCAATTTTCATTCCAACACTAACATCTCCTCTAAGAACCGGTGAAAACACACGACCACTGTGGGTCACCCTGCTATTTTCAGCAATATTTCTAACATCAGGAATTGGCTGGATGGGAACTTCCACTCCATCCTCTAAGATTGTAGCGTTGTATTTGTATGGCACAACCTTATCTGACTTGTAGGGGATAAGACCCGGAAAACTAATCACCAATGGGGTAACAGCTGGCTTGCTATAATATTCAACTTCAAGATGGGCGGGTGCCCCAAAACAAGGTACAATGATGTTTACCCTCTCTTCAGCATAATCAGTCATTATTGAGTCATTTTTGGAAAACACATCCTCATTTGAGGAGAAATACTCATCTGTAGAGGCATACTCTTCATCTGACTCTTCATCAGTCAAGCAAACCTCAATCAAATCAACTTCATGCTAATCATCCCTTTGACCTGTAACCTTGATAATTCCATTATCTAACAACAACTGAACACCCTTCTTCACGATTGAACATCCTCGAGAGTCTCGACAGCAAATTCGGCAAGATCTATACTGCTGTTCTACCTAACCAGCCATATGGCAGAAAGTAGCATGCAATTGCACAAGGTCCTCATTCATATACTCTACATCAAAAATTCTGAATTCTCCAGGACATCTAGAAACCATATTCACCTCCTTTTCATACTCTTCCCTAGGCCTGATTATGTGGATGAGGCCCTCACCCATCATTTCCTGCAAATCAGCCTTTATCTTATCGCAACCCTATATGTCTGTACTGCAAATAGCACAACTGGAATGGTCATGCATATAGTAGCTAAATTCACAGAGGTCTGCATGCATTTTCACCAAATCTCCTCTAACCATATTAATATAAAAAATTCGGAAGTCGCCTGGACAACCGGCCACCATAGTCACAACATTTACTCCTTCATGCTTGGGTAGAGGATTGTCTTTCACATTAGGTCCCACATCCTTGAAAGATAGAATACCAGACTTCACCAATTTCTGCACCTCAGTCTTCAAAGGATAACAATTCTCAACATTATGACCTGGTGCTCCCTGATTAAAAGCATATGTTTGGTCTGCCTTGTAATACCAAGGCAATGGTGATGGTACAGCGGGAGGTGGTCGGGTTTGAACCAACTTCTTCTGAATAAATGCCGTAGTAACTCTGTATAGCTCATACGAATAGGGTAATAACTCTCCCTTCTCTGATTATACCCTTGATTCCCCTACTGGGACGGTCTCTGATAAGCAACGGTAGTTGGAGCTGCACCCACAACTGGAGTAACTGAGGCGACTTGATGATGACATTGATAATTCCTTTTAGGAGTAATAACCCTCCTCTCTTGCATAACAGCATTTACATCCCCTTCCTTTTTCTTGGTAAACCCATAAGATGGCTTCTTCACACCTCGAGAGCTTTCACTTCTCGTTAAACGGCCCTCTCTTACAGCCTCTTCTAAGAGGATACCCATTCCTACCATTTCAGTAAAGTCACTTGGCGCACTTTCTACCATCCTCTCGTAGTAGAAAGCACCCAGTGTTTTCATGAAAATCTTAGTCATCTTCTTCTCTTCCATGGGGGGAATCACTTGGGCGGCTGCCACACGCCATCTCTGTGCATATTCTTTGAACGATTCCTTGTCTTTCTGAACCATGGCCCTGAGTTAATCACGGTCAGGTGCCATGTCCATGTTGTACTTGTATTGTTTGATGAACGCTTCTCCAAAATCATTGAAAGCATGGATATTGGCACTGTCTAAACTCATATACCACTTCAACGCAACACCGGTCAAACTATCCTGAAAAAAGGGAATCAGCAGACGCTGATCATCAGTATGGGTAGACATTCGCCATACATACATCACCAGATGAGAACGAGGGCAAGTGTTGCCCTTGTACTTCTCAAACTCTGGGACCTTATACTTAGCAGTTATCTTAACATTCGGGACCAAGCATAACTCATTTACATTCTTCTCGAATAACTCTTTTCCCCTGAGGGCCTTCATCTCCCTCTGTATTCTGTCGAATTGCTCTTGAAAATCATCCATTCTGTCATAAAGACCCAAGTCTTCACTCGGTGGAGGGAAAGGATGACACACATCATCGTTAAGAAACAGAACCATATTCACCGAAGGAGGTGCAGCAGGAGCAGCATGCACCACAGGAGGTACCAGAGAAACAATAGTCTGAATAATTGGAGTATCTTAAGGACCAAGATTGAAACCTTCAGGTGCAAAATTATCTGGCATTCCCCATGGATAACCTTGAGGCATGCGATTATGAACAATAGCTGAGTAGCAGACGTAGGAACAGTCAGAGCTTCAATAGTTGCCCTTGTTGGTTGAGGTTGGACACTCGGTGGCTGATTTTGAGCAGCCACCAGAGATTCCATCAGAGCAGTAAAATTGGCCATACCGGCCTTCAAAGCAAAAACCTCATCGCGCAGCTCGCGATTTTCTTGTTCTAAGTTGTCCATCTTCTTTTTGAAATTAGCATGAGTGTTGTAGTGGTGAGTCAGCTTGCTGAACAAAGTAAAAAAGCTTGGTAAGACACCTGAATATGCATAACAAATGCAAGAAATATGTGCAATATGATGCATGATATGCAATGCACATGATTTTATTTTATTATTTAATATTTCAAGGGATTTAAAGTTTTATGGACATATTGCAAATATCAAAGTAATAACGCATTTGAAATACTGAAAATTTTTATTACAACAACTCCAAAATGGATTACAAGTTTCAACAATCCCAAGTACAAGATGAAAATAAAATCTAAAACCCTGAGAAGTAAAACTGATGGAGATCACTCTATACGCTAGCGCTTCCCTGTGTGCCTGGAAATTTGAGCCTTCAACCTCTGGTTTTCTTCCGCTTATCTGATGGCGACCTCCTTCCAATCACCTGAATCAGGGAGTGAGAAAATAGCGTCTAACTAAGGTTTAGGAGAAAATAAATCCCCTTGCCTCACCATTGTCTCTACAACCTGTCTCTCAAGAATCTCAATCATGTCGTCTTTCTCCTTTAAGTCTGCCCTATAGGAAATCTCTAAAGTTTGGCACTTATTCTTCCAAGCGTCCTTTTCCTATTGCATCCTGACCAAAGCAAGTTGCAGCTTCTCTAGATCATCTAATACAGGAGGAGTGGTCTTCACATATAGATCAACCATAGGTGTTTCCCGGGAATACGACATCTTCAACTGAATAACTCTCATTTGGACCCACTGAAGATATGGTTCCAAAGAAACAACACCCCTAGGTCACAAATCCTTCCTAATCTTCTTATGAACGTGACGCCAGGCCTTCGCAATATTCTCCCTAGCTTCCCTATGGTCTTATCCCTCCTTCAGAAAGAAACTACTCAAATGAATACTATTTGGTTTATCCCTCATCGGATAACCGAGTTGTCGTCGTGCAAGAACATGGTTATAGTTAATTCCTCCCTTTGTACCAAGAAGAGGTACATTGGGGAAACTACTACAACAATCAATAATTTATATATCATGGTAAGCTCGATGATACCAATCAATATCCAAGTGTGTAAGTGCCACATCAGACTGAGGCATATGAGAGATAAACCATCGGTACAACAGGGTCGTGCAACAGATAATCATCCACCCATGATAAGAATTACAAAGATGAATAAAGTAATAAGCAACACCCAACAAGGTAGGAATTGGGTTTCCAATCATGAAGATCCTGATATCATTAATGTCAACAAACCTGTCCACATTAGGAAATAAGAATAACTCGTAAGAAAAAATGGCCTCAAAAGCGACTGTACTCTTCATCCTGGAAAAGTAGCGTTCTTTATCCAATAAGAACTAAGCTGGTAATCCTCTAATTCCTTCTTTGGTAGTCATATGGGCTTCCACCTCAGACTTCCCCAGGTGAATCAAAGCAGCAATCTCATGTGGTTTTGGCTCACCCTCCAAACCAATCAAAGGAACACGATCGGTAACGGGTAAATCCAACAGATAAGAATACTCCTCCAGTGTGGGCATCAACTGATAGTCAGGAAAAGTAAAGCAATGATACATCAGATCATAGAACTGGACCAAACTCAAGAGAATACCCTCCTTCATCTTCAACTTCATGAGAGGAATGATGGATCCATACTTCTTCTGAAAGTATGCAGAACAATCGATTTTGGGGATTAGACTGATCAACTCATCTATCTTGGGATCCTTGAAACTGTACTTCCCGGTCTTTCTCTTTCCAAAATCCATGGTTAAAAAGTACCTGAGATATTCGAAATCCTCAATTTCTAAATCCCTTGAAATAATATCTCTTCAAAAGATGGTTATGGATGCATGGATGCATGATGCAACAATCACACATAAGATCACACATATAGGGTTCATAGGTTCAACGTCACGAGCATGAGATCGAAGGTATTACCCATAAGGTATTGGTCTAAAGGTTATCACCTGCCGAACAAGGTTCTAAAGGTTCCCAGAGTCTACATCCTTCCTTCGGATGTTACCAACTTCTCGATTAACTCGTTAATTAGTAATATTCTCAAGAAAAACTCGTCCGAGCATAGTATCGCGTGACAAATATTTCCGGATTACTCCGTCATAGCTTCCGCACTACACCTAAAAGGCTAAGATGGTTTTGGTATTCTACTGTCCTCAGTTTCAGCAGGCTCCCAAGTCAAAAGCAGTACGTCTTCCCGATTACTCAGTAAACGACACTACAGTCAAAGGGGCCTCCACTGAGTGGGGGATCTCATGCCTCCTTTTTTGGGATTACTCCCTCAAAGTTAACATGACTATACCGCCCGTCCTATCTTAAAGTTTTCCAAATTCCGGGTATAGGACTTATAAGTAATCACCAAGCACCCTGAAAACTAGGAAAATCCAGATAAACATATATACAAGATATAACACATAAACAACAATACCACATACACAGATATAAACAAAGATAGGCTCAACCCACTTAGGGATGGACCAGCAAGAGGTCAATCTTTCCCCAGTGAAGTCGCCATTTTTTCTGTACGTTAGAAATGTTTAAGACTAAGCCATTGGATTGACTAGACTTGTACAGATCAAAATAAAAATTGCCACCGCACTTTATTGTTTCCAAAGGAATGGGAAAATAGTGAATAACCCAAAAGAAGGAGGAAAGATTCAAGGTAAGGGGTTGTTTATCCAAAGGGAAGGTATTAGCACCCTAAAAATTTAAGGTACTCCGCAGGAACCTCTTTGTAAAATCTGTATATTTTGGCTATAAAATGTTGTATAAAAATGGATGGTGGAGGTGAGAAAAGAAATATGTATTTTTATGGTTTTTTCACCTGCCGCGGTTGTGAACCTTTAGTGCCTACATACAACCTTTCGTGCAATAGGGGATAAGGGTACACGTAGTTCCTCTTTTAAAAAAATTTAAACACAAGTGTGTTGGTTAATTTTATGAGATAAGACATCATTGTCATTATCTGTGTGGAAAAGATACTTACTACCCACAATCATGAGAAATGATAATTTGCATCATCTCAAAGTGGAGGATATGGCTTGGATTTTAAAATCAACAGTGCCTCACTCAACACCCAAGTGGAAAATATCTCTCTTCACTACATATTATAGAAGTATTGTTGTTTGCATCACTACAAGGATTGACAAGAGTCCAATCTTTTTGAGAAAAGTTTAAAGATAAAAGCCAAAGTGGAAAAATGGTTTGAAATGAGATTGATTAACTTTTAGTCTTCTCACAAAAAAATGTCAAAGTTTTATTAAGTTTATTGAAGTTTATTTATGAACATGTTTTGAAAATGCATGGACCAAAGTCCAAGTTTACTATGAAAGTGGTTCAAGTTAAAAAAACAAGAAGAGTTTTTTTAAAAGGAGAGAGAAGATTTTTGAAATTAAAGAAGATGGGAGGATAGGAAGGGACTATCCTAAAACATAAAGTAAAAGCTGGGGATAAGAACCATATAACCAACAAGAATCCAATGCTTGACACTATGAGCCAAG
This sequence comes from Vicia faba, assembly GCA_948472305.1. Classification (NCBI taxonomy): domain Eukaryota; kingdom Viridiplantae; phylum Streptophyta; class Magnoliopsida; order Fabales; family Fabaceae; genus Vicia; species Vicia faba. Next base: position 838,691,100 of record OX451739.1, read on the forward strand.
ATAGAATTCCCATTATTTGGATTAAAACCAAACAAGAAATGATACTAGACCTCTTGAAAGAACCAAACTTCAACTGTATTAAGTCTTTACAAAAATTGGGCAGAGTAATGGCTGCATACGGGTGAATTCTAGATTACAAACAAAGAGTGTAATCACAATAACCTGCACATAAAACAAACAAACAACCCAATGCCTTGAGGTAAACCTCAAGAGCTCCAGACAAAATAATCAGATAAGGTCACAAGGTCTCCAATCATAGGCCAAGGTTCCTAATCCTAAGTCCAAAAAGTCTAATGCTCCATAATGCCAAGGATAGTAACCAAATAGTCCAAGTATCATTAAATATTTTTAGGTTTTATGTTGATTATTAGGTGTTTTGAAAAATAAAAGTAAAGCTCAATTGAGGAAAAATAAAAATGACCAGAAATTAAATACTCAAATGAGCAAAGATGAAAATGGCATGAAATGTAAATGCTAAAAGTAAATAGTGCATAAAAAATAAGGGGTATATAATAAAAATAACGGATAAAGTCAATTATTAGTGATTAGTGGTTAGTTAGTTGATGATCTTGAAACTTGCATTTGGAACTCATTAGAGGATTGGTAGAACCAAAGCCTCCACACAATGAATCTCAAGGTTATTGGATCAAAGAGATCAAATTAACATACTTGGGCTTGCAAACATAAGTTTGGGCCACGAATGATCATTTATTCGATCGGGACAAAATTTAGCGCTATGTTGGGAATCATAAGTGGACTTATATAGAAGTCGCACCTATTTGGAGGCCGGTCATTAGCAATCTATGCACTATTTATTTTGAGACATGATATAGAGATCATGCTCCAATAACACTTAGCGCAATAAGAAAAGGGATGCGATGAAGAGGAGTGAGAGAGAATATACAAACCACTTTTGAGTTGAATTTAATCAAACTATTATTAAAATAATTCATCCATTTTTGTGGAGTTAAACTCAACACCATGGATCCAATGATGTTAATAAAGTTCATGATCAAAAACTCAACCCAAGATCAGCCTGAAATCACAAAATAATATTACATTTAATATATACAAAAAAGAATTAAAAAAATGTTTTAAAATAGAAATAAAATAGAAAAATATCAACTATGTTCAAATTGACCAAGAAATAAAAATTAAGTCCATAGACAAATCAGAAAACGACTCAAATGATCTTATAAATTTTTTGGTAATTTTTTAAAGTCAGAATCTATTTTTAAAATTAAAAGAAGTGAGTAAAATAAACTAAAAATGATAAAAAATACCAAACTCAGAAATAAAAAATAAGTGAGGTCACCAATATTTGTCACAATATCATTGGGTCATTCCATAATTTTTTCAGAATTTAAAAATGCATAGAAGTATTTTTAAACATTTAAAACAATTCAAATAAAGTGAAAATTTATAAAAAAATACCAAAACACAAAATTAAATTATGAAATAATAAAAATCAGAAAGAGAATAATAAAAAATATTTTTCATAATTGTTTCAAAATTTTTGGACTAAAAATGGATTTTCTATGATTTTTTGAAGTTTAAAACAATTAAATATAAAAATCAGAAAACAAAATAAAAGTAAAAAATATGTGGACCATTGGATGAGAGTCAAAACGCGTTAGTAATCAAATCCAAGGGATCTGGCGCTTTTTGCATATCATGGTCATTAGTGAATAATGCATAGGATCAATAATTAAATCAGATTTCAAAAAATACAAGTGGCATGCCATCATTGGTTGGAAGATGACACGTTGGTCATCTTTAACCTCCAGCCAACGTGAATTGCAGGTCTCTCAAACTGTAAAATCAGAAGCTCAGACTTATTCCATTCACTTCGTCTCTTCAAGAACAAGACAACCACACATTCGCGATAAATTTATATAAACAGTAGCTCAAGCAATTTGGAAGGAAAGTTTTGAAAAAGAATTTGAAATTTCATGGTCAAAACGTGTTTCCAGTAAAAAACAAGTGTTGCAATTAGAACCAGGGGGATGAGAGCATCACAATGATATCAAAGTTTTGAAGAATTGATGAAGGAATCTACCTATTGAAATTGAGTTGCAGAGCTTTGAAACTGGACTTCTATGGAGTAATATAGGGCACGATTCTTGAATGTAATTATATGGTAAGCTTCAGGGAAGATCAAGGAAGGTCAATTGATGGAAAAAATGGATTGAAAAAGGCTTGAGAATGGATTTCGATGTTGCTGAATTTTGAGTTATGGACCAAGTTTGGCAGGGTGATTCTGGTTATCCAAGCTTGAGGAAATGAATGGGGGATGACCCTCTATTTATAGGGAATCAAATGGAATGTCCAAGCGTGTGAAATGATGAAGTTTGGAGGGAAATCGTGTGAAGTTCCAACAAGAAAAGTGTGACTTCTAATTTGATAAAAACCCATTCAAAATGCACATTTCCCTATGCTAATCACTTTTGGAACTTCATTAAACATGTTTATAGGCATAAACACGCAGAAACAAAGTGTTTAGAAGCCAAATTAAGGATTTCAAACTTCTGACTTGGTGAAAATTTCAATTTCAAATTGCCAACTTCTGACCAATGGCATTCTCAGCTCAAGGGGTCTTAGGGCATGATTCTTGATGCTTTAGAAAGATGAGGTTACAATATTTGAAAAGGAAAAAGAATGGTATCAAATGGATGCTTGAGCTGAAAGTTGCATTGAGTCAAAGTTGGAGAAAAATGGTTGACTTTCCATACTTAGAAATATTTCAAATTTTTCTTCAAAAGGGACCTATATTGTTTTGCATCCAAACATGGCCTTCCTCTTGTAATTTTATCTTGACCAAAAATGATGGAATGAAATAGACATCTTGGATGACATTTTGGGACTTGAACCATTCAAAATCTCCAAAAATTGTGAGAGTTATGAATTGTTGAAGTTGGCAAAAAATCATGAAATGACCTATAACATTTTGTATCCTTAAGGAAAATTCCATCCATTTTCTCACTTTGAACATAAAAGAAGGAATAAATTTCACACCCTCAAGATCATTTTGGAAAAATAATTGGCTCAAGGTGAAAAAAATTGACCAAGTTATGATCATTTGAAGTCACACATGAAAAAATGGGGATTCATCTGGAGGACTTGTAATCTTTCTTCTTCATCAAGATTCTTCCACATGAAAACTCCTTTGAACTTTTGAAGTGATTTGTTGATAACCCTTTGAAAAGAAGGGTGTTTATGGAATAACTCAAAAATAACAAAATATGAGCAAGATATACTCCTTCGAAGTTCAAAACCCTAGCTCCTAGATCAAGAAACATGCCTTGAGGAACTTTGACAATTTTGAACAAACTTCTTGTACCAACACAAATGCTTTGTAAATTTAAGTTGTTGAGGATGATAATGAGAACTCATAGCAACCACAACCACTTCCATATCTTGAGAATTGAGAGAAATATGCATTTGTCACCAATGGGAACAAAGCCTTATCCAAGCATGCCAACTTCTCCAATCAAACCCTTGTGCTTTTGAACCAAATTTTATAACCTTGAAATGTGGTGAACCAAAATAACTTTTCCATACCATTCCTTCCAAAACAAATCCAATGGTGAGGTTTGAACTTCTCAAGCTTTATTGACTAAGGCATGGAAATAAACTCATGAACCCATGTAGCAACTTGTTAAATCTCAATGCCTTTACCTATATTAGTAACAAGAAAGACCAACCAACATTGCATTTTATTAGTTAAGAGTAGAAATCAAGACAAGAATATTCATGATCACAAAAGAACACAAGTCAAGGTGCTTGGTGATTCCTCAAAGAGTAAAGCTAACTATAGGGATGGGAAACAAGAATCCTAATGTGATCTTATTGTGAATGAATCAACATGGTATGATGAAGGGATCTTAGGGGAAAAATTAGGGTACAACACATCCGCAATACTTTAGATCAAGTGTTAGAGTTCACCTTTGTTTATTCTCTCCTCATTAAAGATTTAAGTCAAAGGCATTCATCATTCAAGCACATTTGGTCAAAGCCTTTCATTCAAATTCAAACCAAAATCCATGAAGACATCTCACTAATCCTTTAAATTTTTTCATAAGCAAGGATAAAAACCATGTTCAAAAAGTTTTTTTCATGATGCATCAAAATCAGTTCAAATAAGGTTTAAAAAAAAGCAGCTCACGACCATGGTTCATTCAAATCTCATCTAAATAAAGGTCCATACATTCAAAGATCTTGATGCGATGTCATGTTACAAAAATACAAAGCCAAATTGAAAGGATAATCTAAACCTAATTTTCTAACTACCCTTTCTTGTCCAAACCTTAAAGCATGCCTTAACCAAAGTATATGCCAACCAAGTCCAAAATATCAGGAAAATAAATTAGAGGCAAGGTTTAATTACAGCTCAACAAAGCTTTCAAAGCAAGTTTCATTTTTAATCGATCATCACCATCCATCTTGTAACAAACTTTTGGAATCCATTGGCTCAGATTCAATTCATTCCTAACAAATTCTAACAGAAAGATAAAAACAGAATTGATACCTTGCATCGAGTCATTCTTCATTCTCCTCAGAAGAATCACCAAAAACTCACCATGAAATACTCAAAAAAACTTCACCACACTCTCTCTGAAAATCACACTGGTTCTTCAATCTTGCATCATCATCTTCATTCATCAACATCTCCAATCTTCCTCTTCATCAACACAAAATCTTCATTGCTCATGCGATATCTACATCTTCAACATCAACCATCACCACCTTCATCTATCTACATAACATCACAGCAATGCGAGTGCAAAATCGCACATGGAAGAATCAAAGAAGAAGAAGAAGAATAAGAAATAAAGAGCAAAATTGCAGAAGAAATAGTTCGAATATTATTACCTGGTGGATTATGCAACAAATCTCTGGATTTCTTTATCCGTCTTAATTTTTGAAGCATCGTCGGAATGTCTCTGATAGGTAAGCATTGGATTTGTTTCTTTATTTACCTTCACGTTTATTTCTCGAAACCACAATGTAGAGGATCACTTTATGAGTAGAAATCCTAAGCTTCCATGATTTTAGGACTTAACATCACCGTCTAATCCTGAACTTAGGCTTTCGATGATGATTGTTAGATATAGTTTTTGGTTTGAAATTGGAAGAAAAGAGTGAGGCGGAGAGAAGACAATGAGGAGCGTGGTACGGTGTGGCTACATCAGTGTGAGACATACATTGAAGAAGAATGGGTTCGGAGAAGATATGAACGAATCAAGACTGAGAGGTATGAAGAGAAGAAGGTAAATCTGCAGAGAAGAAGAAGCTCTTGTGGCGGCCGGATCTTTGAACAGTTGCGGAAGAAGGCGAGAAAAGCTTGTTTACGGTTTTGGATATTGAAAGAAGGGAAATTGTTTCAATGAAGCTGAAAAGCCATAACTCTTTGTAAACCTGACATTTCCACCAAAACGTCATCTTTCACGCTATATTCTTTATTTATTTATTTTTCTTTAATCCTTTTAATTTGATAATGTAAATAAAAGTTTTATTAATTGAGGAGAAAATTGGTGATGTTGTTATCCATTCGCTGCTACACCGCCCTTTAAGGCCTGCTTCACCATTTCTTTTGGGACCATTTGCAACAAAGACAAAAAAAGGACTTTTCACATTGGGCCTTAGCGCCACAAGAATTTCCTATTATACAGGCTTTGTTGGATTTCACACCCCTCTGTTTAGGATTCTAATTTATCACTCCATTAATTTCCTTTTCATAATTTTTGACAATAAAATAAGTATAATAAAACATTTAAAAAACCATTAGACTTAGGTGATATTTTAGGAATTAATTCATGATTATTCGATTACTTGAGATTTGTGATTTACCTTTACTTGTCGAGATCTGAGTCTTATGCAGGTTTATTATATGATATGCGGATATGCTTGAGTTTCATATTGTGATTTATTTTCACATCAATGATACTTTGATACTTATTATGAGCATTTCATTTGAGTCTTTTCTACTGCTTGGTGAAGCTTGTTCGAAGTTTTCCGGGTTTCTCTGCTTTGCTTTCTTTTCTATGATCTCTTGTTCGTTTGGTATCATTCTAATTCCGGTTTATCTTTCTGCGTTTTACCATTTTCTAGATATCATGAGAAGTAGGATAATAAATAGCGTGTGCTCGAAGTCGCTGTTTAAAATCTTTTAGAAGGAATTCCGCACTTGTTTGCTAATTGTGTTTGTGGTTGTTTAAAGACCTATCACCAAGTAGGCACTCTGCATGTTTACATTTGTGCCTAAAGACCTCAAAGAGGCGTTCTATTCCGATTCCCTATTTTTAAGTCCTCAAAGAAGGCAAGCGGGGTAGGGTTCGCAATCAACCCTTCAATTTCAGTATATTTCATCCTTAGCTCGCATTGTACGCCGATGCTTTGGAATATGCAGCTTGATTAGTGCATTTCTATGTTTTACATTATTTATTTTTATGTTTCATAATGTTTTTCTAATTTAGTTCAATTTTGGTTTAATATTATTTTCGTATTTAATTTTCAGCATTGAAAGTTTTCACTGAAAATTTCATAACTGGAGCTACAGGAATCAGATCGATGCATTCTAATATGCGTTGGAAAGACAAGAGAACGATATACAACTTTCATGTTGGATCTAGAATCTGATTCGGAGTGTGTTAGGCTTGAATAATTCGTTAAAGTTGCAGCATTAAATACATTTTGTTTTGGGTCAAATTTATGGATCTGGTTTGTAATTGCCGACCCGGTTCAAATTTTTGTTGTAACCCTTATGCTCTTATAACAAGGGAAGCCGCAAATATTCTCTCTTAGTTTTATTCACTATTCACAAAAATATTTTTGCTTGGTACGATCGTGTAATGGAGAACTAATCCCGAAGGCAAATTCGCTTTGAGGTTTTTTTAATTCCAATTTACATTTGATTTATTTTCAATTCTTTCTATGAAATCGCATGCTTAATTTGTTTTCTTTCGTTTTCTTGATTTGATTGCTCCTCATAGGATTGAATTGATTAATTTCGATTGTTGGCATATTCCTATTTTTAATCGCATGTTAACTTAGCTTTTTCGTTAGCTTCACCTGAATCTTTAAACCGTCATGCTTAATGCGGTAAATAGGAATGTAATTCACATGATATTGTTAGTTCTTGTATAATATATTTTATAATCGAATAGTAATAAATACGCTTAGGGAATTGGAGTTATAATAACCAATGATAAGCAAAAATTCAAGCTCGTAGACTTAGCCGCTTTAGCTTATTTAATAATTACTTATTTACTGTGTTATGTTAAATCAAACCTTAACCCCCCCCCCCCTGAATATGATTTTGATTTTAATTGGTTAATAAAAAAACTAGAATCCCCGTGATACGATACTCAAGTTGTCGTTACCGTAAAATTTATTTTGAAAATCACTCATTTCTGATCCGCACGCGACAGCAAATCACTGCTCTCATATCGAGTCGGTCGAATGGAAAAGGGATCTGTAACCAATCCTCCACATTTGGTCTTGAGCTCACATCGGGCGATGTTGATGCTCCGTGTTTGTTTGTATTGTCTTCTATCTCTTACATCGATTCTTGATATCATGTTTAGGTGATTAGTAGCCTTTGCCATTCACTTTCCCCTACTCTATACTTCTTGTCTTAGTGACATGGTACCTTAGTTAAGAGTAGGTTTCATGAATTCATCTTGCCTAGATGAGATATCTATGGTCAGGAACTTTCCCCCTTTTACCTACCTCGATAACTTGATATCTTGGTTATGCCTTTTGGCTTGAGCTAGTGTGTTCTACTCATGACATGTGTGTGCTATCTTGAGCTTGTTGGTTGCTTGCTTGATTTCCATCCTTGCATGCATGTTTTCTTAGGTTGTAAACCTTTGCCATGTTCCCTTAGGGCTTCTCGATTAAAACTTTGGCCGAGATTCAAGATATACATTAGCTTGTGAACCATGCATGCTAACTTAGTCAGATATTTCCCTTATATCCTTGACCTTAGAGCCATCGTTTTGTGATAATATTAGGGATTAGATTCTAGATAGTCTCCCTTAGCTATTTTTCTTTTTTTTGCATCCTTAAAAATAAAACTTTATTTTTATTGGCAAATGCATAAAACACCTAACAATTTTCCAATTCTTTTTCAAGGTAAAAAATATCAACCAATTCAAACCCTTTTTTCTCCTTTAGGCTTTTCTTTCAAACTTTCAAAAGAACATTTTAATTCATTTCTGTGTTGACGCGTGAATCTCCAAAGGTCGAGTTGCAGCAGGAGGCGAAATTAATATTTTTCATTAAAAAACACAAAACAAATCAAAACATGTGAGTTGAACTACAATGCTCTGATTCCTTAAAAGGGATACATATGCATTTGGTCGCGGGGCTCAGTCGAGCGAAACTATTTAAATATTTCCTTCTTTTCCCCGTGTTTTCTTTTGCATGTATTCCCTCTTTGCATTTTCCCTTTAGCTCGTAAGTTGTAGATTTAAACAACCCTTTGATTTTAACACCGTAGAGTACTACGGACATGTGGGGTGCTAATACCTTCCCCTTGCATAACAGACTACCATTCCCGATATCTCGATCATTTGATCGTTATTTCACCCTTCTCAAGATTACTTTATGTTTACCTTTCCCTTCCCGTGGTTGCCGTCCAAATTTGTCCTCCTCTAGAAGAGAAGGTAATGACGAAGATCTTTCTGAATACCTTGGGATAGTTTTACTATGAAAGAATGCGAGTGCACCGAATGTTTTCACTAAAATGGTGAATATGTGAATGTGACTAGAGGAAGATATTTGTGAGGGAAGGTCAACCAATGAAGTTGGTTCGTCGAGTGGGGTCAGAAAATATGGAAGTAGTTTCCCAAAGTAGAAAGAAAAAGATTTCAGTGTGGTATCATTCGGAAGTCCAAGAAGAAGGTATCCACAACAACAAGTTGTAGCTGTCACTCTTGTCATTAACTCAATAATCTGTGGTTCTAGCTTACTATCCACATTTGCCTCAACATAAAAGGATTTAGTAGCCTCAATAAAAAGCTTACAACACACAGCAGCCTCAACAACAGGCTTACAACAATCAACAGTCAACATACAACAATCAGCAAAGCGGAGTAAGAAGTGCATCGTGCTTTGACCCGATCTCAATGACTTATGAAGAATTGGTACCTGGTTAACTGCAAAAGAATCTGGTTCAAACAAGAGCACTTCCTGATATCCCAAAAGAAAATTTTTATTGGTATAAGGGATATGCTCACTGTAACTTTCACCAAGGAGCTCCAGGTCACATTACTTAGAATTGCTTCCCATTAAATATTGAAGTCAAATTTTTTTTCAGAAGTAGCCTCTTGTCATTTAGAGACGTTGGTTCGTATGTGCAAGCTAATCCACTACATAATCATGGAGACCATGTTGGGAATATGGTATATGAATGTCCTGGTAAGTACCGTATTTTTTATGCCTATTTTTGGGAGGGTATTTGGTGCAAATGCATGCTACCTTCTGCGATATAAAGGGTCAAGAACAACACAACTATGGTTCTTGTCAGATCTATTGTAGAGACTCATGTCGATGCTCTTTCATGAAGAGAGGCCTTCAATGCCGGCTAGATAAAGGGACCTTTCAAGGTATAAGAAGTAGGAACGAGCATGAAGTGAATATTGTTGAAATCTATTCCGATAAACCCACAATTGAAGATCTCAACACAATAACTCCCGTAGAGATACATGAAAAATCGATTCAAAAGAGGTTGTTTGATGTCATTCATGATAATTGTCCAAAGTGTGAAGGAAAACCTCATGGTGTGATGTTGCAAGAGTAGATCTCCAGATATTGAAAGGCTTGGGTCTGTTTAAAGATGGAGCAATATCTATCATTGCTGATATAAGAAGAAAGGAGGAAGAGCCAGTAAAACCTATGCTTCCAATCGAGGACTCTCTTGATACAGATGCGGGGGTCATTATTTATAAAGGGAAACATGAGGATGCTGAAGTGAAAGTCATAGTCCCTCATTTCAACATATCTGAGCCTTTGGAAGTAACATTTAGAAGTCAAAGAACTCTTGTTTCTCCTTTATTTGTGTACTTTCCTGGACCTACTCCCCATGACTCTAATAAAGTTGTGCCATACAAATACAATGCTAATATGATTGAAAATGGGAAAGAGGTTCTCATTCCTTCTCCCTCTTATATTGGTTCTCCGCTGTACCTCCGAGGAAAGTGGGGAGTTTCCTAATTGGAGCTCCTGTTGCAGTTCCTAATCCTGGAATAGAAAATGGGCATTCCAGTAGAACCAATGTGAATGATGATGCCGATAAGGTCTTAAAATTGATTAAGAAAAGTGAATATATGGTGATTTATCAGTTGTTACAGACACTTTGCATGATCTATGTACTCTCTTTGTTGATGAATTCTGACACCCACAGAGAAGCACTAATGAAAGTAATAGAGAAAGCATTTGTTGACCAGGATGTAACAATTGACGGATTCAGTAGAATAATGGGAAATATCACTGCATGTAACAACCTAAGCTTTAGTGATGAAGACCTCCCGGAGGAAGGAACTAATCCTAACTTTACACTGCACATCTCCATGTGTTATTTGTTAGATGGTTTATCCAACGTGTTAGTAGACACCAGTTCAACACTAAATGTCATGCCTAAATTTGTGTTGTCTCGGTTCTCATAGCAAGGCACTTCTATGAGAGTAGTGGAGTTATTATTAAAGAATAAGATGGCTCAAGGAAGACTGTAATTAGCAAATTAGACCTCCCAATAAATATTGGTCCTCACTCATTCCAAATAATATTCCAAGTGATGGATATCCAATCTGCCTACAGTTGTTTATTAGGACGGTCGTGGATTCGTGATGTAGGAGCTCTCACTTTAACGCTCCACCAAAAGATGAAATTTGTGAACAATGGAAAGTTGGTTGTGGTAGGCGGATAGCAAGATTTTAATTTAAGCCATCTCTCTTATTTCTATTACATTGACGCTAGTGAAGAGGTTGGCACTCAGTTTCAAGCACTGTCTATTGCTGATGGGATTACCAAGAAGAATGGTGCATCAATTTCTTCGTACAAAGATGCACAACAAGTGATACAAAGTGGTAATATTGTTGGTTGGGGTGTCATTTTGGACTTACCAGAAAACAAGTTCAGAGAAGGCTTGGGTTTTGCTCCTACAACCTGTTGTAACTGGTTTTAAAATCAGAGTCGCCACCCTTAACTTTTATCCTAAGGAAGGGAGTATAAAGGAATAAACCTAAAAAGTTCAGAGATTCTAGGTTTTTTGGACTCGGTTCTAGACGAAGGGAATGTGTTAGGCACCCTTCATCTACCTTATTCACAAGGTTACTAGGGTTAGAAGCACGATTTTAGGAAATAGGGTTTTAATTTTTATTAGGGGAACTCGCCATGATTTTAATCACATACCTACATATCCTCTTAGGAGGAATCAGAGTCTCATTTCGTAGTTCGCAATTGGTTTGTGGTTTTTATGGATTACAAATATATTTTCATTTTCCACACGTTTAGTCTAGGTGTTGTGAATAGCAGAAATTGTTTAACTAAACATACAGTCGATTTGAATAAGTTTGCAATCCTTTTTGAAAGTTAGTTTGTTGAATTAATTTGATTTTGAAAATAAGATTGTAATTGGTTGAATGTTTTTTAATATATTAATCATTTAAAAATTAATTCTATTTAAATGCATGAATAAAAATAAGCTTTAATGCAATAGAAAAAATAATATTTTAATGAATTTAAAAAATAACAATCTATGTAATAAATAATAATAATAATAAGTATAGTATAAAATATATATTTAAGTATATAATATAAATATACATAATAATTATTATAAAATATATATATATAAATTATAAAATGATAAAATAAATAAATGATTTAAAAAAACGTAGGGGGTGTAAAATATAAAAGGATAGTAAAAGGTGGGGGGCTAATAGAAAGGGCCTCAATTCAGATATTGAATTCAGGACCAAAAGGCAAGGGTGAATTTCTACATTACATAGTAAAATCGAGGGTGCAAGAAGCCAAGGGGCCAAGTCCAAATTTTGGACTTGGCCCAATTGAACTATGGGTGAACTTTTTTTTTAAATGTCAGTAAAAACAAAAAAGGGTGGGGTGTGTTATTAACGGGCCAGGCCCAATGCTCTGGGGAGTGTCTGTTTGGACTGGGTATTTGTAGGAGTATGAGAATTATTATGGACGCGCATGCTGCTTGATGATGATCATGCGGTGATAGTTTGAGGGAACACGGTAACATAGTAGGGTAACGCGCATGTGATAACTAAACATATCATATTTTTGTTTTACGAAAATCACAACATTATTTTTGTTTTATCCTTCTTCTTCTCTCGCCAACAAACCCTAAAACGAAACCCTAGCCTTCCCTAGTCGCGCTACGCCAATCTACCCCAAATCCAACCCAAAAAACCCAAATAAACATCATACATCACAAAAATGCAAGCTAAGTCATCAATTTCTTACTCTCTTTCACTAATTCTGAACTTTGTCTCCGATTCGCGTTTAACTTCTTTTGTTGTTTTCCTTTTTTGCAGATGACAGTGAGTCGAGGGTGAAAAGAAAAATACTAGGGTTTCAGATGCTGAAACTCTAGGTCTTTGTTGAAGGGAATTTTGACGGCTATCGGAGACAACTTCTTCTGTCTTTCGCAAAACCCTTCTGTAACACTTTTTTTACTTTCAAATTTTTTACTGTAATTCTTCTTTTTTCTTTGAATATCTCCCCCTTTCTATAGATTAAGATTAGTTTTTTTTATAGATTTTGAGAAAATTAGAAAATAGGAAAGTTAGTACTGTTGTCTTTAAATTTTGATTCGTAGTAATTAGGGTTCAAATTATTTTAGGAAGTTATTCAATTGGTCTGCAAATTGTATGAACATTTTAATGTATTTCCGTTTTTGTTTCAAGTTGTATTAATGTGTTCTTGATTTCATATTGTAATTGTTTCTGTTTTAGTGTGATTCTACTTCTGCGTTTGTTACGAAATTCTCTACATTAAGCACTATCGCTTCAAATTTGCACAGTACTTGTTTTTTTTTTGGGCCACAATATTTTCATAACATGTATGGACTTAGGCCTGTAATGGCTTTTGGGCTTGCAAGTTTTTTTTGGACTGCTTGCTTATTTCTGCAATTTGGGCCTGGGTTACAGGTTTGGTTTTTTTTTTATAACAAAAAAGGAAATAAAAAAAACCGTTTATATAAAAAAATGATTAATAAAAGATTTTTTTTAAAAGATCAAATCCAAAAGAAACTGATAAGGGCTAAACTGCTTTGGGCCTGCCAGTCCAAAATATTTTTTTTCACTTAGTAAACCAAACACTTTGATAATAATTCTAACCAATAATCAATAAAATAAACACAAGACTCTCAAAAAGAAATGGTCTTCTAAAAAAAGCAAAACAATTCATATATTCTTCACAAACTTAAATGGGCCTTCCAAATTTCAATTCATTGGGCTTCCATAGAACCAATAAAACAAATTACTCTCATACACCCTATGGCTTAAAAACTAAATGAGTATTATGTTTTAAATATTGGACCTCAATCAAAATTAATTGGTTATATACACCTTGATTAAAACAAAACCTCACATACTAATCTTGAAATGAACTTCCTATTTTAAAATCCAATGCACCATCAGATATTCATGGTCCATTTTAAATCGACACACCCATTTTCCATGCTTTACCCCTATCCCTAGAAACAAAAAATTAGATAGTACGATTCGTTTAAAAGAAACCTAAATATAATTATAAAGGTATGGCAAATTTAGGGTATGACAGCTGCCCCTATTTAATTACCTTTCTATTGAATAGTGCGAGAATACGCATAAATGGTGATGTATCATCTAATCTAAGTTTGGACCCAAGTTGATTTATTGACGATGCAGATGACTCGTCAGTATCTAAAAGAGATCGTAAATTTTTGCATATTTACCATAACCTAGGAGGTAAATGATACAGGTTTTATTAGCTAACTTGCTAATGCTTGGAGACTAATATAGCATGTTTTTATTTAATTTTGTTTATTCATCACAACCTAGGGGATGGATAAAATAAAGTTGGATGATGCAATGCTGCATGGAGGCTGATGCAAAGAGTTATATCGCATGAAAAAATTATAACAAACATTGTTGCATTGAGACTGATGTAATGAGTTATGTCCAGGAAGATACTATGATGGTGAAATTGCTTCCTGGAGACTGACACAATGGATTACACCGGGGAAAAAATTTGATAACAATATTGCGGCATGGAGACTGATGTAATAGACAAAGTATGGTAAAAGCATTGATGCATGGAGACTGAAGCAATGGAAAGAATTTGATAACATCGCTGCATGGAGGCTGAAGAAATGAACTCGATCGTGAAGAAAGAACATATTGTTGCATGTTGACTGACACAATGGGTTCGAGTTTGATAACAACATTGTTGCATGGAGACTGACGCAATAAGCTAAATCGCAAGAGAGAAAAATAACAAACATTGTTGCATTGAGACTGATGCAATGAGTTATGTCACGAAGAAAGAACATATTGTTGCATGGATACTGACACAGTAAGTTAAATTACATCTTTCACACATTTTCGCATAGAGACTGACACAATGGGTGGAATTACTGATTTCATAATATTGCTGCCTGGAGTCTGACACAATGAGCTAAATCACGAAGAAAGGAACATATTGTTGCATGGAGACTGACACAATAAGTTAAATATAGAAAATTTCACACATTGTCACATAGAGACTGACACAATGGGTAGAGTTGTTGATTTCACAACATTGTTGCCCGGGGTCTGACACAATGAGCTAGATGACAAAGGAAAAACATATTATTGCATGGAGACTGACAAAATAAGTTCAATATGGAGAACTTCACACATTGTCACATAGAGACTAACACAACGGGTGGAATTGTTGGATTCGCAGCATTGCTGCTTGGGGTCTGACACAATGAGCTAGATTATAAAGGAAGAACATATTGTTGCATGGAGACTGACACAACAGGTTCGAGTTTGATAACAACAATGCTGCATAGAGACTGACGCAATAAGTTAAATACAGAAACGTTTCACACATTGTCTCATAGATACTGACATAATGGATGGAATATAAAGGAAGTTGTTTTTAATGATCCACATATTAGATAACTAAATCAAAAATGAGAACGGGTTTTACTGATTATGTGCTTCTTATCAATGTATGGACTGATCGAGGGCCCTAAGATACTGGCTTTATTTGTAGTAAGTTTCGAGGAATGTCATGCATGATGCATATGTATGGAAACATGGACTTTGGAATGCATACTTAACAGATGTGTGTATGCCTCAAATATATATATTGGTGCAAATTATGTGTATATGCCCTAAATATTATGGAAAATGTTTTTGTATTCTCCTTTTGAACCATTGGCTTTGAGTTACCAACTCTCTGATAGTACGTGTTGCAACATAGTGATATTTTTGAATTAATTTGAACATGGTGGAAAATATCGGTAAGATCTTGGTGCTTGTATCATAGGCGTAGCGTATGCGCAGACATAATCATGAAGATAAGCGTTGACATGGAAGCAGGCGTGGATCTTATTTTTATATTTTCTAACCAAAATGCTTTTCGATATTTTATCAAGTGTTTTTTTTAATATTTTTCTTATCCTCAAAATTATTTCAACATAATATTCAAAAGAAACAATCGTAGTATTTTGTAAACAAGTATGAAAAAGAAAAACACGGTTTGCAAGATATAAAAAGTAGAGGTTTTATTGATATTCCTTTGAATAGGCGTGATTATAAGATGTAATTCCAGAAAGGAGGTAATTATAAAAAAATTTAAAAATGTAAATGGCAATGAAAATGATAATTGCTACCGCTGTTTTCCCAGTATCCTTTTGATAGCTTCCAATCTTCTTTGCTTCTAAGTTTGATTATTTGGATCTAACTCTTTCTTCGTGGTTCATGGTCACAATTCTTAGATCGTAGTCTCTTTATTCTTTATTTATTTTTGATAAGATCCCTAATTTTTGCTTGGATCGCCCTTTCGGGTTTTCAATCCACCGGGTTAAATTTTTTTATGTATGTTCCTAATTTTTTCCTGAATTTCCCTTTTTGGTTTTCATCCACCAGGACACTTCTTTTTGACTAAGTTGCCTGTTTAAGGTTCGATCTTAGCGATCTTTCTTATACATAGTATTTTTTACCGCGTCTGTATTAGCCGAATGCAGTAGTTCTTCCCCATATATTGTTGTGAGGATAAGACCACCACTAGAGAATGATGTTTTTACCACAAATGGACCTTCGTAGTTGGGTGTCCATTTACCACGTTAATCAAGGCGAGGTAGCAGAATCTTTTTAAGCACTAAATCTCCTTCTTTAAATATTCGAGGAAGGATTTTCTTGTAAAAAGTTTTCTTCATCCATTTCTGATATAATTGTCCATGGCACGTAATTATCAAATGTTTCTCTTCAATGAGGTTGAGTTGATCAAGTCGTGTTTGAAACCATTCAGCTTCCTCAAGCTTTGTTTCCATTAGCACTTAGAGTGATGGAATTTCTATCTCAACTGGGAGTACTGCCTCCATGCCATATACCCGAGAAAAAGACGTTACACCTGTTGATGTGCGTATAGAGGTACGATAGCCATGCATAGTGAAGGGAGGCATTTTGTGCCAATCTTTGTATGTCTTCACCGTTTTCTAAATTATCTTCTTGATTTTTTTATTTGCAGCTTCGACAACCTCATTCATCTTGGGTCGATATGGTGAAGAATTATGATGATCGATCTTGAAATTGTAGCATAATTCTTTCATCATTTTGTTGTTCAAATTAGACCCATTATCAGTTATGATCCTATTTGGAACCCCATATCTGCATATTAGATTTTACTTGATAAATTGAGTGACCACCTGGCTTGTCACATGTGCATATGATGCTGCATCTACCCGCTTTGTGAAGTAATCAATGGCGACTAGTATAAAAAAATTACCAAAACATTTTCTTTGCTATTTTCATCTTATTTTTATTTTCCTAGATAAAGTGAATAGGGCGTTTAACTGTAATAGCGTAGCTTTATTTTTCCCGCTTTTTTTTCATCATTATCTTGTAATTGCTTCCGGGATGTAATAGTTTTAAGATTTCTTTTCCTCACTCTTCACTATTATGTAACTGCCCCAAATCTCTGTAATAGCTTAGGTTTACGTTTCCGCCTTTACCTTCTGCTACTATATTTTATGCAATGCTTAGATTAATAGGATTATATGAAAATATAAAAATAAACGATAGAAAACCTTAATTTCAAAATAAATAATCGAACTGAATCATTTGCACACTCGCACCTCTAGGGTAACCTCACTTGTTGCCTTAAAAAACAATGGTCATGTCCCTCGAACGTAGGGATATCTTAGCAAAGGCCCTCGGTTAAAGTCATCATAAAGATCATAGTCCTTCAAAGTCCCTCGAGTTGCCTACGAGAAATGATCTTGTCCCTCGATGTTGCCTACGAATATATGATGACAGTCCCTTCGAACTACTAAGGTATCCTGACATGTTGCCTTCAATGACCATTACGTCCCTTTCGATAGTCCCTCAAACATCTAACAACTAGGGTTACCTACTCGCTAATAGTAGGATATCGCGGTCTAAAGGATATGAGGAAAAGAACAGTCTTTCTTCGAGTATAAGTAGATAAGCTCTTAGATGCTTGCTCAAAACAACTTTTTGCACCTACACAAAAACATTTCAAAACACTTTCAAAAACATCCGCCTTGTCAAAACTCTTGAGGACTGATACAAAAGTTATCACAAAGCGAATCGTCGCACTAAGGCATTTTCAAAACACACAAAGCACAAGAAATTTTAAAAACATGATCTAGCATCTAAGAGCCCGTAGAAAACTATGCATAGCAAGGGTGCTAACACCTTCCCTTTCTATAATCTACCCCCTGTACTCAGAAACATATCAAAAAGGGTTTTTTCTGTTCTTTTTCCCTTTTCCTTTGTTGGATGAAATAAAAGACGGTGGGGACTCTTGCTTACCGCGACATTTGCGAATACAAACGTAAAACCAGTATAAACAGTCGGCTCTACCACCGTATCACACCTGGATACGACCAGATAACGATACCCCTCAGATTCAAGTTGAATCTTGGACCCGACCAGATAACAGCTTAATTTCTTCAAATTATTGAAGCCTGGATACGACCAGATAATGGTACCCCTCAAATTCAAGTTGAAGCCTGGACCCGACCAGATAACAACTTAATTTCTTCAGATTACCGAAGCCTGGATACGACTAGATAACAGTACCCCTCAGATTCAAGTTAAAGCCTGGATCCGACCAGATAACAGCTTAATTTCTTCAAATCACTAAATCCCGGACACGACCAGATAACAATTTAATCTCATTTCCCCAGTAAGTCACCATGAAGCCTGGAATATGACCAGATAGCAGTTAGCCTTATCATCCTCAATAAGTCACTACAAAGCCTAAATCCTGACCAGATAGCAGTTCACTTCAATCTCTTCAGTCAAGAGATGACTCCCGAGTAGAGTAATGGACAAGCGAAGCTCCTATACTCTATTCCCCTGAAAAAGATTCCCCAGCGGACTCCTCCTTAGACAACAAGAGCAAGAATCACCACAAAGAGAATTCTTATGAAGTCAGCATCTATTTTGGATGGCATCTTTAAGCTCATCTCCGATGACTCTCTGTCATACTCCTTGGATGGCATCTTTAAGCCCATCTCCGATAGTCTCCTATCACCTTTTCCAAATGGAATCTGTAAGCCCATTCCCGATATTATCCATAAACAATTTCACTTCAGACGAGTGCAAATTTTTGGGCACTTTAGTGTTCAATCATCTTCCACCTACAGATCACAAAAGGAAGGCAAGCCAATCTACATCTTCAGGTTTAAGAAGATTGAACAGGGGCAACTGTTGTACCCCAAAATTTTCACTCTCATGCTTTACAAGGTTTTCCTCTACATGGTTGGTCATAAACCCTTGCCTATGGAAAAGTAAAATTTGTGAGTAGTGTTTTCAAGTCTGCTTCGATTGACATCTCCAAAATTCCCTTCGATTGGAATTTCAGCAAAGCCTTTCGATTGGCCTTGCAACAGGATCCTTCGATTGGCATTCCTAAAATTTCCTGCAATTTGAGCTTCAGAGCTTACTTCGATTGGAGCATCAGAGCTTCCTTAGATTTGAGCATTAGATCTTCCTTTTATTGGAGCATCAAAGCTTCCTTCGATTGGAGCATCAAAGCTTCCTTTGATCGGAGCATCAGAGCTTCCTTCGATTGGAGCATCAGATCTTCCTTCGATTGGAGCATCAGAGCAAAGGCCCTTCGATTGACATTCCAAAAAAGTCAATTCAAAGAAGCTTGCAGGAGTCCATTTGAAGAAGCTTGCTAAGGTCCATTCGAAGGAGGGCATTCGAAGGCCAGTTACACAATAGCAAATTCAAAAAAGGACAAGATCCCATGTGTTTGGCCAACGTTACAAATTCCTATTCATGGCTTTCAAACACAATCAAGGTTGTTTAAACCTTTGCCTTCTTATCCCCTCTACCCACTCTATATAAAGAGATCACAAGTGTTGCAAGGGGAGAATGAAAAAAACATTGGAGAGAGGCTGCTCACAAAATCCATCAAAGGTTTCCAGAATTTCCCAAGCAAAAAGCCATCCCTCAACAAAGGCAGCCACACCCAGAAGCCCCAGATCGAAGGTGCTCGCCTCCAACAAACTCCCAAATCAAAGACTCAATCTGCTGGTAAGAAAGGGTAAATTGTCCAACTTTACATTTGCATAACACATCATTGCTTGTTGTTACCTTCGATTTTCCATCCTAGACAGGATCAAAAGGCATGGGTTTGGCACCCAAGTCATGTTCTTCGTTTGCTAACACTTTCTGTAGATATAGCCTAAGAAGACCCAACAAGCACAGGATCGAAGGACCTGGGTTTCCATACCCAGGTCCTGCGTTTTATTTCGCTAATGTACTTCTGCAGGTATAGCATCCCAGATCGAAGGAGATACCTTCTCTAGATCGAAGCTAAAATCTCTTGGATCAAAGAAGGCATCACCTTCTCAATCGAAAGAGATACTCTTTACCTGGGTCGAAGGACACCTATCCTCCTGGATCGAAAACTTCATCCACCTCCAAATCGAAAGTCAACATCCTCTAGATCGAATTAACCATTTCTTCACCTCAATCGAAGGATGCTTCATTGTACCTTTATTTTGCATTTGTTTCTTCTCTTTATTTTTTTAGTAGACTTTTTACCTTTTAACATTAAAATAAAAAATAAAATAAAAATATTAGGCTAGTCGTTTTTCCAACTAAATAAATTTTTGTAAATAAATAAATTAATTATTTTAACATTTTAAAAAAAAATTAAAACTACGTAGACTTAGGCCTTGTTCTCTTTTATACCAAAAACAACAAAAAATACTCCTTTTCTTTAGGGTTTTTACGCGCGTTTATTTAATTCCCTATTTTACTATTATTATATCTGTTTACTAGATGTAGTAGATAATTTAGGACATTTGCTGCTTTATTCCCCCCATCCTTGTATAATGTAAATCCTCTCCCCGAAGCATTGTAATAGCGTAGGACCTCTATTTTCTGCATTTTTACTGCTTTTTATATGAACTGCTAGTGATTAGGCTTGTATGATAAGACTAATAATCAAACGTTAGCTAACCTAACAAAAAGACAAAAAAAAACTGAAACACAACACCATTGCACACAAGCACCTCTAAGGTACGCCCACTTTGGTTTCCTTCAATAAAACAGTCATGGGGCAGGAATGCTTTAGCAAAGACCCGTAAAATCAAAATATCATAGTCCCTCGATGACCCTACGGTTGCCTTCTCGGTAAATGATCTAGTCCCTAAAACATAATTTCTAAAGCATTTCCATAATCGCCTTCGTGACTATAACGTCCTTTCGATTGTCCCTCAAAACATCTAACGACAATGCTACCTACTCACTAATAGTAGGATAGCACTGTCTAAAGGAAAAGAGGAAAAGAACAACCTTTTCGAGTATAAAACTAGATAGCTGTTAGAAGTATGCTCAAAAAATGCTTTTTTGCACTTACACAGAAAACTACATTTCAAAAACAAATTCAAAACACTTTGTATACTTTCTCTACTACCCCGAGAAACATTACAAAGTTTGCCGTACTAAGGAATTTTCAAAACATTTTCAAACGCACAAAGAAAAAAAGCACTTTAAAAATGAGCAAACCTCTAAGAGCCCGTGGAAAACTACGGATGGAAAGGGTGCTAACACCTTCCCTTTCCATAATCTACCCTCTTACCACTACGCCAAAAATAAGCTTTAGCAGCACACATACGAAAGCGCTTTTAGGAAAAAGCGCTGCTGTAGGTATTAAAAAAAAATCGCTTAAAAAAAGCGCTTTCAAAGGGTACCTTAAGAAAGCGCTTTTCAAAAGCGCTGCTAAAGGTCACCCTTAGAAAGCGCTTTTTGAGAAGCGCTGCTAAAGGGTGCCTTTCAGAGGGAACCTAAGAAAGCGCTTTTCAAAAGCGCTGCTAAAGGTCAGCCTTAGAAAGCGCTTTTCAAAAGCGCTGCTAAATCTGGCCTTTAGAAAGCGCTTTTAAAAGCGCTGCTATAGGGTATGCTATGAAAGCGCTTTTTTATGAAAAAGCGCTGTTATACATGACCATTAGAAAGCGCTTTTAAAAGCGCTTTCGTAGGTTGTTTTATAATAAATTTTATTGTTTTTGATTAAAGCTGTGTGTTCGTACTGTGGATGTTGTGTTTCCTCCTCTCTTCTAACGTCCCAAACCCTTTCGTTCCTGTTCCTTCTTCGTCCAAAGCGCTTTTTCACGGTAGCTCTTTCCGTTCAATCACCACCATCATCAACTCTCATCACCGCCGCACGACTCGTCCCTCTCTTCACAAGGTTCGTACTGTGGTTTTCGTTGATTATTATTTTCTTCTCATTTACAGTGTATTGGTTGTTGTTATTGTTTGATGATTTTTGAAAGTTTCCTAAAACCCTTTGATGATTTTCTAATGATGTTATTAATATGTTATTTCATTTTGAGTTAATCTTGAATGAATTAAAATTGGTGTTGATTTTGATTGTTCCTAATTTTGTTTTAAAACATGTTGGCTTTGAATTTGTGATGACATTGTGTGATTTGGTTTTGAATGACGAACTCGGTTATGGTATTGTTGTTTATCGTGTGCACATGGAACACTTGTTTGAGATGAGTTTTATTGAGCATTATTAGGATTACATAGTTGTTCCCGGAATTTGGTTCGGTTGATTTTAGCTTACTTTGAGCTTGATTTTTCATATCATGAACTTGAATTGGATAAGAGCTTGAATTTTTGGTTCCCGTTAGGTGATTATGTTTTAAAAGTTATTGAGCGTTTATTGAATAATCGGGCACGGAATATATTCTTGGAAGCCATAGTGACATACAAAATTCTTGTTTCATTGATTAGCAGGCACAGTTAGTGTTTCTCATTCACACTAGTTGGACGGCAGGTAATTGTGATTCCCGATTAAGGCTCTCTGTCCTTTGATGTTTGTTTAATGTGTTTTGGAAATTAATCGGTTTCTTTAACTTCTTCAGGACCTTCCGATTCAGAGCAACATATCTCACCGGAGAACTCAAACGTGTCAAATCGTCAGAAAACAAGAGAACCGTCAGGTGATTGTTTCTTCTTTTTAATCTATACAAAATATTTTGTCCTTTTTGTTTATTACAAAATTTTGTATCAGAAAACATATCTTAGACTAAAATGAGGCCATGCCATATATAAGAAACAGATGAAGTTTGGTATAGGGTAGCCCTTGAGTTTGATGAAACAAGGGTGTACTAGTATATAAGAAACGGACATGTAGAGGGTTGTGCTAATGATGTTGTGTGGTGTTAGTGAATGGTGGTGGAAATTATGATTCATTAACAAACGGGGTTACCCATTTCACATTACCATTAATTATTATGTATCTATATATCTATATCTATATGTATATTTAATTAGAGATAATGTAAAGTGATTAATTAGCTTGTTAATGAGATGGATAAAGAAAAAAAAACAACTTTTTAAGGTAACAGAATGCATGCTTATATAAAATTGTGAGAGTTAAGAATTGTGATTAGTGATGTAATCATAAAATGTGATTAGTCGATAGAATAAAATGAATTTAGTGAAAAGTATTGAGTATTGGTTTTCTTATATGGTTGTGCAAGAGCAAGTGCAAGTTTTGAGTATTGGTTTTGTTTTCTAACTTATCATTTAGCTCAGATTGACTCAGAAACCGTAAACCATGGATAGGACATGGACGTATTCCAATCGATTGTCGAAAGAGTACGAGAACAGGGTATCAGAATTTGTTAAGTTTGTTGTTGCGCACGCCGAAGACCCCGGTCGAATGACATGTCCTTGTTTGTGTTGCTGTTATGGGAATCAGGTTGACGCGGTTCAGTTGGCATCACATCTAATACGGTATGGAATTGATAGAAGTTATACATGTTGGAATATGCATGGTGAGAAAAGTGACAGGAATGATGAATCGTGGGATAATAGGACCTATGCTTCAAACGACAATGGCACAGATACATACGATTATGATCGAGTTGAAGAGATTGCAGAAGCGCTTGAAGAAGATCTTAATGATTGTCCCAAAATGTTCGAGAGGTTGGTAAACGATGCAGAGAAACCGTTGTATAATGGTTGTACAAAATTCACAAGATTGTCTGCGGTATTAAAGTTGTACAACTTAAAGGCGGGCAATGGATGGTCGGATAAAAGTTTCACAGAGTTATTAGCCCTTATGAAATATATGCTACCAGAGGATAATGTTCTCCCCAATCGAACGTATGAGGCCAAAAAGATGTTGTACTCTATTGGCTTGAGCTATGACAAGATACATGTCTGTCCAAAAGATTGTGTTTTGTTTCAAAACGAGTATGCATCGTTAAATGAGTGTCCTAAATGCGGTGCCCCTCGATATAAGAAAAAGTTGTCTCCGACAAAAGTCTTATGGTATTTTCCTATAATTCCGAGATTTAGACAGATGTATCGTAGTGAAACCGATTCAAGACATTTAACTTGGAATGCAGATGAAAGAATTATTGATGGAAAGTTTCGACATCCGGCAGATTCACCACAGTGGATGAAAATTGATAATGATTATCCTGAATTTGGAAAAGACGCAAGAAACCGTCGCTTGGCATTGTCTACTGATGGAATGAACCCACAAGGTATTCAAAGTATCTCGCATAGCACATGGCCTGTAATTCTTATGATTTATAACCTACCTCCGTGGCTATGTATGAAGCGTAAGTACATGATGTTATCTATGTTAATTTCTGGGCCTAAACAACCAGGAAATGACATAGACGTATATTTGGAACCTTTAATCGAAGATTTGAAGATTTTGTGGGAGAACGGTGTGGAGGTTTATGATGGGTATAGCAAAGAAAGTTTCAACTTGAGGGCGATGTTGTTTGGAACAATTAACGATTTTCTAGCCTACGGAAATCTATCCGGGTATAGCATTAAAGGTGAAAAAGCGTGTCCTATCTGTGAAGATGGAACCGATACGATGCGATTGAAACTTTGTCAGAAGAATGTCTTTCTCGGTCATCGTAGATTCTTAAATTCTAAACATCAATATCATGGATGGAGAAAAGCGTTCAACGGAGATACCGAACAACGTAGAGCTCTACCTGGATTAACAGGTGATCAATTATTTGAAAAGGTGAAATATGTGAGTATTCAGTTTGGCAAGCCTTTTGCACATAAAGTTGTTACAGGTGGGTGGAAGAAGAGGTCGATTTTTTTTGAATTGCCATATTGGAAATCTTTGTACGTAAGACATTTTCTTGATGTTATGCATATTGAAAAAAATGTATTTGACAGTGTTATTGGTACGTTACTCAATATAAAAGGGAAGTCTAAGGATGGTCCTAAAGCAAGGGAGGACATGGTAGAGATGGGAATAAGAACTGAATTGGGACCCGTGAAAAAAGGAACACGAACATATCTACCACCTGCTGTTTACACTCTATCCAGAAAGGAGAAAAAAATATTGTGTAAGTTCCTAAGTGAGGTTAAAGTTCCAGAAGGCTACTCATCAGATATTAGAAGACTTGTGTCTATGAAAGACCTCAAGTTAAAGAGTTTAAAGACGCATGATTGCCATGTTATAATGGAACATTTTCTACCGATAGGTATACGTTCTATTCTTCCATAAAAAGTAAGAAGCGCAATAACTAAACTGTGTTTTTTCTTCAAGTCAATTTGCAGCAAGGTGATCGATCCTGAGATCTTACCAACATTGCAAAAAGAAATAGTTGTTACTTTGTGTGATCTTGAAATGTATTTCCCTCCCTCTTTTTTTGACATAATGGTTCATCTTGTCGTTCATCTTGTCAAAGAGACACAACTGTGCGGACCAGCTTATATGAGATGGATGTACCCTACTGAATGTTATATGAAAATATTAAAAGGGTATGTGAAAAACTGAAGTCGACCAGAGGGTTGTATTGCTGAACGATATATTGTTGAAGAGGCGATTGAGTTTTGTACTGAATATCTGTCAAATGTTCAATCAATTGGACTCCCCAAATCTCACATTGTTGGAAAAAAAGAAGGTAAGAAGCTAATTGGAAATAAAGTTGTGACGGTATCAATGGTCGAACGGGATCAAGTGCATTTGTATGTTTTGCATAATGAGCTTGAAGTTGAGCCATATGTTGAAATTCACAAGGGTGTTCTTCGAGGTTTAAATCCGAATAGAAATGAGAATTGGATTGTACGAGAGCACAATCGAAGTTTCATACCATGGTTTAAGGAACATATTTATTCAAAGTATCGTTCAGATCATGCTTCAGTAACAGAAAGATTGAGATGTTTAGCATACGGTCCAAGTTTAATTGTGTTTTCTTATAGCGCATATGCAATTAATGGATACACATTTTATACCAAAGAACAGGATGACAAAAGTACTATGCAAAATAGTGGTTTCACCTTGATCGCTGAAGCAATGCATATATCAAGTGTGAAGGACTTAAACCCAAAATTTGCAAACCTGTCATATTTTGGGGTTATCGAGCGCATTTGGATGTTTGATTACGAGAAGTTTCAGATTCCTATATTTGGTTGCAAGTGGGTTGAAAATGATAATGGCATACGAATGGATAAGTCAGGTTTTTTGCAAGTGGATCTTAATAGGGTGGGGTACAAAGATTAGCCTTTCATTCTAGCCTCTCAAGCTAAACAAGTGTTCTATGTCAATGATCCGACAAGTACGAAATGGTCTATAGTGCTACTATCTAACAAAGTAATTGATGAAAGCATTGGAGATCAAAGTGATATTGGTGTTGACATTGAATCTTTAACCATAACTGATCAAAATGATAATGAATCATGTATTAGAAACGATCATAATGAGGGTTTTTGGATCAATCCAACTGTCCGCGTTGTTAAGAGACGAGTAGAACACATTCCTACCAAGAAAAGAAAGAGACCTTAGTGAAAAGGGTAATAGTATATATAACTTGCCATTTCATTTTTATATTTGTCATTTCATTTTAATTTGCCATTTCATTTTTATTTGTAATTTCATTTTTATATTTGTCATTTCATTTTTATTTGCTATTTCATTTATATTTGTCATTTCATTTTAATTTTCCATTTCATTTTTATTTGTCATTTCATTTTTATATTTGTCATTTCATTTTAATTTTCCATTTCATTTTTATTTGTCATTTCATTTTTATATTTGTCATTTCATTTTTATTTGACATTTCATGTTTATTTTTTTCCATTATTACAGGTCAAATGGCTAGTAATCAAGATAATGCAAATGCTCCTGAAAATACTCAAGAAAGTACTTCAGAAAAAGATATTACACGAGGTATAACTATTATGAGGGGAATCATACGTGATAGAGATAGAGGAGTAACATATAATGTAGAATGGAATGATAATGACCAATTAATTGGGTCTAATGCTGCAAAGTTGACAAGCTACATTGGTACGCTTGTTCGTATACACATTCTGATCACCACTCCTAGATGGAAAAGAGGAGAGTTGGATGAGGCTAAGGAGAAAGTTTGGACTGAGATAAAGGTACATATATGGTTTTTGTTATTTGCTTTATCTTGACGATAATATGTGTTTAAATTTCTTTTACCAACACACTTTATGCGTATGTTTTTTTGTAGAGGTCTTTTAACATTGAAGATACTCGTAAAAAGTATATAATGGGTTTGGCTGGAAAAAGACACAGAGGGTGGAGAACATTTTTAACCAACAAGTATCTTAAAGATGATGAAGGAAATTTTCTTGAAGAGGATCCGGAACGTCCAAAGAAATATGAGAACTTCATTACACCTGAAGAATGGGTTGGTTTTGTAGGCCAAAGAAGAGATGAGAATTTCAAGAAAGTGAGTGCTATAAATCGCGAGAGAGCGTCAAAACCCGCATATCCATACAAAAAAGGGCGTTTGGGATATGCTCGCTTAGAGGAAAAAATTGTAAGTAAATATAAACTCTACGATCTTATTAATTCTCTCAATGTGTTATATAGTTGATGATCTTAAGACCTCCGTCATTGCGTAGTTAGAAGAGACGAAAAGTGACGCAACATCACTACCGGCACATTTGTTGTGGAAGGAAGCCCGTGTGGGCAAGGATCAAGCTGTTAATCCCGATATTCAACATGTGTATGATGAATGTGTAAGTATAAGATTGTGTCTTTAGTTAAATCAATTAATGTTTATTAATATTTAAGTAATTTTTTATCTCCACTAATAATTTTTTATATGTAATTGAATTATAGGAGACCTTGTCCCAATCGGTATCCCCATGTGAGGATCCTCACGATACCAGGAGCGTACTTAGTCGAGCACTAAATATTGTTGAGTATCCGGGTCGGGTGAGGGGTAAAGGTCATGGTGTGACTCCAACCTCTTTGTATAAGCATCCAAGGAGAAGAAATCCTAGCAATGCAGAAGTGATGCAAACATTGCAGGATTTACAAGCTCAAGTTCGTGAATTGCAGAAGGATAAAGAGAGATATATGGAGGAAAAGAGCAGTTCACAATTGAAAGAAACTAGTGACAAAGCTAGTATCAACTGTCAGCATAAATTTCCTGAGGTAATTTTCAATATATATCCGTTATTACTATAGAATATTTTTAGTCACTTCTAACGGTTATTATTGGTTTAGGGCATTTCATCTTGCCAGCTATATCTATCGTCACCGAATTATCGACTAGTTGGCAAGGGAAAAGTCCATAACAGTTCGGGAGATTTACTTCATAATAGACCGCTTCCGGATGGTCACATGAAAGTATCGGTTGACATTGCTTTAGATATGGATGCATTGCTGCCGGTACCTGACATTGTTGTTGAGACCACATTGCTGCGAGATGCAATTGGATCTTTTGTTGCATGGCCATCCAACCTCATTTTCATAGATGATCAGGTATATTGAAAACAATTATGAATCTTTAAGTCTTCAACTGTCAGTTCTGACCTTAGTTATTTCCACGGTAATTATAGACTCCTACAACACCCGCATCTAAGGGTAAAGGGATTTTGCGGCACGACGAGTCTGACGTATCACCAAAAGAGGTACGTTTAAAGTGTTAATTATATGATCCGAATAAAAAACTGCATAATTTTATAATTTAACCGAGTTTATATGATTTTTAGGTACCTTTTCATGGGTCACAACAAGTGAGCCAGAAAATCGTTGGCGTACCACCCAAGAAAAGGGTGCCTACTAGATTTTTCCCTCGATACCGGCAGTGTTTTGAAATAATAGTGGGAACAACAAATTTGATGGATGGTGGTATTCGTCAAATTGATATGGATCAAGGTATTTTTGGTTTTCCTTGCACATAAATAATTGGACATGAGGACGTGGAACAGATTTTCCGTCATAAAGAATTGGGCGTCAGTATTATGCACGCATACATCCGGTAACCCCATCTTTATATTATGTAATTAGCTGAAATCTTTTTTAAACATTTTCAATGAATATACTATAATATTAATTATGTTTTTATTTAAGGCTGTTATATGACAAATTGATGCGCGGGAATCAATTGTCAAACAGATTCCATTTTGTGTCTTCCTCCCGTGTCAGCGGAGCGACAATTGGTAGGGAACCGGATTCAGTAAGAGAGCACTTAGTCGAAAGATTCATGGCAACTGGTAGTACAGAAAGCTTATATCTTTGGGCGTATAATACTATTCTTACAGGGTTAGATTTCATTCTAAATTCATTTTAATATTTGTAATTTTTGCATAGAAAAATTTCTTCTAAACTGTTGTTTTAATTTATAGACGTCACTGGTTGTTGGTTGCTATCGATCCTATAAAAGAAGTGGTCTATTATCTGAATTCGGTTGACGGTGATTGGACAAATTATCCGGATATGAAGTTAATGATTGATACGTAAGTGAGATTATTCTAAATATTTATGTGTATTTATGTATTTAATTATTTCTGTGACATTGTTCAAAATATATATTTTTATTTAGTTAGAGCGATACAAGTATTCCGGTGTCAAAGAGAAGCTCGGGTACGACGGTCTAAATCAAACAACATTAATTGGATCAAAGTGCAGGTATATTAATTTCCACTGTTTTGCTTATAATATTTACACTATTTGATAAAACAATACAACTATATATTCTTATTTGTTTTTCTATGTAGTGTCCTCAACAGCAAAACGGTATAGATTGCAGATACTTCGTTATGCGGTTTATCAAAGAAATCATTCAACTGAATCAAATAGAGATTCCAGTCACGGTATGAATTTATAACTTAGAATTTGTTTTATTATTTCTCGGATATTCCATATAATTTTTTACTTTTAACTAAATCATGCATATTATGTTTTCTTATGTAGTACTTCGATGAGTACAAATGTGCATATTACACGAAACTTCAGTTGGAAGAAACCAAAGAGGAGTTGTGTCAATATTTTATTGAGCAGAGAATAATATAAGGACTGGTTTAGTTGTTGTTAGGGTTGATTTTGTAAGACTGATTTTGAGTTAGAATACTGATAACAATGGTTTATATATAATTTGAGATACAAACATAATTTATGATTGATTTTGAGCAATGATAGTTTCTTGTTTATGGTTTCTTGTGTTATACTTGTGTACTAAAGTAGTTGATAGAATAAAATGAATTTAGTGAAAAGTATTGAGTATTGGTTTTGTTATATTGAGTATTGGTTTTGTTATATTGAGTATTGGTTTTGACTCAGAAACCGTAAACCATGGATAAGACATGGATGTATTCCAATCGATTGTCGAAAGAGTACGAGAACGGGGTATCGGAATTACAATGCATTACCACTATTTATGAATTACAGGTTATGGCAAACAATGCAGGTATATGAATTATATAAATAATACCTCTAAAAAAAACACCCTATGAAAGCGCTTTTTGGAGAAAAGCGCTTTCATAGGTAGACCTATGACAGCGCTTTTTCACATAAAGCGCTTTCATAGGTAGACCTATGACAGCGATTTTCCAAGAAAAAGCGCTACTAAAAGACAACCTATGAAAGCTTTTTTCCAAAAAAAGCGCCACCAATGAAAGCGCTTTTTCATAAAAAAGCGCTGCCAAAAGCCTACTTAAGAGAGCGCTTTTTAGAAAAAGCGGTTCCAAAAGCCTACTTAAGAGAGCGCTTTTTAGAAAAAACGCTGCCATAAGGGTACTAAAGAGAGCGCTTTAAAGAAAAAGCGCTGCCATAAGGGTACTTAAGAGAGCGCTTTTTAGAAAAAGCGTTGTCATAAGTAGACCTATGAGAGCGCTTTTCATTAAACAAAAAGCGCTGCTAAAACCTTTAGCAGCGCCACCTTAGAAAGCGCTTTTAAGCGCATTTAAAGGCCAAAAAAAGCGCTTTCGTAGGTCTTTTTTGGCGTAGTGTACTCAGAAAATCTTGAAAAAGGTATTTTTCTGTTCTTTTCACCCTTTCCTTAATTTGGATAAAAGAAAAGACGGTGGAGACTCTTGCTTACCGCACATTTGTGAACAAAAAATGCAAAAAACCAGTATATAACAGTCGTTTCTGCCACCGTATCACAGTAGGCATTGTGGTAGGGCCCAAACGAGCACGACTTTATTTTCCCTACATTTTTTCTCTCTTTTCTTTTGCATGCATTCCCTCTTTGCATTTTCTTTTAATCTTAAGTTTAGATTGAACACACCCATTAGATATACAACAAGAGTGGATACCATAGAGTACTACAGGCGTGTGGGGGTGCTAATACCTTCTCCTCGCGTAAGAGACTCCCTTACCCGATCTCTCAGTCACAATACTGTGAATTCTACCTTCTCATGTTTTCTTGATGTTTGCCTTTCCCCTCCAGTGGGATAAAAAAACGTTTGATGGAGACTTCATTGATTTCATTATCAGTTGATTGTTCAGTCCATCATTTCAGCTGGCAACTTCACTAGGGGCAAATTGACATATTGCTGGTCCATCCCACAATCGATCTTAGCTCTTATTTGGTTTATCTGTAGGGTGTTTATTTTTATGTTTTACAGTTTTTTTATTCATGCCTATCTATGTGAGCATATATGTGCATTGAATTTTATCATTTTACGTATGTTGGTGGAACAGTTGTGCTGGTTCTATTCATGTTGGGTGGGTGTTACAAGAGGTAAAAGGTCCAATACCCAGGCCAAGTGACGACCATAGGAACCCTAGGAATAGAGTGGAACATGAACAACTAGTTAACTTTAGTTTGCTAGTACGGTCATGTCGTCCATGCTCAGTTGAGGTACAAATGAGTTGCTATCGTTTCACGTAGGTGTTTCGGTGATAGTGGCCTCAAGCGGACCCATGATTCTGAGGTACCATTGCCTCACCCAGACCTAGATTTTATCCGTGAGTGGGGCGGGAATATATCTTACAAGTACAAATGGTGACTATGTTCAGATGGTGACCGTTATTTTCTATGGGTCTCAAATTTATTTTGAGTTTCTGATTTGGTTTTCAGAGGTTCTTTTAGATTGCATTCTGAACTTTTGATCCTACTCTTCTCAGCATGCTCAGAAGCGGAATAACAAATATCTCTTATTATGGAAACCTTGATCCCATGACCATTTCACCTATATCATAGCATATTTTTTTTTTTTACAAAAGAAATGTGAAAAATTATATGCATGAAAAAGTTAACACACATGTTCTTTCTATTTCCAAGGAACCGTGCTTGCGAGCCTTATGTTGCGGCTATCCATGTTTTATTGGATAAAAATCAAAATTAAAAGAACGCGGGTTCCTTGAAAATGTTTGAACATGGTATTGCATCCGCTCATTCACCTCATGCATCTTTATGCATATTCATGCATCCATAGAAGGTACACAGAATGGGGAATCCTTATTCAGACTCTGTATTTTCTTTTCAAACTGTGAATCTTGAATTCTCACTGTACCGTGATCCAAAAAAGGAATGGAACAAATTCGTGGGGAATTGGATGAGATGATGAGATGAAAAAATCATATGGGGTTGTTTATTTTGGACATGCAGGCAATGGTCCTTGGTAAGAAATCCTTAAAGGGGAAAAATAACCAGTTGATAACTCAATGAGTCAGGTATGGATGTTCTGAAGATAATGTCAGCAAAGGAAAGTGATCCTATATATGTTGCTTCTACATAAGCTTTCATTCATCCCCAGCCTATAGGAAATTTTTCAAATCAATAGATACTTTGTGGGTCTCACCCAGAACTTCGTGTTCCTAGATTTTATCGTCAGTAACTAGTTTCTGGTCTCCAAGTGAACCCATGGGGAAAAGCTTATTGACAAAGACAAAAGAAACCTGAGAAGCATGTTGATGCAATCTCTATAACATGCATCCAATTACTTCCTCGTGTATTGGAATTTCAGTTGATTAAGCTTCTTGCTTTGGGTCATCCTACCACCAATTTCTCTCTTGATTTCGATGCAAATGCTAGACGTGTCTCCCATTCTTGGGCACCTGATAATGATATTAAAGAATGAAAGGGGTTGAAGTATGAAATCCGGCACTTGTCTGACTTCTTTTCTAAGGTTCAGTCCTTGTTTGGAAAACCATTTCAAACTCTTTCTCCTCAGATGAATGCTTCTTCTATAGAAGATGGGGGTGATGCTTATATGATGAAGAAGTATAAGATATCGAGATATTGGAAATTTCCTGCTTTGTAGAAGGAAAATACCTCAAAGGCCGAGTTCTACACTCAGAGTTTATTTTCTTCTGTGTGGTATAACGTCCTTTGGTATGGTTGCTGGATTTTCTCTTCTGAGTAGTAGAAGATGGTTGGCATTTCTTCTCTATGGTAGAAGATACTTTGTGATGCAGTTTATGCAAGTTCACTTGATAAAGAATTCATCACATTTTTAGAGGGATTATCCTTCGTGATTACTATGCTAGGGCACCTGTCCATTCAACTGAATTGTTTAAACCATTCAGAGATGAAGTGCAATACTTGCTTGACGCAAAAGTCATCAATTTTGCACCAACTGACAAATTTGAAGTCTCCTTTGACTCACTGAATGTCAAGACTGTTAGATCATCGTCTGAAGAAACAAATCCATACGGAGACTGGTCTCCTCAACATGGAAATTTCAAATTAAATTTTCATTCTCATTTGTAATCTTTCTTGTTTTGGTTCAGTACTTTGCTGTATGCAAAACTTGCGTATTCTTGAATATTAATCATAATGCATTGAATATGTTTGTCTTGAATTAATCCACTCATATTAACTCATTAATGTTTTTATTTTATTTTTTATACATAACTCTTGTTAAATAAAGCAAAAACCTCTGGAGGGAGGATGATGAGTAATGTACCAAAATTTTCAAACGGTGTGCTTTTGAATGAAAACTATGCTGATGATGTAAATACATTGTTTCAAATTCCCAAACACATGAGATATAAGGGAGATATACCCTCATCAACCCCTTTAAGCCTTGAAGTAGCAGTTTATTTTCTTATAAAAAAACCCTTACATTTAACCCGGGGCAGAGTATTGTTCAGTTAATCTGATCGAGCGTTCATAACTCATCAGGAGTGCGCATCTAAGTATACAACAATGGTTATCCATCCAAAGGTTGAGGAAAGTCAAAATCGCAATGGTTAATCCTCATTTATCATCAGTGTGCATCAAAAAGAACGATATCCCAATGGGTATCTCTCGCACATCAGTAGGTCAATAGATGAGGATACCATAATGGTTATCCCTCATCTACCAAGGACTCCGATAGTCATAATCTTTCCAACAAAGTCGAAAATGACTCGAAGTCACACGACATGCTCAAAATGTATGATGGAAGATAGAAAAGAAAGATACAAAAAGCCCACCTAAGTCACCTTGAAAAACAAGTCATTTAGGGAAAAGTCAGTGCATCCCGCTGGACTTAAAAGTCAAATTCAAAAAGAATTTGTCCAGGCAAAATTTAGGGAAAGCAAAAAGTGCGAAAAGCAAAAAAGGATTACGAGATGAAAATCCTCGGTAAAGAGAAAAGTCGTGTGATCAGACACCAAGAATGAAAGAGGTGAGCGATTATTGTTTCTAAAAAACCTCGTTTGACTCCTCAATCATTCCAAACTTCTCTTGAGAGATGAATGCTTGTATCGATTTAACTGAACGTAAGAATGGAGAACATCACAGAGAATGGGTGGGCACCAATTATTTTCAGCCTTAAATCCTTTTTTCTAAAAAAACTGTGAACCAGGCCACATTGCAACCCTTAAAAGTCCTAATTGAAGTACGGTTTAATTCGAAAGTGCACTATAATGGGAGTACGGTAATCTGACTCCTAAGAGGCTTGCTAAAACTTTTGAGTTGTTATTAATCCATATTTTAATTTGTTTCACACAAAAATTAGGATGTTTTATCTTTTCAATAAAAGTATTTAAACTTCAAGACAAACATGAGCTTTGCATTAGAATTATCATTCTTAGAATAAACATTCTCTGCATATGAAAAAGTGCTCAAACATCAAGTAAGCTTGCATAATGAGAATTAGATGGAAGTTTGGTTATCCCAAGGGACAAATTTCTTCATGGATGTGTTGAAATGCAAATCATTTTTGAAGACGACCTTGATTTGGGGCAGACCTTCTATTGACTTCGTTGAGTAAAAGAAGGCCAGTTTCCAAAGAACATTGCAAAAGTTTATTGCCCAGAGTCTCTGTCGAGCAATGGTGTATCACTTTCAGTTTGGTCCCAAGGGACATTTTCTTCAACTATATGATTGGAGAACGAAGCAGTTCAAGATGAGAAATATGGTTGTGTATTAACCTACTTTCAAAATGTAAGTCAATTACCCTGAGGAGGTGTTGTCTTCAAAACTGTGAGCTTCTCATTACTCCGTGAGCATTGGATGAAGAAAAGGTTTTTCAAGACTCTGTTGAGCAGGGGAAAGTTATTGTTAAGTAATAATACTTCGTTGGGCTAAGATGGATGTGTCTCAGAGTTTGGGTACCCTAAGGGGCCTAAGTGTGTGAATACTTTGTTTAGTAAGAGTTCCATTAACCAGGGGAAATTACGCCAAGATTAGAAGAATCTCTCAAAGTGCTGAGTAATCAGGGGCATTCGCCCAAGCATGGTTAAAACCATCTCCAACTTTGGTTAGCCGGGAGACGTGTTCCAAAGTTCACAACACTGGGGTTGTTTATCTTGATGGTAAAGATCTCAAAAAGTCTACTCGAGGCGAGTTTTTCAAAAGCCCTAGAGACTGGTGCAAGGCATTATGCATGGGCATTTCTCCACTTCAGAATTGATCAGTTTAAGTCCAGTCGCAGATTAGACAACTTTTGAATTTGAAGATCAGGTCGGGGAGTCAAGATCGTTATCCTTAGCTCGTTAGGGACGTAAATCCATGTATTGGTGTTCCTCCATCAAAAGATAGAGTCCTAAATTTAGGTTGTTGGCATTCTTCGACAGAAGTCAAGGATTATTATCTCCAACTAAGATTAGGATTTCTATCCTCATCTGAGATTAAGATTTAATTCCAGGTTGTGGGTTTTCTTCAACAGAAGTCAGAAGACGGGATTCTATCCTTTGAGTTCCCAGCAAATATCCTCGCTTCGGCACCTTGTATATAGTAATCATCATTGCATTGCACTGCATCTTCTAAAAACGCGTGGCATTTCCATTGATTTTGAGCATTAGGTTAAAAAGAAAAATCTCAAACATGCATTGAAGCATAAGCTAGATTGAAGTCTTTTTCAGGCACCCTTTGTATCTCTGAAGAGATTCTATCAATCATAAGATAAGTGGTATTCTCCACGGGATTTCCTTAAGACATATATTCTTGTATTGCTATGTGCAAGCATCCTGGACCTCGTATCAGTTTCTCACAAATCCATAATCCATTTCATTTACTAAGCGTCTTGCTTTTTGAAAAAATCTTGATGCTGTATTTTTTCCCGTGTTTGCCTTTACGATTAGAGTGCGAGTAAGAGCCGGTGTATAGCCTTTCTTGCTTCTCAAGTATTTGAGATTTCATACTTGGTGTGTGGTAATTCAGATGATTTCCACTCTTGAATAATTACACCTTACCTTTGGCCTGAGGGATTTTATAGTTCTTACGTATTTGCAATCTCTTAAAGTCCAACATTTGTTGGCAATCCTTGTTTAGAGTCCATACAGTTGGTTACTTTCTCTTGTAGAGTTCACCTTCGATCAGTGCTCTATAAAGGTCCTGCTTAGTCAGTTCCTTGCCTTTGGTATTTGCACTAGTCAGGTTCTCCTTTCATTAGCTTAAGCTAACCTTCTATGTTAAGAGTCCTTCAGCGTCTCTTCAAAGTCCAGTTGTTTGGCATTCTTTGTTAGGTGAATGCATCCTTTCTTATTGGGGCTTTCTTCGATTAGTCTCTTTCTTGTGTTCGCTATCAACTTCGAACATCTGTCTCTTGATACCCAGTTTCACTTGTATATGTATAACTCTCATCAGACTTGCATATCTTTATCCCCAATGAGTTTGCCTTTGATCGGTGTTCTTCCCCTTAAATCCGCCTTTGGTCGGTATCTTTTGTTAGGAGTTCCCTTCGACTGGTCTATGTTCTTTTTGAGT
This sequence comes from Vicia faba, assembly GCA_948472305.1. Classification (NCBI taxonomy): domain Eukaryota; kingdom Viridiplantae; phylum Streptophyta; class Magnoliopsida; order Fabales; family Fabaceae; genus Vicia; species Vicia faba. The sequence continues at coordinate 838,728,214 of OX451739.1, forward strand.
TTTTCGTTTTTTTCTCTGATCCCTTACTTCGTGTAAGTCATTCCCCTTCTTGACTATCGACTAAGGGAATTTACTATCTCCGTGAAGGTTCTAGTGAGTCGCGTTCATTCGTTATTGATGTATCTTTGTTTTTTAGGATAAAAGATTCTAGTCCTTATTCGATGTCGTTCTTTAATTAGTCGCTACTCATTGGACTTGTTACGATCTAGTTTTGTCCTGGCATAGTGTTTCTTTTGGTCCGGTCTTTATCAGTATCTTTAATATCGATTTGTTACTTGTATATCTTACCATAATACAACATTCTAGTATTCTGAGGACTCTAGTTTTACTAGTCCTCCCTTATCGAGTTGTTACTTGTTAGCCTTGTTACTGTTAGCTTCTCCCTAGCGCAACTTTATGGGTTTGTAGATACCATTCCTACCAAGGTCAAATTCGCGACTTGTCACCAGATTTTTGAGTGCAGTATTTTGGCATTCATTTCATATTGGTTGAGTCTAGTCATTACTAAGTTCTATTGAGGCAGATTAATATTTTTCTCGTTTCATCTTTGCAATTCCTTGGTTACGGTCAATCATTACTACTTCTTTTGGGTTTCAGATTATCATGTGTTTGCCTTGTTGTCAGAATACAATGTTCTGGTATTTTGAGGAGTCTAGTTGTTACTAGTCCTTCCTTATTGAGTTGTTACCCGTTTGCCTTGTTGCTGTTAGCTTCACCCTAGCGCAACTCTGTGGGTTGGTAGATACCATTCCTACCAAGGTCAAGTTCGCGACTTGTCACCTAACTTTTGAGTGCATCATTCTGGAATTCATTTTGTATTGGTTGATTCTAGTCATTCTTAGGTTCTACCGAGGCAAATTAATATTTGTCTCATTTCGTCCTTGTAATTCCTTGGTTAGGGTCAGCCATTACTGCTTCTTCCGTGTTTGAGATTATCAGGTGTTTGCCTTATTGTCAGAATATACTATTTTGGTATTCTGAGGAGTCTAGTTATTACTAGTTGTCCCTTATCGAGTTGTTAATCGTTTTCCTTGTTGTTGTTAGCTTCTACCTAACGCAACTTTGTGGGTTGGTAGATACCATTCCTACCAAGGTTAAGTTCGCGACTTATCACCTGATTTTTGAGTGCAATGTTCTGACATTCATTTCGTATTGGTTGAGTCTAGTCTTTGCTAGGTTCTACCGAGGTAGATTAATATTTGTTTCATTTCGTCTCTGTAATTCCTTGGTTAGGGTCAGTCATTACTTCTTTTTCCGGGTTCGATATTATCAGGTGTTCACCTTGTTTTATGGATCCATTTGTTATTTGTATCCAGAGGAGTACTCATCGAGTTCTACTCGCTACTAGTTCCTATTAAAGTAGGAGTTGTTACTCTAGGTTTTGGTTTGTGACCCATTATGGCAAATTCTTTGGAGTATTCTTAAGGTCGAGTTGTTACTCGTACCTTCACTCAGTCCCCCAGCATTGTGATTAACATTCCAATGGGTTTTGGTTCAGAAAGGCACTGTTCCAGTTTGATCTAGACTAGTTGTTACTAGTATTTTGAGAAGTCTGATTGTTACCAATCTTCCCATGTAAGGTCGTTATACTTTCTCAGAATACAACATTATGGAATTCTGTAAAGTCTAGTTGTTATTATCATCTTTTCGTCCTTACCTTTTTTGGGATGGAGCATTCTGGAACTTTGTAAAGTCTAGTTGTTACTAGAATATTTTTGTCTTTACCATCTTTCTCAGAATGTAGCATTCTGGCATTCTGTGAAGTCTAGTTGTTACTAGCATCTTTTGGCTGTTACTTTTCTTCCTTAGAATGCAGCATTTTGGCATTCTATGGAGTCGAGTAGTTACTCACGTATTTTGTCTTAGAATGCAGCGTCCTGGCGTTCTGTGAAGTCTAGTCATTACTAGCATTTTGGATCAAGTTCCATAGTCTTTGGTTTTTATCTCCCATTTATGAAGTTGTTTCTTTAGTCCAGTTCCAGGAGGCGATCATAGTTATACTCGTGTTAACACGTCATATCCATTCAGAGTGCAAATTTTTGAGTTCATTTTTGTATTCAATCTCCTTCCACCTAATCGCTCGGAAGGGTGTCATTTCCAATCTCGCTTTAGGTTTAAGAAGTTTGAATAGGGGCAGCTGTTGTACCCCAAAATTTACCTTCTTCATTTCAAATTTAATTTGAATTATATTTCATCAACATATGCATACATATCATTGGTTTTATGACTATGAGATCAAGGTATTTCACATGAGCCTTGGTAAATTGCAAGAGACGTTTATTTCGTTAATGGATGCTCTCAGAATATTGTTTATGCTAATAATCATTCCGCAACAATTCGGGTATTTGGGAACTTACAAGGCTAATCCAGCTCGTCATATTCATGTGTTCTTTTGAAAATATTTCCCTGGTGATGTATTCTCAAATTCATGTGTGTCTAAAGATCCAATTCTTTGAAGAAGGCCTCCGAATGTGCGAGTTGTTTCGAAGAAATACAGTAAAAGGGTGTTGAAAGTGCAGTCTTTGCACACTAGAAAATTAATCACTCAAAGCCCGCAGATCATTTCGAACTCTTTGTCGTGGCCAAAACTCCGTCTCAATGTCTTCTACATTTCATCTTTCACAGTCGTAAGCTAATTCTAATCAGAAGGTCTCCAAAATTGTGAATGTATCAAGTACATTCACACGTGAAAATTGTGGCAAATGTTTATCTGCATCACATTCAAAAAATCATAACCGATTAATTTTTATCGTATCGAGCCTGTTCCAGTGGCATTGTCTCACTAATTGAGTTAGCTGAATTTTGGTTTCTATTTTCAAGAGCGAATGATACCTCGAAGGCTTTCGTTTTTAACTCGAAGGGCGTGCAACTCATTAAAAATTCTGAAGCTGGGAATAAAAGTTGTCTGAGCAGAAACTTCGAAAATTCATAACTTTCTTATCGTTTATCTGATTGAGCCCATCTTCAGACACAAGGTCGTTCTCGACATTAGCAACATTTTAAATTCACATTTCAACTTCAGAAATCGCATCGCGGTTCCCGCGAATTTTCCCGGAATGTGTCACACTCAAGTGAATAAAGAATGTGCACTTTGACTTGTGGTTATTTGAGACCCATTAACCAAATTAACTCACATAATGTCACACTTTATATTCTTATTCACTCCAATTTCAAGGGGAGGCTCTCATAATTCAGAAATTCTCATAAACACTCTAAACATTTTTCCCAATTCTCTCAAAGATCAAATTAAGGTTATACACCTTTTTCATCAAGAACACAACAACAATTGCATCAAGATCCAAAAGTCAAGATCAAGAGCAATTCTTCTTTGATCGTAGATCCATTTGTTGTGATCTCTACACCTAAGCCTCCTCTTCACTTATATCAGTGAGTTTTCTTGAATTAAGCTCTTTTGAAATAAGTGATTATTTGAGAAGCACTTTTTGATCAAGCATGGATTTAATCTAGGTTGAATTTTGAATTGAGAATATAGATCTAAGCCTAGAATTGTGAATTAATTTGATAATCATGTGTAGATTTAGAATTGGATAGTTGAATTAAGTGCTTATTGAATTAAGTTGATTTGCATGAAAGTGCTTAATTGATGAAATAAATTGATGATGTTGCATTAGGTTTAATTGTTACTCTTAATAAATCATGTGTTATTTGAATCTAGATCTTTAATTATGCAAAATCAAGTGTTGAATGTGCGAAGATCTTGTGTTTGATCAATTGCCTAAGCCATGAGTCAAATCTCAAAAATCTGTTAAAACTATTTTCTGTGTGGGCAACGGGTTACCTAAATATGGTAACCGATTACCATCCATTCCTTTACAAAAAATTTCAAAACTGTTATGTGGTAACCGATTACTGAGTTATGGTAACCGATTACCCCAAGTCAGAAGCAAATGACTGGAATTTTCAAAGTTTTGGTAACCGGTTACCCTAAGTCAGTAGCCAATTTCCAGGATTTCCAACTTTTGGGTAACGGGTTACCCAGTTATGGTAACCGGTTACCCAGAAAGAAATATTGATTTTTTCTTTGTTTCATTGGATGTTTGCACACTTTGCCTTGTTAATTATAACTCCTTTTGGGAAGGCTTGCAAGGTACATTGTTAGGCCTTAAACCTTTAATTAGCACATGATTATTGGTTGAACGGTATATTATGCGATCACTTGTTAGTGAAAGTTTGCGTATGATGTGCAAATGATAATATTCTTGCATAAATCCTATTTTCATGCAGTTACTCTAGTATCACACGGATGTGTTTGCTACATATTCCATTGTGTGATTGTTATCTTTGTATCATGTATGGATTCTGATTCGTGTAGGTGCATTTTGATATTTGGACGTGTCCGCCACATATTCTGATTTTTGACCGTTGATACTTTGACGCATAGGCTTATGGTATTTTCTTTGTTGGTGCTAGCAGCTCGCAAAGTTTTCGGGGTTTCTTTGTTATTGCTTAGCATCTATGGATTATTATCCATTTGGTACATTTCCCTTCTATTTTCTCTCTGCATTTTGTTTCTTTTTAGAGATCATGAGAAGTAGGAATTTTTTCGTTTTCCTTGCCATGTGATGTAGGAATAGAGATGTATGACGAGGATTTCTGTTGCTGATATATGTCAGGAATCTCTCTGGTTTATTTAAAGACCTGTTTAAGGAAATTCCTTATATGTGATTTGTTTATTACTTGTGTTTGTTTAAAATCCTACCTTTGAAGTAGGTATTCCGGACATGTGTTTATATTTATCCTCGCATCTATTCCCCATGGAAGTCCTCAAAAGGATTCGAGCAGGGAGGGTCTGTTATCAACCCCCGCACATTCTAGTTCGTGTCATTATTAGCTCATGTTGTACGTTGATGCTTTAGAGTCGTGCAGATCTTATGTATCGAGTCCTTCAAGTGGGGAAGGGTTTTGCAATCTTACCCCCACATTTTGTCTTGAGCTCACATTGGAAGATGTTAATGCTATGTGTTTTTCTTATTACATCTGTCTGTCGCTTGTTTTCTTTGGGTGATACGCTCCCCTTAGCTAAAGCATTTATCTTGTTTCTCCCATCCCTTCAAGTCGGAATGTGTTACTCAGCTTTGTGTGCTTTTTCCAAAGTACTTGTTTGCTTATTTTTTTGCAATACCATGTTCCCTTAGGATAGGAATTTGTATGCCCCCTTAGGATCACTCAATTAGAGTATATTGCAAGCTAGACACTAGGATCGTAATCCATGCATGCTAACATAGGGTAAGATTTCCCTTTTCATCCTCGACCTTAGAATCAATCATTGTATGATAACATTAGGGATAGAACTAGAAAGTCTCCCTTAGATGTTTTTTATTTCTTTTGCATCCTCGCATTAAGACTAAAACTCTTTTCTTGGCAAATGCATAAAACATCTAACAACTTTCAAATCCTTCTTCAAGGTAAAAAATATCAACCAATACAAACTTTTTCCGCCTTCAAGACTTTCTTCGGAACTTGAAAAGGATGTATTATTTTTCTACTCTATGTAATACGATGCATAATTCCCTAAGGGTCAGGTTGCATCATCTTTACTTGCTAAGAGTCGCGAATGTAAAATCATCCGCCTTCGGGCATCTTTTCTTTTAAAAACACTTGTTTAGGTGAGAGCATGTTATTTCCTTTCCACTATAGATGTGTGAGTCTCCAATGGTCGAGCAGCCGTGGGATGATTGGATTCATATTGTTCATTATAATTACAAACAAAACAAAATATGTTAGATGAACTACGACTGCTCTGATTCCTTAAAAGGGATATGTAGGCATTGGGGTAGGGCCCGAACGAGCACAAATTTATTTTCCCTACATTGTTTTCTCTTTTCTTTTGCATGCATTCCCTCTTTTCATTTTCTTTTAACTTGTAAGTTTAGATTGAACACACCCATTAGATAGAAAACAAGAGTGGATACTGTAGAGTACTACGGGCGTGTGGGGTGCTAATACCTTCCCCTCGCGTAACACACTCCCTTACCCGATCTCTCGGTCGCAAGACCGTGAATTCTCCCTTCTCAGGTTTTCTCGATGTTTGCCTTTCCCCTTCATGTGGGAAAAAAGACGTTCGATGGAGACTTCATTAATTTTATTATCAGTTGATTGTTCAGTCGATTGTTTCACCTATCCCTGCAAAAACCTGCCATGCTGCCTTGCCAAACCTACATCATAATAGACCAGAAATTACAAAAAAATTAACTAAACCAAAACTGTATCAACAAAATTATTACAACAGGCCATTATATTTGTTCAAATTTCTCTCTCCAATTCCAATTATGTTTGGCTATAAGACGGTATAAAAATCACACCAAAAGGGAGGGAAAAAAACGAGAGAGGATCCCACAAAAATAGAAAAAAACATCACCATAATCTGAATCACAATTTACAACAACTATATTGGCCTCATCTTCTAAAACTTCCATCAATCTCTACCTTTACCCAACTAAACATTTGCCTCATATCACCGTGACCTGCAAGGCAAAAATTTTTAGATGCCGATAAGTTTCAAAGTCAACAACACTGAATAGCTACAGAGGAATTTACCTTGAAGATTTGTCTCTCGAATAATAGTCAAATTGCCCTTTGCACGCATGACATTACTGCAACATTTCATAACTCATAGAAATGTACACAAATCTGAACAAGAACATCATCAACATCAACATAACCAACAGTCATTTTTTCAAAAGAAAGAGAAAAGGGTTTTAAAGCATCATACCTATTTTCCGGTGAAAACCTCTCACCGAAGGTAATTCATTTTCTCAGTTATAATTTCGTTGTAGGCAAGTTGTTGTGGTTTGTTGTTGTATGTTGCTATCTCATATGAAATAAAATATTGTTGTCTTTGCTGTTATTTTGAAACCGAGTGAGTAGAGAGGGAAAGCAATTTTGATTGACGAGAAGAGTGAGGAAAACACATAGATTGAGCGTGAGACAGTCTAGAGAGTTTTTGTTGTTAATGTTGTTGAATTGAGTTTGATGAACTGAGATGACCATGGGCAAGCTGGAGTTGTATTTGTTGTTGTTAAAACCGCAAGAAACTTGTGTTGTTGTAGTTTATCGCACGATGAAGGTGATGATACCGAGTGAGGAAGAGCAATATGTTGTCTATTTTGTTAAGTAAAACGTGAACAAGAGAGGTGAGGTTGAACAAAGATGTGAGTTTGAGAGGTGAGATTACGTGGGTACTTTTGTTGTTTTTCATCGTGTAGCGTTGGAAGCAGAGGGAGTGTTAACTGTGAAACTCCTCTTTATTCAATATTTTACCTTTTGTTTTTTTTTTTTGGAATGACTTAAAGTAGTTTATTTGACCAAGTCCCCAACAAGGTGCAACGGCGCCTCCCTATCAATTAGGGTTTCAAAACCCCTCATCTTCTCTAACAGATCCGGACTGGGCTTAAGTTGTAAGCCTAACTTAATTACTTCTTACCCTCTTATCTTAATTGAAGCATGTTTATAATGAATGAATAAACATGGCGTAGTGGTTAGAGCATGGGACTGGTATGCGTGAGGTCCTGGGTTTGAGACTCATTTGAACACTTTTACCACTATTCTGCATTTTCTCCCCTTTTAACCCAAACTTTGTTTTAATATATTTTAATTAAAGTGTATATACAACCAAAAAATGAATATGGTATAGTGCTAAGGTAGGCTTTTTATGTTCATGAGATCTTGAGTTCAATTCTTTTTTTTTGTAAAGTCCCTTTTTTTATGTTTTTACAATTCTAGGCTATTTAGCCTTGTTTTTATTAAGATTTCACAAAATACAAAAATATTAGATTAGGTTTTTTATAATTCTTTCTTCTTTTCCTCATAAAAATTCCATAAATATATACTTTTTTATTTTATCATTTTTTTATTTTAATTAATTTTTGGCTGTTAACTATTTAATTGATTTAAGCGCTATTTATTTAAAGTTCTTTTCGATTATTTGATTTTTTCATATTTTTATCTGCGCCTAATATAAGGGAAAGAATCAAATATGTTGACTTTATATCATATAATATATATTTAATATGATTGTGTGAAACCCCATTTATATTTTTTTTAGTTTGCCAATCTAAGGACAAATCTCCTAAAAAACCAATTTTTAAACTTACACTCATTTAAGCCAAAACTTTGACACTAGGTTGTCGCATTTTTATAATCTCATCCCTACACTCATTTAGGAAGAAAACCAATTTTAACCAAAAAAACAGATATTTCAAAAGGTTCATATAGGATACTATAGATATATAGAGTGCTAGTACATTCCCTTTGTATAACCAACCCCCGAACCTTCGATCTCTTTCAAATGCATTGTATTTTTCTTTACTTTTAGTATCATTCATACTTTGGATATTTATGGGTTTTATTTCACACTTTTCCCTTAGCCCTTGGAAATAATAAAGCGCATTGGCGACTCTTGCTTATCTGCGAGTCAGGTTAACTAAATAGCTTGATCTCTGATTTTCACCGCTACAGCCATTATTGTAGATAGTTCGTTGTTGAGATTTATTTACTCTGATGAATGGTAGTCTCGTCATTATGGGAGATAGTTCGTTGTTGAGATGTTTACTCTGATAAATGGTAGTCTCATCATTATGGGAGATAGTTTGTTGTTGAGATGTTTACTATGATGGATGGTAGTCTCGTCATTATGGGAGATAGTTCATTGTTGAGATGTTTACTCCGATGAATGGTATTCTCGTCATTATGGGAGATAGTTCATTGTAGAGATGTTTACTTCGATGGATGGTAGTCTTTTCATTATAGGAGATAGTTCGTTGTTGAGATGTTTACTCCGATGAATGGTAGTCTCGTCATTATTGGTTATATTTCATTGTTGAGATGTTTTCTTCGATGGATGGTAGTCTCGTCATTATGGGAGATAGTTCATTGTTGAGATCTTTTATTCTGATGGATGGTAGTCTCGTCATTATGGGAGATAGTTCTCCGTTGAGATTCACTTTTCTCTAAAAGAGTTAATTTGTTTCCAAGCATAAGTATTGATTCCAATCATTTGTTACCTACCCTAATATTTGTATTTACCGGTATCATCATACCATTTCTCTTTGCATCCTCCGGGTAGTTATTTTCCTATTCGTTGTGAGTCGGTGTTACTTTTTTTCTTTTGTCTCCTCTGAGAGTGTATAGTTGGAAATTATTTGTCGATCATTGTCATCCATTGCTTTTCCCTCATTATTTGAGTTGGTGATGCCTTATATCCTCCTTGGGATTTACCCCAATAGAGTTGAGTCTTATGTTCCCCTACAATTTATTTTCCTGGTTGGACTTTCTTGTGATCTTTTGTTTTATTTCTCGCTTCCCCGGTAGTGTCTTGTGTTGCCTTTGGAGTTGGCCATTTTCTTTCATAGTCATAGGCATTTCATGGCATATTAGGGCTAAAAATAAGGCTTTTTTTATATTTAAGTATCTTCAATCGCGTCGATACAAAAATTTTAACCTTCATATCTTCGGATAGAAGACACTTAAATAAGGGCAGTTGTTATACCCCAATTTTCCCCCTAATATTTCTCATTATCTCATATCACCAATACATCCAAATCATGCATTAGGGTTTGGATATTTCTTCTACGTCATCTTATCTTTAAGTTTTCTCTTCAAGGATTACCAAGCCCCCTACTTGTGTATCTTGTATACATGTGTTTTATATTTTACTGACCTCTAGCCAAAATCTAAAATATGTCTTGTTTATTTTGTTTCTTTTAGAAAATAGGGTTTCAGATCAAGGAGTTCAGTTGATGGTTCTCTGAGTAGAGTTGTGGTTTATTCAGAACAAATATGGTTCCCAAAATCCTATGTTTCAGAGTGCTGAACATAATCTTAGGTCATGTTATCCTCAAGCTTCATTTAGCAAGGTTAAGACGAGTTCACTGGCTTAATTCTCAAGAATCTTCGAGATACATTCATGTGTTTATTGTCATGCCTTCTTCGATAAGTAATCTCAAATTATGACAAGTGTGAACATGGTTTCATCAAAATTTCATCATCTCAGGTTCATGTGTGATTAAGAGTGCTTCAGGTTGTGAAGAAAGAAAAAGTTTGTAGGCAGATTCAAAGTTTGTTGACTAAAATTCAACATTTGCAAGTTTGAGTTGAAATGATTATAACTTCTTCGTTGTTCAGTATTTGTAAGTGATTCTTCGAACATATGAATCTCTTTGACATCATTTCCAATTTCTCTTTTCAAGTCGAGAGCTAATTATGTGTAGAAGGCCTTCAAAGGTTTGCGTACATTAGCGGTCTTTTTGTGGACTTTGGCTTATTTTCAAGTGACTTTTGTCCAACTTTCGAGGTTCATAACTCTTTCAATTTTCATCTTTTTAGGATAATTCTTTTTGCACCGTATCACAAATGGCATTATTTACAAACTTGCTTTAAGGGTCAAAGTCGAATTGTGCTTAGAAGGTTATGGAATTTGTTGAAACTTTATAGGTCATTTCGACTTAGGTTAATTTTGATCTCTAAATTCAGTTCATGCCATAATTATTATGTTGATATCATTCTTTGTCAAGTGGAATTTGGAGAAATTATGGATTGATTGATGCTTGTGTTTCGCATTGGTAAATGGAATTGAAGTTGTTTTTTTTTATATATTGAATTTCTTTTTGGTCATAATGTGATTATTAAAAATTCAAAGGGGCTTCGATACTTCATTGGAACCAAACGTATAAATTTCTCTATGGACTAAATTTCAACGAGATTATTTCAAGCTTCAAGAAACTCCGTCAAGTTGCAAGAGAATTTCAAGTTACATCATTCATTTATAACAAATCCAAGTCTTATGCAAATTTTAAAGTTCAATACTTCATGTTACAAGACATCTCAAGGTTAAAGCTTTAAGTTACAAGGACTTGCAAATTTCTCAAGCCTAAAAAGACATTCAAGTTTCATGGCCATCTAAACTCATACTTTTGAGCTTCTCCATTTCAAGCTTCATCTTCCAAACTCCAGGTGGTCATTACTCATTCCTTCTCCAACCATCATGTCTCCATGCTCTCACCATTGTTTCCATTCATGATACAAAAAATAAAGGAAATGATTAGCAAGCCATAACATGAAAAAAAAAGGATTTCAGAATAGTTTTTGCCACTTCATCATTAGGGTTGTGTAAGGAATCCGGAATTTGGAGATCAAGTTTTATCATGTTCACAATCAACAACCAAAGCCTCATATTGCATTTATTTTACTACAAAATCAAATTCAGGTATCAATCATGGGCCTAATCCCATCTACGGAAAATCACAAACGAATTTGGTTCACAATAGAGGTTGAAAAAGCAATTTTCTACGCAAAACGAGTTCAGAAACAGGCATCATAATATCGCATTTAAAAGAAATAAGTCAGGAATCACTGATTTCCAGCCCAACAAAAAGGCCTCATACTTTTTCATAGCAAAAATTATATTTTCAAACAATAATCAGGATCCTAATTCCTACTTCAAATTGCCAACATGTTTGGTTCATAGAAACACAAAACCAGAAGTGCGTCTCATCCTGGCCCAACAAAACAATCTTATTGCAAGCTTAGTAAAAAGACATACAGTTACATCATAGCAGTAAAATCACAAGTTCATAAATCATTATTCCAGACCAAAAATAAAATGGCCATTAAAAAAACATTCAAGCATCACTGCATACAAAGTCAGAATCGTATTTCCAGCCCAACAAGAAAACACAAATTATCACAATAAAGGTTCACATCTCAAGTTATAACTGATCAGAAATCACAAAACCCAATAGCAAAAAAAATCACAGTAACTGCAGTAACATGTTTACTAATCAGAAAAATAACGTATTAGGAAATTTCCAAAGCCCAATTCAAATTTTCAACAAGCCTATTAACAAAATCCACGCACAATTACAACATATTAGAAATTTGCAAGGGCCCAAGAGAGTCACAAGCCAGTAATCAAATCAGAGCAAACTCACAACAGAAAGTCCTCGAAACTACAATAATGTAGCATTCATTTGGCACTGATTCAGGGGGTTCCACTATTCAAAAATTCAGAGAAGCGTTGTCCTAAACACAAAAACCCCAATCATCGCCTTCTATCAGAAAACCCTTCATATAAAAAAAAGGGAGACGCAAAAATTCATCATAGAATCATTCATAAAGCTATCAAGCTAACATAACAAGAGAAGCTATCACGCACAAACCCTATTTTACTCATTATTTTCCTAACCAAATATTCCTTCAGAATACAATGAAAGAAGAAGAGGAAAAGATATTTTCATAAAGAATCAGAGAGATCTCACAAGAAAACAGTGAAGAGATCGTGATCGGAACACCCAAGGTTTCACTTCTCCCTTTCAAGATCTACATGTAACTGTGTACCATATGAAAAAATCAAAACCACATTAGTACTTAAGAGAAGAAGGTGAAGAAGATGATGTAAAAAAATTGAGATCAAAGCGTCTCCACCGTGTGACAACCGGTGTTGCTGCCATAGGCGATTTCTAGCAAGAGCTCTGACGAAGCTCTTTATAGAGAGAACGATAGAACAAGAATAGTTCTGAGAGAGAGACAAATTTTAATATCTTTCTTATGTTTTAACTTTGATTAATTTTTTTTTATTAATTAAGTATTTTTTTAGAGTAACTAATCTAGCGGTGACAGTTATCTCCGCCCTTGTGGTTGTTGGTTGATTTTGTGCAGGTACCTCTCCATAACAACCATGGTCTCTCTAATCATCACCATCAGATTGTCTTTCATCATCATCCAACGCTCTAGAAGTGCGTTCCATGGTGGACCCTTAGAAGCTGTAACCAATAGATCCATCAGATCCTTATGCGTATCCTCATCAGTAATACCATGCACCTTGTTGTTTCTCACCATCAGATCTTCAAAGATCTGATCCAACGCTCCAGAAGCAAACATCCACAATACACCGCCTTGGATCAATAACACAGGATCAGGTAGACCTCTTTATTCTGGGCCTAGCAACATTCTGCTTGCACCACCCAGAATTGCTACAAATTAAGGCCCATTTCTTTTTTTATATACTGTTTTGTTTTTATTGTTATTTTATCAAAATAAAATACAAAATATTTTTTGTTAAATAAATGATAAAATTGAAAATATTATTTATTATATTAATTACTTAGTTAATTAATTTTATTAAATAAAATGATTTAGTTTAATTAGTTATTTAATTAATTTCGATTGGGTTGTATTGTTTGTTTATTTAGACTTTTAGTCGTATTATCGATTCGTTAAATCCCCTCACTTGGGTGATATTTTTGGACAAATTCCTCAACCTCATTTGATCTTGGGTGTTGATAGGTTGAAAAACCGAATCTACCAAAATGGACGAATGATGTTGATGATATTTGAAACCCTAATTTCATTTAAAGCATCCCCACTCTCTTCACCTTATCCCTTTCTTACTTGTACTACATGTTATTGGAGAATGATCTACATATCATTTTTCTAAACATATGGTATATAGATTGCTATTGAACAACCTCAAAATAGGTGTGACTTCTACATAAGTCCACTTAAAATTTCTTAACATAGCGCTAAATTTGTCCCACTTTTAGGAATGATCATTCGTGGACCAAACCTATGTTTGCAAGCCCAGGTATATTTAATTTGAAACCTTGGATCCAATAACCTTAAGGTTCATTGTTAGGAGGCTTTGGTCTTATCAATCATCTAGTGAACCATCATAAACTATGATCTAAGTGAATCATTTAAATATCGTTGATCATATGTTGTTGCCTCGAGAACTTGAAAAAATGATATACTTGACAAAAAGCAAATGAAACTTGTTGTTGAGAAGCTTTTATTTTATCAATCTACTAATGTGTTTTCAAATGCCAGTTTCAAGATGGTCACTCAACTATTCTCTAACTTATAATTCCCTAACAATTGACTTTTACTTTGTGATTTTACTTTATGCTTTTCTTTTAAGCTTTTACTTTTATGCACCATTTATTTTAGCATTTACATTCCATACTATTTTTATCTTTGCTCACTTGAGCATTTATCTTTCTGTTATTTTTTTTATTTTTCTCACTTGAGTTTTTCTTTTCTTTTCTTTTCTTTTTGAAGACACTTAATAATCAACTTGAACACTAAAAATCCTTAAGGTTACTCGGACTATTTGGTTAATATCCTTGGTATCATGGAGTTGTGGACTTGTTGGACTTAGGATTAAAATCCTTGATACCCTTGGGACATTGTGATATTGTTGATATTTTGTCTGGAGTTCTTGAGGTTTACCCCAAGACATTGGGTGTATTCTCTTTGTGTGCAGGTTATTCTGATTATGTGATTTGTCTATGATTGGGAATTCATGGGTATACAGCTGTTACTCTGCCCAATTTTTAGAAGACTTAATGCATCTGAAGCTTGGTATTCTTAAGAGATTTAGTATCTTTGCTTGCTTGGTTTTAAATCCAAAGGATGGGAATTCTAAATTGACTCATTATGTAAAGTGTTGGATTCGTATTGGTTAGACGGTTCTTTTCCCTAGCTTTTACCTTATGCTTTAGGATAGTCCCTTCATCTCCTCCCATATTCTTTAATTTCAAAAATCTTCTCCCTCCTTTTCAAAACTCTTCTTGTTTACTAATTTGAACCACTTTCATAATAAAATTGGACTTAGGTCTACGCATTTTCAAAAATATTTTCTTAATCAAACTTTAACCAACTTAATCATACTTTGACATTTTTGTGAGAAGTCTAAAAGTCAATCAACCTCATTCAAATCATTTTCCCACTTTGTCATTTTACTTTAAATTATTTTCTCAAAAGATTAGACTCTTGTCAATCCTTGTAGTGATGCGAGATACTATACTTCTATGATATGTAGTTAAGTGATATATTTTCCTCTTGGCTATTGAGCGAGACTTTGTTGATTTTAAAATCCAAGCCATATCCTCCACTTTGAGATGACACAAATTATCCTTTCTCATAATTGTGGCTAGTAAGTATGTTCTTCCACTCGGATATGATGATGATGTCTCGTCTCTTAAAATTAACCAACACACTTGTATTTTAAAATTTTTAAAGGAGAACTACGAGTACCCTAATCCCCTATTGCACGGAAGGTGGTACGTAGGCACTAAAGGTTCGCAATCGCGGAAGGTGCAAAAATTGTAAAAAATACTTCTTTTCTCATCTCCACCATCTATTTTTGTATACAACAATTATAGTCAAAATACCCAAACTTTTAAAGAGGTTCCTGTGGAGTACCGTAGATGTTTAGAATGCTAATACCTTCCCTTTGCATAAACAACCCCGTACCTAGATTCTCTCCCTCTATTTTTTTGGGGGTTATTCTCTCTTTTTCGATTCCTCTGTAAACAATAAAGTGTCGTGGCGATTTTTATTTGATCTATGCAAGTTAAGTCAATCCAATGACTTAGTATCAACATTTCTACCACTACAGACACATACTGAAGCATTTCTGAAAATGCATATATTCTTATTTTTTGTGTTGACACATCCATCTTTCAGGTCAACAAATTTACTAGCGTTTTAAAGCATGTAGTCTCTGTCTCTCTTCGATCGAAACATAGACCCATTCAGGTCAACACATACAACATAAAATTCAAGTATGTGTCATCACATACGATATACAGTTTAACACATAATGTTTAAGTGATCATTTTTTTTTAACTCCTTTAATCCCAAATTTATCGTTCTTATCAAAAAGTCTTAAAACTGTAAATTATCATCCATGCATCCTTCATAAGGGTTGAAAACCATAAAATTAGCCTATTTATCTCTTCATCTTCAACCTCCAATCTATTCATACACACTGATATTACATTGTAATGATGTTTTGTTGGGGTTCCATCTAGAAAAGGATTGCTAGTGTCCAATTGTGTATTGGGTGGAGTTATGTAGGGGTTTTCATCTACGAAAAACCTCGGCTTTATCCTCCAAGATCATTGGTAGAATGTCAATTCACTTTAAACAATATTAAGCTGGAAAACAAGTTTACCCCATCCAACACGATCATGTCAACAAGATATTAAGGGTGATCAGTTCCTCAATTTTTCAATAGGTAACTGACAACCATGATGGTGGCATAAAACATTGTTACCCAACTGCAATAGCATCCTTTATCTTGTTATTAGAGTTACCTAAGTATAATGTTCAACAATCTCTCTAAGGCTTTCAAACGTTTTCTCAATTTCCTTCTTTTTCAATCTCGTTAATGAGACATAAACGCCAAAAATCCATTACATAGTATCCATTACACGCACGTAGCACAACACATTTCTCAAGTATCCTCCAATACAGGAAATGCTACTACACCAAGTATAATCTAAATCATTTCACTCCAAATGAAGTCTTTATCCAAGTAGAGGACTTTAACAACATCAACAAATACTTAGTCCTTCCTTTAATCTTATAACCTCGATGATCCATATAATTTCACATTTGGATCTCATTCCAATCACAATCTCAATAATACCATTTCATAATCTGGTTGGTGATAGAAACTCTGAAAATTCTCCTGACACGTGTTGATACCATGTTATCACAAACATGATTCCAATCTCTCTTGAATTTATTTTTCCTTTACCTAGAACTCTCCTTTCTTCAAAATTTATAGTTAATCTAATAATTCGTAATCGCCATAAGCTGCATCTCCATGCGCTTATCCGACACCTTGACATCCTTCATAATACCAAACAACACATTCCCTCAATTCATTAATTAACAACATATCGTACTTGACCTTGTCTCAAATAAACCATGATAATAACCAGTTAATCCTAAAAAGCTTCTTGTCTCCGTAATTGACTTTGGAGTTTCCCATTACAACACAACATCAACTTTCGAAGAATTTGTAGAAATTCCTCCACTAGAAATTACATGGTTAAGGGACTCACTTTCTTCAACCAGAAATCACACCTTGAAAATTTTGCACACAACTTCTTCTCTTTCAGCACGTGAAACAGGACTCACAATTTCTCAACATGCTCTTCCTCTAACTAGAATAATTCAAAACTATCATTGATAAAGACCACCACAAACTTATCTGAATACTTATGAAAACACCTGGTACCTTTGACGCACCAACCACATTATAGTGCACTCATAATGACCTTACCATGTTCTGAAATACGTCTTCAAAATATAACCTGGTTCAATCATGAATCTAATGATAACCCGATCTCAAATCAATCTTACTGACACACTGGTACCAACTAACTGATCCCTTAAATTATCAATCCTGAGAAGTGGATACTCCTTTTTAATTGTCACTATATTCAACTCTCTCTAATCCATAAATAACCTTATACTACCATTTTACTCTTAATCAACAATATTGGAGCACCTCGCGGAGAGACGCTCGGTCGGATAAGCTCCTTCTCAAACAATTCTTTTAATTGTTTCTTCAGTTCACCTAACCCTGAAATCGAAATCCTATAAGGAATCATTGACACCAGACTTGTACCTACTATCAATTCTATACTAAACACTACTTCATGTTCTGGAGGCAAATCACTTATGTCATATGGAAATACATCTAAAAATTCACAGACAATTGATAATTCAAAAATCGCAGCTTCACGATTAACTTGCAACAACACAAACATTCAAAAACATCAAATCTTCATCTTCTAAAATTTCTTCCACTTTCTAAGCAGACAAGAACATCAATTATTCACCTTTGTAGAACCTGGATTCACGCTATGGAGGCAAGTCGCAGATAGCATCAGGAAATACATCATGAAATCTCACACTACTGGCATATCACTAGCCTTCACATTGCTCTATACCATCCGAGAAGCTAACATAAAAAATTCCTGATCGTTCTCCCTCAAAGACATCCCAACTTAACCAACATATAAGAATCTCGATTCCATGTTCTCTTTGGGTTCGAGAAATAACATAACTTCAACAACACTTGCACTATAGCAATCAACAGCACACCGAACCAACAATCCACACCTAAAATCATCTCAAAGAAGAAGAAGCTTCTCCCCCACTTGTTTCAGTCCCATTCCTATAGACAAGTGGTTAGAAAAATAAACAAGCACCGACATTGTTTCACACACATGTCATGTACTAAGGAATTACCAACATTAGACAACCTGGTTAGACCGATCGACCTGCTCTGATACCACTAATGTAATACCCTTCTAAAACCCCACAAATATTCATGAATAATTCAATAATTAAATCAAAGTAATGCACCAGAAGGGTGTCACATGCTTCATAAAACAAACATCATATACTAACATCTTGCTCCATAACACGGGCTTTCATTCTCATACTACATAATCATTTTCCTTTTCGAAATTTCAGCACATAAATTAATTACTACCCAGCGGAATTCAAAGTCTCATCACACTACATTCATAATATCCATCAATATGCCATTCATCCTCAACTATTGATATGTTATGGTTTCAAAAACAACTTAAATAACTTGATACAATCTATTATTCATAATCAACAAAAGGAATATAAAACTCAATCCAATCGTTCCCCAAAAATCTCGATGTTACATATCAAAGCAAGAAACATATTAATCAATAGGAAATATATAAAACAATCTGAAGCTATCCTCTAAGCTTCAACGAACTATTCCTGGTCACCTGCAAGTTACCCACGTATCGAGGAAACATTTCCGAGCATAAAGGGTGAGTAATTACAAATCATAATAAAAGATGTAAAAAATAAATATAGTAGTTACACAATAATTATCAAATATTCCACATATCATCATACTTCATATATACACTCACAATTTCACATCATTAATTCATTCACAACATCATCGTGTCATCAAATCAACAATCATCACCAAGACATCATTAAATCACATATCATAAAAACATCACTTAATCAATCATCATGCAATGTCACAAAGAATAATCATCATCAACACTTTGTCAAATAGCACAACAACATATACAACATCTTTTAATCAACAATCACGCATGCCATATAAGATCTAGTGCAACCACATAGACTCATCCATGTGGTACCAATTCATTATGAGTACTTGACTCATCACCCTCCAAAGGTTCTCACCATAGGATTGATTACCTCTTGGAACTAGAGCACAACATCAAATGCACTCAATCCACACAATGGGATTGAGGCCAACACTAAACCAATGTCCTAAATCAACATGGGAGGACCAACGTTGTCCAAACTATGCCATGAATGTATGATGCACATCAATAAAATATCAAACAACCAAGACTAGTCAAATCACATAATCATTCATGTAATTCACCATAATATAAACCTTCACATATCATGTATGCACATCAAAAAATTCTTAACATCATCTTCATTTAACACGTCACATATTCACCATCACATAATCACCATCATATAATAATCATCATGTTATCATCACCAAAAAATTCATAATAAATGCATCATCATCATAAAGACATCAATTCATCATATAAAGCATACATTATATTAAATCAATGCGTAATTATATCAATTCATCATAGAAAGCATAAATCAAATTACATCAATGCATAATGACATAACTTCATCATAGCACCATCACTGCAAAAATAAATGACATGATTCATTTTATTTTATAAAAGGATATTTCATTGTGTTACCTTTCTAACACTTTGAATGATTCTCTATTTAGACTTACGGTTCAAAAGTTATGACCAAAAAGATTTCACAGTACAAAAACCAGAGAGTTGTTACGGGCACCCATAACACCAAAAACTTCATAATAAATGCATCATCATCATAACGACACCAATTCATCATAGAAAGCATACATCATATTACATCAAGGAATAATAATATCAATCCATCAAAGAAATCATATATCATATTACATAAAGGCATAATCGTATTAATTCATCATAGAAAGCATACATCATATTACATCAATGCATAATCACATCACTTCCTCATTGCACCATCACTGTAAAAATACATCATATGATTCATTTTATTTTATAAAAGTATATTTCATCATATTAGCTTTCTAACACTTCGAATGAGGCTCGATTCAGACTTATTGTTCAAAAGTTATGACCAAAACGATTTCACAGTATAAAAACCATGGAGCTCTTACGGGCACCTGTAATGGACATTACAGACAATAATACTGACAACCCATGATTTAATTTTTTTTTTGCATTCCTAATACTAAAGTCCAGAGGGATATTACAGGCACTAGTAATGGCTAGTACGGGAAGTAATAAAGCCCAGAAAACCATATTTTTTCACGCGATTTTGTGCGATTTTTCTTGTTTTTCATCCTTTCAACAAATCTGAAATCCCTAGTTTTGACCTCCAACAACCCCAAAACACATCATATCATATGGTACATAAATAAGGGGAAATACACATATAAAAAATAATTAATCTCACCACAAATCATTATACAACAACAATAAATCTTCACATATATCATGACATCAAATCATGGCTTCTCATCATATTTCATCATAAAACACAAAACAATCATACATATACCTAAACCCCATATCAATTATAATAACATGGATCACCCCCTTACCTCAATTTCTAGAAATTGATTTTCTTCAAGCTCTATGGATGATCTTCTCCCTTGTTCTCCTCTAATCCCTATCCTGCTTCACTGTTTCGCTCAACTTTCACGATCGTAACAATGAAAGCACAAAACCACAATTTTTCCTTTTTCTTAAACTTACCCCTTGGACTCCCATTATTTCTTTTCATTTATGTCCTCACTTATCCTTGCAATAATACCACCTTGCCATTATTATCTCTACACATATTATCATATTTATTTATTAGAGTAGTTCTAAATAATTATTATTAAATCTAAATAATCCTTACTAAATTATTTATATTCTAAATAATTCTCATTATCTCTTTAATCCAACACTACCCTACAACATCGTATCACCAATAAACCATAATCCATTATATAAATCACAATAATTCACAAATAATCATAATTAACTAATTAATTAATACAAAATTATAAATTTTTGGGTGTTACAGTTATCACACATCCATCTGCACTTTGACAGAGGCAACTCCGTTTTCTCTAGCATATGGAATAGAAGCAGTACTCCTGTAGAGTTAAGATCCCGTCAATGAGAGTTCTGATGGAAACTAAGTTATATGAGGCTGAGTGTGCCAAAGCAGATGTGACCAATTGAATCTGATAGAAGAAAAGAGAATGACGACCTTTTGTCATGGTCAAATATATCAAAAAAATAATGAAGCAAGCATTAGATAAAATGGTTCAACCTCATGAGTTCAGAGAAGGTGACCTTGTGATTAAGAGGATCTTATCCTTCCAACCTAATTCTAGGGACAAGTGGACTTCTAATTTTGAAGGTTCGTATGTGGTTAACACAGCCATCTCTGGCGGTGCAATGACAGTTATGACTATGGATGGTGAGGAGCTATCGCGCTCTGTGAATTTTGATGTAGTTAAGAAATACTTTGTATAAAAGGAATTAAAGAACGGCTCGCTAAGATGAAAATCTAAAAGGGTGATTTATGCAAAAATTAGCGTCTTGGTGGACTGAAAACTTGAAAGGGCGGTCCAGGAATAAATTAGAGATATAAAATAGAAAAATAATAATCCAGGTAGATTGAAAATCGAAAGGGAAATCTAGGAAAACTTTAGGGATCTTTGTGACAAGTAACTGCATTTGGTTCAATGTTGATTTTTCTTCAAGCTGTTTTACAAAGGTTCTTCATTAAATCATTTGCAGTAAAGTTTGAATGCCGTTGTAATTCAAAGTTAATAGGGAGAATAGGATTGTGTATTTCAATATGAACTTTCCATATAATTACCATTTTTTAAACTTTGTAAGAAGATCCATGGATTTACGCCATTTACGAACTACCATTCTATTAAATAAATTTTGAGCCTTTATCCATTTGGTGCTACTCTTATCTTATTTCAGCTTTACCAAGTTTCTTTTACTCTTGATGATGATTTTGGAACAAATTTTTAATGAAATGTGTTTTAAATAAAATATATGTATACAGCAACAAAATATGTTTGTTTATGATTTATGAATTTATAAGGGAATGTTAATGGTTACCCCTGAGCACAGTTAGAGCCTAAAGTGTTAAACTACGAAAGCAGTGTACTTTTTAAAGACTGCCAAATAACTATGTTTCGCCCAGTTAATCCTTCAAGGAGATTTTTTTCCCTTCCTTTTTATAAAATTGAAGATATGAACTTCGGGGTTCTCACCCATTAAGAGATACTTTCCCCTCCCAAAAGTAGTGACCTTATAGCAGGATTTTACTCCATCAGTGGGTCTATTTTATTCCCCAATTGATGTTGAGATTACCCGAGTTCCCAGTTGCACTATACTTTGTCATCTCCAGTTTATTAGTTCTGTCTATTATATTTGTATGGTTTGCATATACAAGACATTCATTCATTCATTCATACTTACATCATTTATGCGCTATTTGTTGGTGTTCATAAGTCAGCTTACTTTGGTTATGTTTATCCCCATTCAGTGTATTTCCTTTCCCATTGATGTCTTTGCTCCTTCCAATAGAGTGTCAGTTATTGGAAGAAAGTTCTATATTATTTTTAATTCCCCACTGAGTTTATTTCTTGTGGAAATGTTTTGCTTTATCTTTTTTGTTCCCCTCTAGATGGGATAAATCCCCATTTAAGTTTATTCCTCATTGGGAAGAATCTTGTTTAAATATCTCTCCCTAGTTTATTCCTGGATTGAACCTCATCTCTCACAGATATGTTTGTTTAGACTTCTCTAGGCAGAAAACCCTAGATTGAGAGTACATTTATTTTTTCACGTTTGAAGACTTTCTCTTTATTTTAAGAATTTTATTCCACAAGAGTGATGACTTGCACTTCTTTCAAACATCCCTGTTGAAGACTTTATCCCCTCAGAAAAAATTTGTTGGCAGTTTCCCAGGAAGTTGGAATTAGTTCCCATTAGTATTATTGTAAATACTCTTAGAATTATTACCCGATAACAAGTGGTGGTCTCTTTATTTGGGAAGCTTGTGTGTCCTGAGATTTCTTTTTGGATGGAAATTGACAGTCTCTTTTGAGTAGTGCGTCAATTCCCAGAAACGTTTGTCCCCAAATATCAATATTTTTTTTCTCTGATGGATGGTTAATCTCTTCGATATGATAGAGATAATACGTTTTGAAAATTCTTATTTACTCCAATGGATGGTTAATATCTTCGATATGATAGAGATAGTTCATTGTCAAACCTTATATATTCTAATGGATGGTTAATCTCTCTGATATGGTAGAGATAGATCATTTTGTAATCCTTATACAAGTGGTGACCTTTTAAGGAGCTTATTTATTACCCTTTTCAAGTAGAAGACTTGATTAAAGAAGAAACTGAGACTCGTTCACAGTGGGGAAGTTTATTGTTACCCTTTTCAAGTGGAAGACTTGGTTAAATAAGAAAATGAGACCCGTTCATTGTGGAGAAGTTTTGATGTTACCATTTTCAAGATGAATACTTAATTAAAGAAGAAACCTAGACCCGTTCATCATGGGGAAGTATAACGTTACCTTTTTTAAAGAGGAGGACTTGATTAAATAAAAAACTGAGACCCGTTTGTCATGGGGAAGTTTATTTATACCCTTTTCAAGTAGAAGAATTGATTAAAGAAGAAACTAAGACTCGTTTGTCATGGGGAAGTTTATAGTTACCCTTTTCAAGTGGAAGACTTGATTAAAGAAGAAGTTGATTCTACCTTCATCTATTGAGTCGGTAGTTTAGTGTCCTCTGTGATTTATGTATTATCATTAAAATGGTGTTACCATGCTCTCTTTTTTCCTCTCCTTTGGGCCTTTCCCTAATAGAGTTGAGTTAATCTTATCCCCAGTAAGGCTTGTCTTTTATACCTTTGAGGATGCCTTATTATTTCTTGTCCTCATTTAGGCATGCTTCCTGTCATGGTATCTTAGGGCCAAAAAATGTGCATTTTGTATTTAAGTATCTCCAACCACGTCGAGACGAAGACTTCAATCTTCACACCTCCGGATTGAAGAAACTTAAATTGAGGCATCTTTTGTACCCTAATTTTTCACCTAAGATCCCACCTCTATGCATCATTTCGTATCTAACAAAATAAAAAGATAGCTTGAGTGTTTGGTTGTTGTATCAAGGAGGGTTTTGAATCAAGAACTCTTCAAATGCAAGTCTTGACTAATTAGGGTTTAAAGCTTAATCCTTAGGGTTTTGATTAAAGAAAGTTGATAATTGAATTTTGTCATATTGCATGACCTAATGGGATGAAGCATTGATTCATAGAACTCAAATGTAACATCTTGACCTAATTGTATGTGTAATACGGTGGAAGAACTGACTTTTTTGGTTTTATCCAACTGGGAGGATAACAAGAGTCTCCACCGACTTTTATTTCATCCAATATTTTGGAAAGGTGAAAAGATTAGGAAAGACCTTTGATAGATTTTGAGCTCGGTGGGTAAGATATGAAAAGAGAAGGTGTTCGCACCCTTTTCATCCGTAGTTGTCTACGTGCTCTTAATTTCTTAGCTCAGTTTAAAAAACTTGCTTTGTGTGTGTGATTTGTTTGAAAATATTTTGAAATGCCAATGTAAGGCTAACTTTGTAATAATTCTTGTATCAGTCCTCCAGAATGTATACAAAGTGTTTTTTTAATATATTTTTTGAAAGTGTAATGTGAAAAATGTATTTGTTTATGGAAAAGGTTGTGAACAAGCAATTAGGAGTTCTCACCCACTAAGTATGGTCTTTCTTATTCTTTTCATTCTCCTTTGGAGATAGTATTATCCATACCATTAGTTTGTAGGTAATCCTATCTATTGGATGTGAAGGGACAGGCGTAGGGTTATTGCATGATCATTGAAGGCAACAATACTTTAGCAATTGTATCGAAGGGACTATCATCATTTTGCTCGTAGGGTCATCGAAGGGACTTGATCATTTTGTAGGCATCTCAGAGGGTCATCCAGGGATTATGATCTTTATTCGAAGGGACCGTGATGATTTGATCGAGGGTCTTTCGCTAAGTATCCCCACATTCGAGGGATATAACCAATATTCGTAAGGAAACAAGAGAGGTTACCCTAGAGATGCAAGTGTGAAGAGTGTGTTAATTCAGATATTTATTTGGAAAATTAGGGTTTTCTAAATTATTTTTTAATCTTGCCATGCAAACCCTAATTACTAGAAGTTAAATATATACAGAAAATTAAAGTGCAGAATGTAAAACCTAAGCTATTGCATGGCTTTGGGAGAGATACATAGGTATATAAATTTGCGGGAAAGTAAACCTATGCTATTACATCCTCAGAGCAGATACATAATAGGAAAAATGCGAGAACAATAAATCTATGCTATTATATTGATAGTGTGACCTATACAATTGTCCTACGAATTTAAAGAAAGAAAATAAGAAAAATATTTAGAAAAAGTGTTAAAGACCTAGAATCTAAGTGTTAATGTTTTTGTAGAAAATGATTTAAGTGATAATAATAGTAATTAAACCTAAATTCTAATTGATTTAATATTAATAAGAGCTAATTTTTAATTAATTTGTAAATAAAAATATGTCCAGAATTTAATTACTAACTAAAAAAATCAAACCCTAATTTTATATGGTTTTTAAAAAAAAGTTTTGTGTTAATTGATGATTAATTAGAAAAATAATTAGTAAGATGGAAAAGAAATTAATTGGAAAAGGAATTGAAAATAGAGTTAGTAAAAATATGAAAAACTAAAATGCATGGGGTGAGACTTGAACCCACGCCCTTGGCCTCACAAGCATGCCCTTCATCCATTGCGCTATGGCTGCGTTTGTGTTTGAGAACGAGAATAAGTCAACATATTATGAACATGCTTGTTTCCTGGAAAATAAAAGAAAATTTGCACAAGGGCTGGCTCGACCCACGCCCTCTGCTATGATGACCATCACTTTTACCACTGGGACACTTGTTGTGTGTTAGTATAATCATCACCATTCAATATATAATAAAACTTAATTCAAAAATCATAAGTTAAACAAAATTGACCAAGCGTGTATTAGCGGGTCCCTAGAATTTTGAATGGACGAATCAGGTTGAGAGGTTTGGCCATGAAAGCCCCTACCGGAGTCAACAATACACAGAGACGCCAGAGTCAAACTCAGGTCTTCTTCTCCTGTGACCCTAAAATTTATCCTGAAAAAATAGCAAGAATCAAAGACCAAAATGGATAGTGTTCCCCTAATTTGGACCTCCTGAATCCAATGGTGGCATTAGTTTGACTTGAAAGTGCCTGTAGCCAGGGTTTTAAAACTCAAACATAGCTTTTCCCAAACAATGGCAAATCTTCATACTTGCATCAAACCTTACAAATAATGGTTCTAAAATATTCTAAACATCATTATGAACATGTGTGAGTGCATCGAATCAGTCAACAATGCATGAATAAAAAGATTGTGATTGAAGAAAGATACCAAACCGGTGCAACTTGGTTGGTGCATTTTGGGATGCTTTAAGCTTCAACAATGGTTGGGATGAGCTCCCGGGATCTTCAGGAGGCTAGTGTGATTATCGGAATGGATTGAAAACAAATGGAGTCAACGGTTTGATTGTGCCCTTATTTTGAAATTTTTTGGAATTTTTAGGGTTCTTCTTGAGGATGCATGCGTCTCCTCTGTTGTCTGAAAATGTTGGGTATATATTAAAGAGAAGATTAGGTCAACATTTGGGCTTGGACATCTCATGAAATCATATCTTTGATTTTGTTTGAAAATAAATTCAAATCTTTTAAAACTATGATGATTTGTTTCAAACATAGTCCACACAATTTCTTGAGCTTCAAGGTATATTTTTTGGCCTCTAACATGATTAGAACAAAAGCCTACACGCCTTGGTCCATTAGTCTTGTATTTTATTTGATTTTATTTGCATTTAAATGAATAAAATTAAAATAAAAGAAATTAAAATCATAAAAAATATGTGAATGGATTTAGAGGTGTAATATAAGGTCACGAACACGTTTGAACCTGAAAACTTAGGCCCATTAGCCCAAATATTCAACTTTGCTCAATTTAAGTTTCATGCATTTTCTCAAAAAGTCTCAACTTTCACCAATCATAACTCTCCAAATTTCTTTTATATGAAGGTGATCTTTGACTTCTTGGAAAGCTCAAGATGTCTCCTACAACTTTCATGTTGGTAATTTTTTCATTTAAAGTCTTTAACTTGATGTAAATTACTTTGACAAAAAATGTTTTTTTGTTCACTTTTAAAATGACCTGTAATGTTTTGGCCCATATCTCTCAAATGAAGTATTTTTGGCGTTGAGCTTAGAGAGATAAAGTTGTAGAGAATTGAATTTACTTCAAGGTATGATTTCGTTGAGGAATTTATGATGAAGTATGTGAAATTTATGCTTGGTCAAAGTTTAGTTGACTTCTCCTAAAGAAAACCCTAATTTAGTAACTTTTGACTTTTGATGAATCTTATGTTTTCTTGATGAATCATGATCAAACCTTGATCAAATGATGAATGTGAGTTCTAAGTCTTTATGTTGACCAAAAATATTGAAGTTTGACTTTAAATTGGTCAAAGTTGACTTTTTATCCAATACAGTTGATTTTCAATCATCTAGTTAATTGACTGAGTAAACTTTTGTTGCAAGGATTGAGTCTTGGTATGAGAATACCTTGAGACATATGAGAAACTGTGAAATCTAGTTGAGGCATTAGAAATTTAATTTCCTTTGAGAAAAGCAAAACCCTAGTTGTAGGTCAATTGCTTAGGAGGAGAGTTTATCTGGTCAACCCTTGAGTGGTCTTGAGTGTTTGAGACCTTCATGTGCATGAGGAGGTATCTTGAATAAATTTGTGTTGAAAATGGGAGGGAAAATTTTGGGGTACAACAGTTGCCCCAGTTCAATCTTCTTAAACCTGAGGAGTTAGATTGGCATGTCCGCCATTCGTGATCTGAAGGTGGAAGAGGATTGAACACTTAAGTGCCCAAAACTTTGCACTCGCATGTGCACGTAGTAACATTATTGGTTGATTGTATTTATTGAATGGTCTTAAGGATACCATTCGGAAAAGGTGACAGGATGCCGTCGTAGATGGTCTTATAGATTCCATTCGAAGTAAATGTTGATAGGAGTATCAGAATGTGTCTATTGACTTACTGTATCTGAACAAGTATACTAGAATGAGTCTGTGTTCGACTGTTTCTAGCAGACATGCTGGGAAGTGTTAGAATGACTATTATGTCTCGACTGTATCTGAATGATGTTATAGAATGAGTCTATGTCTTGACTGTATGTATAAGAGGATCAGAATGAGTCTTCACCCGGCTGTATCTAAATAACGTATCAAGATGAGTCTACGCCTGACTGAATCCAGAAGTGGGTCAGAATGAGTCTTCGCCTAACTGTATCTAAAAATGTATTAGAATCAGTCTATGCCCGACTGTATCCAAAAGTGTATCAAAATGAATCTATGCCTGATTGTATCTGATGGAAATTCTTTTAAGAATGAATCTATGAAGGAAATGCTCGCCATAATTAGTTTTCAAGGGAAATCATTTGTCTATAAATCGCTGATAATATTCATTTGTTTGCAAACTTAACCTGAAAAAAAAGTTAGCTTCATGTAATGTCATTGTTGTACCCAAAAATTTACCCTCTTTTCATACATGCATATTATTGGTTTTATGGTTATGGAATAAAGGTATATTTATCAAGCTTCGTCAGGTTACAAGTGACGTTTATTTCGCCAATGGATATTCTCAGAGTATTTTCCGTGTTGAAGATCGGTTCGCCATTTTGCAATGATTCGGGGTTCAAAGATTCACAAGTCCAACCCGGCGCATCATGTTCAGGTGTTCTGTCGCCAAGATATCTCTGATAACGTATTCTAAAATTCAGGTTTCGCTCAAGAGTCAATTCTTTAAAGAAGGTCACCGAATGTGTGAGTTTTCTCGAAGAAATGTGGTGAAAAAGTGTGCTGAAAGTGCAGTTTTTACGCACAAAAAAATTCATAACTTGAAGATCGTGGCTTGTTTTGAACCTGTTTCAGTGGCCAAATTTCCTTCTTGATGTCATCTACGTATTCATCTCTCACAGATGGAATCCAATTTCGATTAGAAGGTCTTCAAAAATGCGGATTTATCAAGTATTTTCGTACATAAAATTTGTGACAGAAGTTTATTTGCGTCATGTTTAGAAAATCATAACTTGGTTGATTTTCATCGTATCGAGCTGGTTCTAGCGCCAAAATTTCAAAAATTGAGTTGGCTAAGTTTTCACAGGAGGTATTGAGTTTGAACGGTATCCAAAAGGCCTTCGTTTTTCGCTCAGAGTGCGTGTGACGCGCCGAAAATCCTGAATGCTGAATATTATATCATCTGGGTCGAAACTTCGAAAATTCATAACTCAGTCAATTTTTATCGGATCGGGCCCATCTTTTTACACAAGGTCACTGACTCAGAGATCTACAACTTTGCTTCCAAAGTCTAGACCGGGTTATGGTCCGATCAATACTTGTTATTTATTGAAGAACGTGTCAGAGTTGACACTGGAGCCCAAAATAAGTTTGTCTGAGTCAAAATTTCAAAAATTCATAACTAATTCACCGTTTATCCGATTGAGCCTATTTTCGGACAGGAGTTAGTTATCGATATCGGCTACATTTTGTTTTTACATTTCAACTTCAAAAATTTCACTTAAACCCCTGGGATTTATCCTGGAACATGACGGACTCAAGTGAACATTGGAGGCCCAATTGCACATTCAAAGCCCATATCTTTGCTCTAATTTCCATTATATAATCTCATTCTTTTCACACAAAGAAGGAGAAAAAAAAACCTTTACCACAATCCTGTCAAAATATCAAATTCTTTCAAGAACCCTAAAACCTTGAAATCCTTATTACAAACCCTCATCCTACTACAAACAAGCCATCCTTGTTACAAATCCACATCTCACTACTTCTCCAGTAAGGGTAAGGCTGGTTTAATCTCCATGATCAAAAGGGTATAATCATTCATACATGCCATATCAGTTTTATCATTAAATTTTTTTCATATATTTGCTTTATTTGTATTTCATGATATATAGTAATTTATTTAATGTGTTCATGAGATTCAACAATGTAGATTTAGACAGGGTCCCATGCAGGTTCATTACAGAACGCTGAGGCCAAAACACCAAAATAGAACAACCACCAATGCATGACAAGGCAGACATCCTGAGAAGGTTAAGGGCGTGGGTTCAACAACCACCCCTATTGGTTTTGGTTTTCTTCCTTTCTATTTATCATTTTACCTATTTTCATTCTTTCTGTTTAAAACTTTTTTTCTTCATAAAACTTAACATTTTTCACAAACCTTTGATTTTTCATAATAAACTCGAATAATTGATTTTAGGTTTTTTTAATTTTAGGTTTTAAATTAATTTTTGGGTCAACACCCACCCCCAACAATATGTATAATTTTGCTTATTTTTAACCCTTTGTACATCATTTCTTTCTCTTTAATATCTTCCTTAAAAACCCTAAATTCATATAAATTCTAATTTTATTTAAATCAATAACCCTATTAATTTGCAAACTTAACTTTTTTTACAAACCCTAATTAATTTACGCTTTAAATTTTTTTAATATTATTATTAACTCTTTTTTTATTAACTCTTTAGTTTAATTAATTAACTTTTTTTTCTGCAAATTAGGAAAACAATTAGGTTTTAGTTTTTCTTTGTAATTAACCCTTTAATTAACCATTTTTTTAACAAATTAGGATTAGGTTTTTGTTTTAGTTAGTAACTTAATTTTTGGCTTTTTTTTCATTTATTAATAAATTAAGTTAATTAACTTTTTTTATTAAAATTAGTTAGAATTAGGTTTTTTAATTAACTTAAAATTATTTTCTACAAAAAAACACCAAAAACATTAACTTAGAATTTTAGGTTTTAATTTTTTCTTGATTTCTTTTTATTTATTCTTTTACATTTTAATTTATAGGAAAATTGTATAGGTCGCATTATCAATGTAATAGCGTAGATTTATCTTTTCTCGCATTTTTTTCTAATTATGTAATTGCTTCTGGGATGTAATAATTGTAGGATTTCTTTTTTGTACTCTTCATTATTATGTAACTGCCCCAAAGCTCTATAATAGCCTAGGTTTACACTTCCACCTTTACCTTCTGCTACTATATTTTATGCAATGCTTAGACTAATAGGATTGTATGGAAAGACCGGTAAACTAATTAAACATAGCATAACCTAGTTCAAAGATAATTAACTGAAAACAAACAATGTTGCACACTTGCACCCCTAGGGTACTCCCCACATGGTTGCCTCGGAAAACAATGGTCATGTCCCTCGAACATAGGGATACCCTTAGCAAAGACCCTCAGTTAAAGTCATCATAAAGATCATGGTCCCTTAACGTCCCTCGAGTTGCCTACGAGAAATGATCTTGTCCCTCGATGTTGCCTATAAATATATGATGACAGTCCCTTCGAAATGCTAAGGTATCCTTACAAGTTGCCTTCAATGACCATTACGTTCCTTTCGATAGTCCCTCAAACATCCAACGAATAGGGTTACTTACTCACTAATAGTAGGATAACACAGTCTAAAGGATAGGAGGAAAATAACGCCTTTTTTCGAGTAGGTAGATAATTGTTAAGTACTTGCTCAAAACGGCAAATATTTTACACCATACACTTTCAAAAAAACTTTTGAAACTAAAGTTTTCAAAAACAACTTCGTAACACTCTTGAGGACAGAAACAAGGCTTTAAACAAAGTAAAACAAAACTTATCAAAGCAAGCACACACAAACAATTTTCAAAATGAGCAAGTACCTAAGAGCCCATGGAAAACCATGAATAGAAAGGGTGCTAACACCTTCCCTTTCTATAATCTACCCCCCGTACTCAGAAACATCTCGAAAAAGGTTTTTTCTGTTCTTTTTCCTTTTCCTTTGTTGGATAAATAAAATTCGGTGGCGACTCTTGCTTACCGCGACATTTTGCTAACAAAAAACACAAACCATTAAAAACAGTCGGTTCTGCCACCGTGTCACAGTCATGATGCATGAAATATATTTTATAGTGATTCTCTCAAAATAAATGATAATATTATATGTGTTGCATATGTTATGATATTTCGTGAATGATGTATGGATGCAACATGTCGTTGGCGCGTACCGGTAACTTCATGTAAAAACTCTGGCTGAAGAAAATAAATCTCTGACTGTTGCTGGGGATTAAGTTAGTAATTCTTAAATTTTGTTTAGAATAACTTTGATGGGGATATTCGCTTTCTATTTGGGGACACTCCGCTAGGGATCTTTGACTTCTGCTTGGGGATAAAAGCATTCCAGGAAAGTTGGTCGTTCGTGTTCCTTTTATGGGAGAATTTAATTCTTATGTACCCTGACCGAGGATAAAAGAGATAGATATTCTTCTGATGTGATATCTGACTAGGTTTTAGATATGGGTATCAGCTCTTCTGGGGAGGACAACATTGAATGACATTTGGCTGGAGAAGAGAATTCTATCGGGGAATTTGCAGGATTGGAGAAATAAACTCTGTTGGGGAATTTAAATCCTATATACTGCGTTGAAGAAATAATCTCTGATGGGGATTAGAAATTCATAGGCTGTGCTGACGTAGTTTCCACTGTATGTTGGGGAAATGATCAAATTTCTTTATCTGCTAGGGGACCTATTGGGTAAGATGATCATGTCAAGCTATCCATCAGGGATATGGACGTGAACTTCCAGAATATGCCCCAATTTTTGTCTGAGGGCATACTAGACTTGTTGGAGAATATATATCTGTTGGGGATGAGCTTACGAAGATAGTTCTGTAGAGATAGTTCCATGGAGATTACTCTGTGGGAATTTGTGGATAACTTGAACATTATCCTAACTCCTAGAGTCTTTAGTAAATGCTAACCTTATTTTCATGATTATATTTGTAAACAGTAATTATATTCAAATGCATATGTTCATTCAACGTGATCATTGGACGTTTTTGCAAACAAAACAGAGAAAGTAAAAACAATTTTAAAATTTGAAATATATCTACATTGATTCTGAAAGTTTGCCTATAAGCAGGAAATTTTATACAAGGAGACAGAAATCCTATTAAGAGGAAATCGTCGTAAAAATTCTAAAAGGATACAAAGTGATAAACAAAGAAAAACAACTATATGGAAATGATCTAATCGAGTTTCAACTATGCTATTGCCCATATGTCTTCAAGTATCTCATCCCTCGTTGTTGGAAGAAGATGATTGAATTGTTTTGTACCGTTTGAACATGATGCTAGTAATAAAGCTGGTTATAAGTAAATGGATGATCTAACGGTACATAGTCGTACGCTTTAATCCCTAAATTTTTCCTGGACTGCTCTTTCGGGTTTTCAGCCCATCGGGATATCCTTTTTTGCCGAAGCCATCTTTTCAGGTTTTCGAATTGTCGGTTGTACAATTTATATATATATATATATATATATATATATATATATATATATATATATATATATATATATATATATATATATATATATATATATATATATATATATATATATATATATATATATATATATATATATATATATATATATATATATCCCTCATTTTTTCCCGAACCTTTTGGTTTATCGGGAAGCCCTTATTTTTGCCTAGGCCTGTCAACCTAGCGGGTCTCTTTTATGCGTAGTATTTTTTTGACTATGTCCATGTTCACGAGGTGCGACAAATCTTCATCGTCTATGGTGTTAAGTATCATAGCACTGCCAAAAAATATATCTTTGATCACAAATGACCCTTCCTATATGGGAGTTCATTTTCCCCTGGGATCACCTCGTGGTACGATGATGCGCTTTATTACCAAATCACCAGCCTGGTACACCTGATGTTTGAATTTCTTGTTAAAGGCCTTGATCATGCGTTTCTGATACATCTGACCATGACAAACAGCCGCAAGCCTTTTTTCATTAATTAATTTTATTTGGTCAAGTCGAGTCAGAATCCATTCGTCTTCATCTAAACCCGCGTCTTTCTTAATCCTTAGGGAAGGAATCTGGACTTCAACAGGTAATACAACCTTCATACCGTAAACTAGAGAGAACGGGGTTACTCCAGTTAATGTACATACTGAAGTGCGGTAACCATAAAGATCAAATGGTAGCATTTCATGCCCATTTTTGTATGTCATTGTCATCTTCTGCAAGATCTTCTTGATATTCTTATTAGCGGCTTCTACTGCGCCATTCATCTTTGGTCGGTACGGAGAAGAATTGTGATGTTTAATCTTGAACAATGTGTAGAGTTTTGTGATCATAGTATTGTTAAGATAGGTACCATTGTCTATGCTGATCCTTTCAGGGATGCCATACCGACAAATGAGGTTATATTTAATGAACGGAGCCACAACATTCTTGGTAACAAAAGAAAATGAGACTTCCTCTACCCAATTTGTGAAGTAATAAATAGTGACAAGGATGAAACAATTCCCATTGGAAGCAGTAGGCTTAATCTCTCCAATCATATCAATACCCCACATTATAAACGGCCAAGGAGCAGACATTCAAAGGAACCGGGGGCACGTGTACTTTATTAGCATAAATCTGGCATTTGTGGCAAGTTCTGGAATAATGATGGCAATCAGTTTCCATGGTAGACCAATAATAACCTGCTCTTAGAATCTTTTTATCCATTCTATGTCCACTGAAATGAGTACCAAAGACGCCTTTGTGCATATCTTCTATAATTTTCTCAACTTCCTTCTTGTCTACACAACGAAGCAAAATCGAATTGTGGTTGTGCTTATACAGTATTTCGTTACTCATAAAGAACTTGGCAGAGAACCTCCTTAGAAATTTATTATCATTGATAAATGCCCCTTCAGGATATACTTGAGTTTCTAGGTATCTTTATACTTCATGGTTATAATACCCAAAATTTGTCCTACCCTCTCACTTTTATCTGGCTTATGCATCTCACACTTTTCTCATATACATAACCTTCATTAGGTCAGCTAACACGTCATGCATCATTAATCAATAAACTTGGTATGGGAACAAGGATATTGAAGTTAGGGTATCCTCCATGGCTTTGATGGCTCTCATCTTCACTCAGGTGCAAATCAACTAGTTCTTTCATAGATCAGGTTTTGTTTGAAGTTAAGGTTTTAATTCATGGATTTATTTATCACAAAGCTACGCGGTTATTCTCCTCTTCCTAATGTCAAATGGCAAGGCTTGCTCATATCATCTAGAGCTCCACTTCCTCAATATTCTTGTTGCCTTCTTCAACATATAAGGTGGGTGTGATTTCTTACAACATAAGTCATCCTATAAGGTCGCCTAAGGGTTACCAGTTCAGGTATTTAGCATCTTCTTATGTCTGTCATCATCACCACTCGATTAGGCTTTGTTTTCCTAAGCATGTGGACTTTAAGGAAGGGTTGCACTAAGAGTTGTTCATCAATTAAGTTTTACATTCTCAAGGATTCAACTCATGATTCAAAACGCACAAGACATGGAGAGATCTTAGTGTACTTATGGTATACTGGGGTTTTTGGTTCAAGAAGTTTCAATATGCAACACAAGGCAACAATATCTTCAGAGGATCCCATCCATGGAAAATTAGGGTATGTGGATATCTTAATGCAAGATGTTTCATCTGAATGTTTGGTTTACTTGTGTTACAAGATTCTTTTGAGTTCATTCTGAATTACATTATGTCGTAGACTCAACGCTTATCATTAAGGATTAAGATTTTGAGTTAAGGGAAAATTTCTTATAATAATCATCATTCAGTCATTTTCGGATAAACAAAGCGCAATGATACATTCAAGGGATAATTCAAAGGTTGAGTTTGATTCAAAGTCCAAGTAACTCAAACTCAAAGTTTTGTGCGTGATTCTTCAACTAAGAGTTTGTTTCAAAGGCAAGTTAGTGGAAATTTGAGATTGGAACATGGAGATTGAAGTCTCTTAAAATTGCAAGCGTGGAATGTAAAATTGATGCAAGCTTCTAATGGAGTTCTTGAATTCAAGTTTCGGAAGAACATAACATATCAAAAAGCAAATACCAAGATCTCATTAAAATTAATCCAAGTTCTAAATATTACAAAATCACATATATACAAGTTCGGTTACTATTACATCATTTGACACTATTACATTACATCAAAATGAAGGATTACATATTTCACAAAAGAAACACTATCCTAAAACTATGCGTCCTAAACTTATGTCGTTCATCCTCAATCTTCATGCTATTATATCTTCAACCCTTGCTCACTTCTCAAGCTTATAATAATGCATATCCCTTGGACATTCCATTCTTTATCTCTTCCCTAATACCATAAAATCAGACCTGATTTTTATTCAAATAAATGGGTAGCCATTCATTTTGTTCAAGGAATCATTTCACCAAATCATTTCACAAAAGCTTGTTACAAAAAAATCTGCATATAATCATTCATCCAAAAATAGAGGTCGTGATCCTGCATTGTTAAGAACAGGTCCATACCACTCTGCAATACAAAGTCCAATTCAAAATTCACAATAAGTCCACTAATTTACAAATACGAGGTCAACCTTACAATCCTAGACAGAAAACCAGCTTCCTCTAACAGAATCATAATCAACCATAACAGAATTTTCAGTTATAACCAACTTGTCTTCATCTAATTAACTCCATAACATATCTTAACTAACTACTAATTTTAAACCCACTAACAACTCACACTACCTCCTAACCATAACTAAATTTAAAGAATTCCATCTTCCAGCAGAAAAACAGCCCCTAACCGATTTGTAACTAACTTCCATCACTCCTAACTGTCAAAAGAAACTCTAACAAAATTCTGGAAGGGGAGGTAACAAGTTATAACAGAAAAAATGATCCACGAGAACACATAAAAACTCACCTCTAATATTATTTCATCTCTTAGCATTCTCTCGATAATCTCTGCACTTTCTCTTTGAAGTTCTTGAAGTGTTATGCTATATATCTCTACAAATCGCATAGCATATCATAATCTTCATAATTTGTACACAACCTTTAGCAGCAACGAATTCACCATCATTTTTCAGAGATAATTATTCACAGAGGTACATAAGAAAAGGAGAAAAAAAGAGAAAGAGAGGAGAACTCAGGAGGCATTCACCAGAAAATTCAGAAAAAAGCCCTCAACTTCTCTCTTCAACTTCATTTCCCGTGGCTTCAAGATTCAATCACCAACAAACTCTAAAATATTTTCTCTTCGCTCTCACTTTCTCTGCTTCATCCTTCCACCCTCTCTCCACAGTCATTCCTGAATCCACGCCTTATCTTCGCATCTCTGCAACATCCACCATCATTACCATCATCATTTCATGATACAACAAATTATTTAAACTCTATAGCTTCATCACCAACATAACTTCAATCAAACTTCAATCTGTTCTTCGCAACAACTCTGTAATCTGTGACAAAGTTTCTTCAATATGCATCATAGAACACAACGTCAACACAACTTCAGAATTGCTACAACAATGTCATGACATCGCTGAAGCGAAACATAATCTTGAGTGAAGAGAATCAGGAAATTGAAGCTAATGGAAACGAAAAATGATTTGAGACAGTGAAGATGTGAATTGCGAACGAAAGTGATGAACACATCACGACGAACTAAGACGGCACTGCCTCGAAATCTTGACGAAGATGGCGGTGAAGCAAATCAGACGGAGGTGTTGATGTCGGAGTGTTGATGATGGTGGCCAGAAATCAAATCATGACGGTGAAGGGGAAGAGGTGATCGACACTGTCAAAAAATGAAAGGGTTTTCTCATGAAGATGAAACTTTTTGACCTAGAATTGTATCAAAACACAGTCGTTTTGCTACCTATTTTTCTTTTTATTATTTTTATTATTTTTTTAGTAATAATCAGAATAAACAGATTAATATGCAAAAAATGGTTATTAACATTGATTATATTGGACTGGGCCTCATCTCTTCATCTTGATCCCACTGGTTATTTTTTTCCTAAAGGCAATATAACAAAAATTCCAGTGAACCACTTTTGGACTGGGCCGAGCTACCCCCTTGCTTTGTTTTAGCTAAGAGCTTGATGCTGCAAACAAAAATAGCTCATGGAACTTATTTCATGGGCATTACACCTAGAGTCATTGCTGGAAAATACACCTTGGTTCAGACTTTACACCCCCTGAACTCTTTACTTGTACATTTTATTTTTTCTTTACCAATTTTATTTTATTGGCTTTTGTCAATTTTTATAGCATGTCAAAATAACCTAAAAAATAGTTAGAATATTTTAGTAAATATTTTTAGGTTCACTTTAGAATTTCATTAGAATTTTCTATTATTTTTATGCTTGGTAATCGTTTTTGTTGCCATTTTTAGCCAATATTTTGTGATAGAATGTCGATGTAACTTTAGCAATGTGGAATGCTTGGAGATTAATTCTTTGGTCACTTATGTGAAGCAGCTTTGATAGAGTTTTTCTTTGATTGTATGGTTTTGAATAGGCAACTGACCTTCTCTGTTCGGTATCATTGTGACTTCATTTTTCCTTATATCCTCACTTTATCGTACTTCTTTACCGCTTTCCTGGAGATCATGAGAAGTAGGGCTTTACTGCTTTCCTTTCCATGAGAAGTAGGGTAGAGATGTATGACGGGGGTCTCCATTGCTGATCATGTCAGGAACCCCTCTGGTTTATATAAAGACCCGTTTAGCGCGACTTTGCATTGTGTGCATTCTCCTTTCTATTTGTGGTTGTTTAAAACCCTACCTTTGAGTAGGTATTCTGCAGGTGTCTTTATATTTTTTCCCGCATATGTACAGATGATAAGTCCTCAAAAGGAGGCGACTGGGGAGGGTTAGCAATCGACCTCCGCAATTTCATATGTATCATCCTTAGTTCGTGACGCACCATGCAACTTCGGAGTTGTGCCTGTTCTTGTGTATAGAGTTGTCAAGTGGGGAAGGGTTCGACAATCGAACCCCCATTCTTTTTCAGGAGTTCGCATTGGCCAATGCTGATACTCCGTGATCGTTCATTTTGTATTTTGTTGGCTACCTCAATCTCCTATATCTTGGGTAGGTGTTCAGTCGCTTTGAACATCTGATTTTTATTTTAAATCCCACTCTCGCTTGTTTGTCTTGGGTGATACGATCCCCTTGACTAAAGCATCTCATTTATTTTCCTTATTCTTTTATGTGTGTGCTCTTTAGAGCTTGTTTGCTTTATCCTTGTACATACCATGTTCCCTTAGGATGTGCTTTCTCCTTTCGGATGTAAGTTAGACCTTAGGTTGCAAACCATGCATAATAACATTTGGTAGACGTTTCCATTTTGTTAATCCAAATCATAGGTCCACCATTGTATGATAGAAATAGGTTATAAATAGGCTAGCCCCATCTTAGACTCTTTTCTTCCCTTTTTGATCCTTGCATTCAAAACTAAAAATTATTTTCTTAGCAAATCGTAAAACATGCTAATCACACTTAAACCCTTTTTCAAGGTAACAAAATACAAACCAACTCAAACCTTTTTGTGCTCCAAAGCACATTTTCTATAAAACCCTTTTCAGGTAAGGACATGATTAATTTACTTTTGTGCCAACGCGTGAGTCTCCAAAGGCCGAGCCACGGCAGAAGGCTGAATTAACATTGTCCATAAAAAACACATAACAAACAAAAACATGTTAGCCGAACTACGGTAACTTTGATTCCTCAAAAAGGATACGTAGGCATTGGGGTAGGATCCAAGCCAGTACTACTTTATTTTCCCTTCATTCGTTCCTCATTCCTTTTTCATGCATTCTTCCTTAGAAATAAAAAGTAAGCATATATTAAACACATCCATAAGATAGAACAACAAGAGTGGATACCATACAGTACTACTGGCGTGTGGGCTGATAATACCTTTCCCTCGCGTAACAGACTCCCTTACCCAATATCTTGGTTGCAAGACCATGACTTCTCCCTTCTTAAGTTTTCTCAATGTTTACCTTTCCCTCCATGTGGGATAAAAGATGTTCGATGTCGACTTCATTGTTTGATTATTTTCAGCCGGTTGTTTCAATGGTACCATGGCTTTTCCTCTACTCCACCAGTATTAACTTCATAGCAATGCGCCGGTTCTCCTAGTATTTCAATAGTAATTCAAGGAGCTTCATTATCCAATCTGACTTCTAACATAGATGACATGGTAGCTAGTGCATCTGCCAATTGATTCTCTTCTCGTAGAATATGTTCAATGGTTATTTCTTCGAAGTACAAAGTTAATGTTAACACATGCTCTCAATAAGGAATGAGATTTGGATGATTCGTGTCCCATTCTCCTTTAATTTGACTGGTCATTAGGGATGAGTCCCAATATACATTCAAGAATTTAATTCTCATATTGATGGCAGCTTTGATACCCATGGTGCATGCTTCATACTCAACCATATTGTTGGTACATTCAAAACATAATCTGGAGGTGAAGGGTGTATAGAAACCCTTGGGAGAGATAATAACACCACCAATTCCATTACAAAGTGCGTTGGAAGCTTAATCAAAAACCATAGTCCACCGGGATCCCGGTTCAGGTCCTTCAGATGGTCCAGGTTATTCATAACCAATAACTAACATGATATTCTCATATGGGAGCTCAAAGTTCATAGACTAATATTCATTTATAGCTTGATGAGCCGAATGATCTTCCAGTACACTTCCTTTGATTGCCTTCTGAGTAGTGTACTGAATGTCATATTTTGTCAAGAACATTTACCATCTTTCTATTCTTCCAGAGAGAGCGGGTTTCTCGAATATATATTTTATTGGGTCCATCTTAGAGATCAACAAAGTAGTATGAGTCAACATATATTGTCTTAGTCGGCGAGCAGGCCATGCCAAAGTGCAGTAAGTTTTCTCGAGCAGTGAGTATCTTGTTTCACACTCGGTAAACTTTTTGCTAAGGTAGTATACTGCATGCTATTTTCGACCAAACTTCTTATGTTGCCCCAATACACACCCAATTGAATTCTTTAATATTGTCAAGTACATGATTTTATTAAAGGCTATCTGACAATCGTCATTCCACTTCACAACTTGATCTTTCTTCAGTAACTTAAAGATTGGCTCACAAGTAGCGGTCAAATGGGAAATAAATCTAGAAATGTAGTTCAATCATCCCAAGAAACCTCCGAATTCCTTCTCAGTACGGGGAACTGGCATTTCTTAAATGGATTTAACCTTTGCAGGATCAAATTCAATACCTTTACCACTGACGAAGAAACCTAAGAGTTTACCAGATCTTACCCCAAAGGTGCACTTCTTTGGATTCAACATTAACTTGTATTTCATCAGTCTCTCAAACATCTTGTGTAGGTGGTCGAGATGTTCTTCTTCAATCTGAGACCTAATTACCATGTCATCAACGTAAACCTTAATCTTAATAGATCATATCATGGAACACAACTACCATAGCACGCTAATATGTTGCACCGAAATTCTTCAAACCAAAATGCAAATATTTATGACAGAAAGTGCCCCACTGGGTGACAAAAGTAGTCTTTTCCATGTCTTCAGCTGCCATCTTAATTTGATTATAGCTAGAGAAGCCATCCATGAAGGAAAACATTTTTTGTTGAGCGGTGTTGTCAACCAGAACATCAATATGCGGAAGTGGAAAGTCATCTTTGGGGCTTTCCCTATTCAAATCCCTGTAGTTTATACATATACGCACCTTACCATCCTTCTTAGGTACCGACACCACATTTTCAACCCACTGAGGGTAGGACATAACAACTAAGAAACCTGCATTGAACTGCTTCATGACTTCAACTTTGATATTTTCAGACATCTCAGGACATATACGACGAACCTTCTGCTTTATAGGAGGGCAACCTTCTTTCATCGGTAGGCGGTGAACCACAATGTCAGTATCAAGCTCTAGCATGTCTTCATAATACCAAGCAAAGATCTCGACATAGTCACGTAACATATGGATTAACCTCTTTTTAATACTTTCTTCTAGGTTGGAACCTATCTTGATTTCTTTCTTCTCCTCTCCAGTACCAAATTTCACAACCTCGACTGACTCTTCATGTGGTTACATGGCTCTTTCCTCCTGCTCTAACATTCTAGCACAATAGCCAGGTTCTTCACAATCTTCCCCACCTTCGTCCTCAGCTTGGTAGATTGGATTTTCGAAGTCATAATTTGCAAAAGCAGAATTGTTATCAATGGGACCCATAGTGGATCTGGATCTGCAATTTGTTATGTGGGTGTGTGTAAGAACACAGCCATTTTGAAAGCAATAAAGTAAAAGAAAGACAAAGAGCACGAAATTTGAATGCAAACGTCGAATGATTTATTGAATGAAAATATGTGAATGAAATATGACAAATGAACCGTTGTGCCCCGGGTAAGGCACAAGGCTTTCAAAATGGCTATGGTGTAGTGATCATATTAGGAGTCTCAGGAGGATCAAATTCAAACTCTTTAGAGTCAATCATGTCTTGAATCTTATTTTTCAGAGCCCAATAACTGTTAGTGTCATGTTCGGGACTATTGGAATGATAGTCATACCTTGCATTGGAATTATAACAGTGAGAGGAGGTATTAGGATTCTGAGGAGGATCCTTAAATGTAATCAACTCTTCCTTCAACATGTTTTACAATGCTTGAGACAACGACATGTTGATTTTTTTTGAACTGTCTCCTGGGTGCATCCTGCCTACGCTGATTATTCTATTGTTGTTGTTGTGCTGGAGCATGATTAGGGATCAAAACTGCCCCCACAGATTGGTGGTGATACTCTTACTACGACTCTTCCATCCATACAAAACATTCGATTCTTTCTTACCATTGTATGGCTTCTTAGCAGTATTCGAAGATGTAGCCACTGGAATTTTACCACTTCTGATTCCACTCTCAACATGTTCCCCT
Organism: Vicia faba; assembly: GCA_948472305.1. Lineage (NCBI taxonomy): Eukaryota > Viridiplantae > Streptophyta > Magnoliopsida > Fabales > Fabaceae > Vicia > Vicia faba. The sequence continues at coordinate 838,771,122 of OX451739.1, forward strand.
GTCAGTATCAGTTCAGTGAAACCTGCTGAAGAAATTCCAAGTAGGTGATTATAGAAAGGACCTGTTAGCGTACTCATGAACATGTCAACCAATTCCCTATAAGCTAAAGGAGGTTGAACTCTTCCTGCAAGATCTCTCCATTTATGTGCATACTCTTTAAATCCTTCCTTAGAATCCAAGGACATACTTTGTAGTTGCATGCGGGTTGGTGCAAAATCAGAATTATACTGATATTGTCTATATAGAAAGCTGCAGCCAAATCTTCCCGGGTATGGATGTTGGTACCTTTGAGTTGATGATAACATTCCAATTGTGTTCCAGACAGACTTTCTTGAAAGAAGTGCAACCATAATTTCTTGTCAGCAGTGTATGGTTGAATTTTCCAAACATATGATCTCAAATGCATCTTAGGGAAAGAAACGCCATCATACTTAGAAAAGGTATGAATTATGAAATTAGGAGGAATGGCGACTCCTGAGAATATGCCAAATTCTTCAAAGTTCAAGCCAGGCACCTTCTGGGTCTCCATAGCTTTCAAACTCTCTTCTAAAAGCTTATACTTCTCGTTAGCATGGGGATATTGTTCATCCAAATAATCCTCTTCTTCATCTGAACATTTGTCAGAACCATGATTTCTTTTTTGAGTTTTAACCTTCTTACCATCTTAATCCCATTCATCATCTTCGTCCAATGGGATATCAAAATTTTGTGCTCGCTTGACTGGACCTCTGAAACTTCTCCCCATGTTAAGGATTCTGATTGGTTTCTTTGTCTTCTTCTTCTTCCCATTGTCGATGAGAGCCTTCAGTTCTTCTTGTCCCTTTGCTATGTCTAGGAACATCTCTTGGAACTGAGCATTATGAGCCTGGGGTTCTTTGACTATTTGTTCGAGAGCCATTTTTGCTGAAATAAACAACAAGATGAGAAACCTGTCTTGGAAACCTGTTATGCAATGATATGTATGGCATGTAGATGCATATGCAATGTTTTCAAGGACCTTATGGGATTTAAATTTGTTAATAAAAAAGGAGTACAAAAACAAAAATTCTTATTAGTAAGTTCAAATGAAAACAAAAAGAGTTACAAGGAAACAAATTATGAACTCCTAAGACTTAAGACTCAAGTCTCCCATGTATGCTTCCTCTTTGTGTTTTCATATGCATTAAGGCTCTTCTCTTCGTGAAGTTGTTTAGTCATCTCCAACACTTTCTTCTCACTAGCATATAATTGAGTCACAAAGGTGTCCATTTCTTCTTTAAGTTGAATCCAAGACTTATGTAGCTCTTTAAGGCCAGTAGGAATATCTGGATGAAAAATGGTATGAGTAATATCTCCTTCAATAACAGGCTCCACAATTACTGGTAGGACAACAAGATATGGAATTATAAGATTTTGAGCACGAGACCGCACCCATCTGATGTTGGGTTCCAAAGGGATTGATTTTTTAAATCCCAAAGTCTTGCTATCAATCTTATTCATCATGCTCCAAGAACGTATAAACTTTTGATGGTAACCTTGAGGATCATTCTCATAATCGAATACAATACCCTCCCCTTATGAAAAGGAGCGGCACATTAGGGAATTCCCCACGAAGGTCTATAATAGTGATGTCCTTCTGGGAACGGGAACACCAAAACTATCTGAGTGGGAGAGGGACATCATCCTTCGAGACCAACTCAAACCTTGTTCATTCTTCATCACTGACCGGGGACAGTGCGAAATAAACCACCTGGATAGTAAAGGTATGCAACAGATGAGAATCCCTCGCTTCCTCATAGTACGAGTGTGAAGAGAGTGCAAAATATCTCCGAGCAAAGTAGGCACATAATTATGAGTAAAGAATATTTTGATAGTGTTTACATCTATGAGCGGGTATGCATTAGGGAATAGTACCAAACCATAGATACACAAAGCCAAGATCTCTTCAAAAGCATGAAAACTCATGGTATCTAGAAACAACTTAGCCTTTTCTATCAGAAATTTAGCAAGAAAACCTATAACTCCACTTCTTGTTTCCTAATTAGACACAATGTATGACCGCTTAAGATGTAAGGCTACTGCAATAATTTCAGGTTTTGGAACTTTCTCTAAACCGATGAAGGGTGTCTGATCAAGAATAGGTACTCCAAGTAGCTTAGAAAACTCTTCCATTGTGGGTACCAACTGATAATCTGGGAAAGTAAAACAGTGATGCTTAGGATTAAAGAAATGGAACAGAACACTCATCATGTCTTCTTCAAAACCTGAGGTGACCAAACAAAGTAGATAACCATGCGGCTTGATGAATTGAGATTTTTCAGGAACTTTTGAGACTAACTCCTTCACCTTGGAAGGTATCCTAACAAAGTTGATCCGAATAGTATTTTTGCAAGCGGAGGCCATAACCTGTAATAAGAAACAAAGATAAATCCCTAGGTCCTTGAAATGGTTAGAGAAAATGTTATGTTATGATGATATGATACTATGATGTTACATTCATGTTTAAATAAGTAGAAAACATAAACAAGTCATACAAGAGCCTTAGGTTTAAAGGATTTCATGAAGTCCATAGGTAAATACGCTTCCCTAATGAAGTTAAGTTGGCTCAACTTGTCCTGAAATAGTAACCGGGTTCTTGGAATCTCATATAACAGATCTTTCTCCCAGGCTTTATTTTAGCACGGCAACTGGCTTTCCACCAAAACATCCCAAAAGTTGAATCTCAATGAGCGTAGCTTTGAGTATCAACCAACGTTGGACTGCACTAAAGCTGGCTATCTCACTCCCTTCTAATGGCCAAGATGGGTCAATTAAGGTTCTAAAAGTAAGTTAGTGTTAACGACACCACGCGGAAGCCTAATTTATCCTTGACTACCTCAAGGAACATCAGTACAAACCAACGTATCATACTAATTATAGAAATCATGTTAACCATATCGGTCTACGTCGTACAGTTTTTATGATCTATTGCTACTTACCTAAGGAATTCCTAGATCCGGGGTAGGATCTTACAAGAAATAATACCCAAACAAACCCTTAAATTAAATCACACAATTCAAACAATTAAAACAAGTAAAAGTGATCTAAACTCTAAGGTAACCCCTCTTTTTTAAGTATTCCCTAACAGAGTCGCCAGTTCTGTAATACGGTGGGAGAATTGACTTTTTTGGTTTTATCCAAATGTGCGGATAGCCAGAGTCGCCACTGACTTTTCTTTTATCCAATATTTAGAAAAGGTGAAAAGAACAGGAAAGACCTTTGATAGATTATGAGTTCTAGGGGTAAGTTATGAAAAGGGAAGGTGATAGCATCCTTTTCATCTGTAGTTATCTACGGGCTCTTAATTGCTTAGCTCACTTTAAAAAACTTCCTTTGTGTGTGTATGATTTGTTTGAAAATATTTTGAAATGCCAATGTAAGGATAACTTTGTAATAGTTATTGTATCAGTCCTTAAGAATGTATCCAAAGTGTTTTTTTTTAAATATTTATTTTGAAAGTGTAATGTGAAAAATGTATTTGTTTACGGAAACAGTTGTGAACAAGCAATTAGGAGTTCTTACCCACTAAGTATGATCTTTCTTATTCTTTTTCTTCTACTTTGGAGATAGTATTATCCATACCATTAGTTGGTAGGTAATCCTATATATTGTAAGTGGAGGGACATGCGTAGGGTCATCGCTTGATCATCAAAAGCAACAAGTAAGGATACTTTAGAAATTGTGTCGAAGGGACTGTCATCATTTTGCTCGTAGGGTCATCGAAGGGACTAGATCATTTTGTAGGAAACTCGAAGGGTCATCGAGGGATTATGATCTTTATTCAAAGGGGCCATGATGATTTGATCGAGGGTCTTATTCTAAAGTATCCCCACGTTCTAGGGACGTGACCAGTATTCGTAAGGCATCAAGAGAGGTTACCCTAGAGGTGAAAGTGTGAAGAGTGTGTTAATTCAGTTAATTATCTGGAAAATTAGGGTTTTCTTAATTCTTTGTTAATCTTTCCATGCAATCCTTAATTACTAGAAGTTAAATATGTACAAAAAATTAAAGTGTGGAATGTAAAACCTAAGTTATTACATGACTTTGGGAGAGATACATAGGTATAAAAATTTGTGGGAAAGTAAACATGCGCTATTACATTCTCAGAGCAGATACATAATAGGAAAAATGCGAGAACAGTAAATCTATGTTATTACACTAATAGTGCAACCTATACAATTGTTCTATGAATTTAAAGAAAGAAAATAAGAAAAATGTTTAAAAAAATGTTAAAGACCCAGAATCTAAGTTTTAATGTTTTTGGTGTTTTTGTAGAAAATAACTTAAGTGATGGTAATAATAATTAAACCTAAATTCTAATAGATTTTAATATTAAGAAGAGTTAATTATTTAATTAATTAGTAAATAAAAATATGTCCAAAATTTAATTACTAACTAAAAAAACCTAACCCTAATTTGTTATGGTTTTTAAAAACAAGGTATTGTGTTAATTGATGTTTAATTAGAAAAATAATTAGTAAGATGGAAAAGAAATTAATTGGAAAAAATAGGGTTAGTAAAAATATGAAAAACGAAAATGCATGGGGTGAGACTTGAACCCACGCCCTTGGCCTCTCAAGCATCACCTTCATCCACTGCATCATGGTTGCGTTTGTGTTTGAGAACGAGAATAAGTAAACATATTATTGAACCTGCTTTTGTCCTGGAAAATAAAAGAAAATTTGCACAAGGGCTGGCTCGAACCCACACCCTCTACTATGATGACCATCACTCTTACCACTGGGACACTTATTGTTGCGCGTTAGTATAATCATCATCATTAAATATACAATAAAACTTAATTAAAAAAATCAGAAGTTAAACAAATTTGACCACGCGTGTATTAGTGGGTCCCTATGATTTTAAATGGACGAATCAGGTTGAGAGCTTTGGCCATGCAATCCCCTACCGAAGTCAACAATACACAGAGACGCCATAGTCAAGCTCCAGTCGTCTTCTCCGACGACCCCAAAATTCAACCTGCAAAAGCAGCAAGAATCAAAGACCAAAAGGGATCGTGTCCCCCTAATTTGGACCTCCTGAATATAATGATGGCATTAGTTTTACCTGAAAATGCATGTAGATAGGGTTACGAAACTCAAATGGTGCTTTGCCCAAACAATGGAAAATCTTCATACATGCATCAAACCTTACAAACAATGGTTCTAAAACATTCTAAACATCATTATGGACATGTATGAGTGCATCGAATAAGTCAACAATGCATGAATAAAAAGTTTGAGATTGAAGAAAGATACCAAACCGATGCAATTTGGTGGTGAGTTTTTGGATAATTAAAGCTTCAGAAATGGTTGGGATGAGCTCCTAGGATCTTCAGGAAGCTAGTGTGATGCTTAGAATGGATTGAAAACGGCTGGTGACAAGGGTTTGACCGTGCCCTAGTTTTGAGAAATTTTGGAATTTTTAGGGTTCTTCTTAAGGCTGCATGCGTCTCCTTTGTTGTGTGAAATGTTGGGTATATATTGAAGAGAAGATTAGGTGAACATTTGGGCTTGGACATCTCATGAAATCATATCTTTGATTTTGTTTGAAAATAAATTCAAATCTTGCAAAATTATGAAGATTTGTTTCAAAATAGGCCAAACAATTTCTTGAGCTTCAAGGTAGATTTTTGGGCCTCCAACATGATTAGAACAAAAGCCTACACGCCTTGACCCATTAGTCTTGTATTTTATTTGATTTAATTTGCATTTAAATGAACAAAATTCAAATAAAAGAAATAAAAATCATAAAAAATATGTGAATGGATTTAAAGGTCAAATATGAGGTCATGAAAACGTTTGAACCTGAAAACTTAGGCCCATTAGCCCAAATGTTCATCTTTGCTCAATTTAAGTTTCATGCATTTTCTCAAAATTGCTCAACTTGCAGCAATCATAACTCTATCATTTTTTGTCATATGAATGTGATCTGAGAATTTTTGGAAAGATCAAGATGTCTCCTACAACTTTCATGTTGGTCATATTTTCGTTTGATGTTTTTGATTTTATTTAAATTTCTTTGAAAAAAATGTCTTTTTGTTGGTTTTTAAAATGACTTGTAATGTTTTCGACAATATCTCTCAAATGAAGCATTTTTGGCCTTGAGCTTACACAGACAAAGTTGTAGAGAATTGAATTTCCTTCAAGATAGGATTAGGTTGAGGAATTTATAATGAAGTATGTGAAAGTTATGCTTGGTCAAAGTTCAATTGACAACTCCTAAAGAAAACCCTAATTTAGTAACTTTTGACTTTTGATGAATTTTGAGTTTTCTTGATGAATCATGATCAACCCTTGATAAAATGATGAATATGAGTCCAAAATCTTGATGTTTACCGACGATCTTGAAGTTTGACTGTAAGTTGGTCAAAGTTGACTTTTTGTCCAATATAGTTGATTTTCATTCATCTAGATAATTGACTCAGCAAACTTGTGATGCAAGGCTTTAAACTTGGTTTGAGGATTTTCTGGGACATATGAGAAACCATGAAATCCACTAGAGGCATTAGAAACTAAATTTCCTTTGAGAAAAGAAAAACCCTAGTTGTAGCTCAATTGCTTAAGAGGAGAGTTTGTCTGGTCAACCCTTGAGTAGTCTTGAGTATTTGAGACCTTCATGTGCATGAGGATGTATCTTGAATTAATTTGTCTTGAGAAATGGGAGAGAAAATTTTAGGGTACAACAGTATGGCTCAAGACATATCCAAAAATGCAATTGATAGATATTGGAAGATTTATAATCAACTAATGAAAAGTCAACTATCACACAAAAGTCAAAATTTGACTTTTTGGTTAACATTAAACTTAAAACATCAAGAATCATCAAAGTATTCAAAATTATCAAATCTGATCATTAAGAATCAATAAAATCAAGAAAATTCAACAAAAGTCAAAGTTGACGGAATTTCAACACTTTGAAAATTTCAAGTGTTTTATGCCTAATAAAGCCTCAACTTCATAGACAATTTTCACCGAGATCCAAGTTAATTGAAAGAAAACATTCAACATGAAAATTGTAGAGAATGATTTATACTACAACTTTGTCATTGAGGGTTGATCTCTAAAAAATGCTTAAATTCAGAGATATGAGTCCATGAAGTTATGAAACTTTTTATCCAAGACTTAGAAAATTCTTCAAGCAATTTTGATCATGTAAATAACTCAACTTCATAGCCATTTTTCACAAAGATCCTAATTGATTCAAGGAAAGTGGTCAACATGAAAGTTGTAGATAATGTTCCATGCTTTCCAACAAGTCCAAGAGTGCATATTTATGATGTTTGAGCAAGGAGAATCAAAGAGATGAAGTTGGCCTTTCATGCATGCATTACAGGTCATTCCTTTGATTACCTTATAATCAAATCTACAAGCCTTGCTATGCAATCCCACTTTTCAGCCATTTAAACCTCTAATTATATCCATAATAAGAATATTACACTAAATTTTGGGCTATTATCCAAGTGATTCAAGCTATCTCCAAATTAACATTCCATTTAAAAGAGAAAGGCACCATTGCCATTTTGGAAAAGCAAGATTTTGCACAAAGTCCACTCCTCGATCCTCAAACTTTTTCCCTCTAATCACAATCAACATAGCAGCTCAGAAGCAACATGTTTAAAGTCTCCAACCACTTTAAAATCTTTTGTACTATGCATTGGAACCATTGATTTTCAAATTGCTTCTCAACCAAGTCTCATAACCTTAAGTCTCAAACTGATCAACCTTAACTCTTCAATCTCTCCTATAAATAAGGATCAATTCTTACTGGAAAAACAAACCAAAAACCTCACAAAAACCTCCCAACTATCTCTCAAAATCAAAATCCACGAAAAACTCCATTGCAAACCAACCAACAATTCATCATCAACACACCATATATGCACTTTTGTATGCATTAATCCATCTCTGAAACTATCCAACCACAACACCCAACTCGTGGCCAAACTTATTGCACTTGAACTTGGTCGGAAAGTTTGAGCAAGATAAAAAGTGTTCTATTGCTTGAAAAACATTCATGAAGATCCCATGAAGCTTTTGATATCATCATATCTTATATGGTGGCATTGAAGAAAGCATTGGACTTTCTCTTATTGGTAAGAAAACTCAAACTTTAAACTCATCCTACATGCATCTTTAAAGCATATTCTCTGAAGCAAAAATATATATTTTAATGTAGTGAAGCTAACCATATAGTTATATCTCATTAATAATGCTTGTGTGTTAAGATTCAATGAACTGAAAGTGTTAGGGTTCTGTCTAGTTTTGATGTATTTATGTGTTTATCTTTGATTGTTAGCCTACACGATTAATACCATTGTGATCCTTGTTAAATTTTGAACAAGTTTAATGTTTACTTTGTTAAAAATGGTTGAGAAATGAGAGAGATATAAATTCATCAATGTTGTTGTTTGAAAACATCTCAAGGTTGAAGATGATGAGGTGACCGCGACTATATATATCTGCCGAAAATGCATAACTGCAAGTGCACAGTCTATCGCGTAGTTTTAAAAGATTATCGAACCGACAAAGACAAATAATCAAACTAATGTTATTTATGTTGCAATGCATAACTAAGGCTAAAGGGATTAGAAATGTTAAGAAATGAGAGTCGGAAACAAAATTACTTAAGGTTGAAAATAATGACTAAATGAGTCCGGAGTATGGATCCCTCGTGCCTAAGGGACTTGTAGAATAAGATGTTGATTAGGAAATAAAAATCAATTCCATAGAAATGTTTCAACTCAAAGACTCAGTCTCACACTCTCGCGCTATTGACAAGAACCACACTCACTAATCACAGGATATTACTATCACTCGCCCGTTAATTAGAAAAAATATTTTGAAAGCCGATAAAGTTATAAATGATAACTAAAGCACTCTCTCTTTTTTTTGGATCGATGCCTAGTTCCCACTATCCGGCTCATTCCTCACATTCTCGCGTTATTGGATTGAACTTTTGTATATTCCTCACTCTCGTGTCGAAATAATAAACTAACTACATGAAAACTAGGACCAAAATATTCAATTATTTGTAAGTTCGCGCCTAAGATTTCTACCATGTCCCGTCGGTTACGATGATTCTCATGCGCCGGTCTCAAACAAAATTAACCAGACATCATTTTATTTAACACAAACATATTGAAACACATTAAACCTACTACTAACATTATAATGGCAATCAAAGATAATGATGATTAAGAAAACATTAAAGAAATGATAACTGGTAATTGAAAAGATTGAATGGAAATAAAAGTGGCAGCAGGCTTGTATTAATGATCCAAGAATTCAGTACAGGAAAAATATAAACTGGTGTGACAATCCCTCAATGTGATTTATTGTCACTTATACAAGAAATTTATGCCTAGAACTATTTAGACAGAGCTTCCGCACAGAACATGGATAACAGAAACTGATTATGAGGAGCTATATATAGAGGAAGGGGTCCTTCAACTGCTGCTGGGAGGTTAAATAGGAGAGAAGATTCAAAAAAAAATATTACAAAAACTACAGTTAACTGCTTCTTCAAAAAAAGAAAAATTATTCTGCGGCTGAATGGCGGTCGCCGTTGGGGCCATGGCGATCGCCATTACTTCAACTTGTTAAATACGTGGCAGGAGGGATAAAGGAGAACACCATCTCCAAATGGCGAACACCATATCCCTATGTCAAACTACATATCAGGGTAGGAGACATGAATTTGAATATTTGCATTACTTTAGCTCTTTTTCCGCTCTTTCTCTGATTCAGCTCCAAATTCGCGACCGATGAACAAAGCAACTGCAAAAAACAAAAAGAATATAAAAGGAAAATAAACAAAATAAAATGGGGACAAAAAATATGCACAATGAGCTTAAACACACGATATGATTTCTCGTTATCAAACTCCCCCACACTAAGACTTTTGCTCGCCCTCGAGCAAACTCCCAATTTAAAGAAAAAGAAGATAAGTGCAGCGTCTGAAACATAGGCATGAAGAAACTTAAAGACGGCATGGGAAGTGTTAATTTATAGCTAAGTGGATAGGTACTTGAAATTTAAAACAAGGACACCATAGTGACACAAATCTATATTTGTGGTCAAAGATTCCCCCTTATGCAATACTTATCGGAATCACATCATTATGACTCGACCTATAATCTATTGTTCTTTTTCATCTTTGTTTCATTCTAGCGCAATCACATTAAACCCATTATCCTTACACGCACATAGTAGAAAAACCTATTAGTGATTTGATCAACTTAGCACGGGTTTTTGGTAGCAACATGCGGTACACCCCTTTATAATCCAATGCAATTTTGAAGGATCGGACCGTAGTTTTCCCTACCAAGTCCAATACCAAAAACCAATGGACCAATTACAAGGGAAAATTTCTTTTTATTTTCTTTTACTCGGGGTTCTTGTAATTATGTGGTATAACCCTCTTCATTCATCCTAGTTGTAGTCGCGGGGGATTTGACCGTAGTCCGCCCTACCAAGTCCATTACCAGAATCTAGTAGACCAACCAACAACAGGCATTTGCAATTAATTCACTTTAGGATCATTCACTTATTTTCATTGGTTTCCTACGTAGTTTGTGCTTATATGGTGCTGACTGCTAGTATAAACTACTCAAGAGGTTACTTTAAAGGCTTAGAGAGCTGGTATATGCATAGTAAATTTTTAAATCGATATTGCATATTTAAGGAGTCAAGGGTGTTAGGACGATGCTGATATTAGTAAAACTTTCCCAAGTCTAAATAACGAAGCCTAAAAACAACCTATGCAATCAGAGTGTGGTGCCATTGAATCAGAGCAAGATAAATTTTTTTTAATTGGGGGAGAAACTACGGAAGTTTTCAAACAAAAAGAAAAAAGTGACATATAATAAGACTTAATTATGCACATGACTCGAAAAAATAAAAACAAAATAACGGAAAATAGAAGAAAAAAACTGAATAAAATGAAAACAAAGCGGTAAAGTTCCTCCCCCACACTTGAACCAAACATTGTTTCCAATGTTTTAGTGCAAGGAGAAAGAAGGAGTAGGTAGAATATGGTAGAGAGCTCAGTAATACTGGCCACAACCTTTGTTCTGTCTATGATCACCTCCACCTCCTCTAGGATTAGGGACATGACGCTTAAGTTTAGCCACATCTTCCATATCATGGCGGAAACCTTCCATTTCCTTAAGAAGATCACCCATATTATGTTCATTTATGTTGGTATAATCGAGTTAATGGCCTCAAATCGCATCAATGGTGACCAATATCTCCGCTTGCTTACTCTGTCTAATCCTAAGCATCATATCATGTTCTACATCAATATCATTCTGATGCCGCAGCTCGATAAGAATGTCATCAACGATTGTTCTCATAGCAGTGTAGTTATACTCTGACTGGGACCGCTGGCTGGTCGAGGTACCTGCAAAAGAGTAAGTAAAAGTATGTGCTTTAATTTCATGGGTACTAGGACTAGGAGAATCTTTCTTCATGAGATAAGATCCAACATTAGTGGCAGGAGCGGGGGTGGTAGTATCATAGAGCCAATTAGCTTTATCTCGCACATTTGTTCACTCAACAGAAGGCAAAGTGATGTCAACTTTTCGACTACTAACCATAAGTAAGTATTTGCCATCAAATTTGTTCTTATACATGTGCATGTGATGGCAATAGGTTAAATCTTCAAATGGTGTTTCGAGAGGTCAAAGTGCGTCTAAATTAAAACTTAAGTTTAATGCAAGAGCTATAGTGGTTATCAGCCTTCCAACACAAATAGGACCTCTAACTCCATCCTTAACATACTAAAAATCGGATTATAGAAATGGGGTTGGGTTATCCTTCGTCTCTAACAAGGAAAACTGGATATGGAAAAGATCTTTAGAGTTTACATTTGCAGTGTTTTCCCGGGCAAAAAGTGTGTTACTTAGAATAATGGTGCGAGCACCTGATGGTTGGGTTATGGATAGTATTGTCCCAAAGGCCTTCCCATGTGATTGTGGTTTTATCGGATAGTTGGTTCCAAAAATTAAGTGCTTCAGATTGCCAATCACTCTCAAGAGACGTTTCGCAAGCAAAATCGTCTCCATGAGGAAACTAAAAAATATTGGCCATCTAATATTGATTAAATATGTAGTTCTGGCCGAACATTCTAAAGGTGGCAATGTTATGGGTACGTGGATCTCCTAGTAGGTAGACATATCTAAATGAACTAAGGAATTCATAAGTAAGCCTAGGGTAAGTAAAACTGATTATGGAGTTGAAGTGATACATATCTAGGTTCTTAATCATCCAATTAACGATGTCGAATAGGCCTAGAGCGCGCAGGGTAGCATTGTCGCAGTACCTAGTGGGCAGAACTTTTGTCTTGATAAGTTTGTGGAAACTAGTTTGTTTAATGTCCCCATTGATTCTTTCGGGGAATTCGATACCCATGAAGTCAATCTCTCTTGATGACATGATGAAAGTGTGGTGAGAAAGAGGAAGAAAATGTGGAATAGTATGAAGTGATACAAGAGATGAAGAGAAATGGGTGTGGAAAAGAAAGAAATATGTTTGATGATTTATAGAGAATGAGAGAATTTTAATGGTTAGGGGTTATGATAGAAATAAATGGGAATGAAGAGGTGTAATGTGGGAGGCTAGAGAGACCAAAGGATTTTTGAAAAGGAACACCCATTGGGAAAATGCGCAAATGGTAATAAAAAAGGGCACTACTGGTTGTTTTACTGCCATGGAGAACGCCATTAGTCAGATGGAGAACGCCATCTATGTTAACATTCAAAATAATTTTAAAAGTGGGCAATGGCGGTCATTGGAATATGGTGAACGCCATTAGTTTTAAAAATGCAAATTTTTTAAAATTGAATGCAGACAGCAGAGAAAAAGATTTTTAAAGCTTAAGGCTACTACTGCAAAGTAGTTTTCATACGAACTTTTAACATAGCGACAAAGAAATGTGATACTATGATAATTATATACAAGATGATTATAAACAAACACCATAATTAGAAATTGGATTCATAAAGATAACTGAAATACAAATATTGTTCCCAAAATACAAATATAAATGAAATACAGAATGTAAATGAAAAGAACATAACAGACATATAAAAACAACTTTCTAAAACAAAAACAACAACAATCCAAATAGAGGTCTAACAATTATGGTGTTTAGTGTTAGTCACAACATCACGCCTTAGAGAATATATATGCTGGAATACACTATCAATCTGCTCAGACATAATGTCCATGAAGCCAATGAAATCCACTCGTAGAGAGGAAGCCTCTTATTTAAGGAAATCAACTTCAGTCTGAATGGTAAGGATAACAGTTGCAAAATCAATAGGGGTCAAATTGGTCACCCTCCGGGACATGAGACATATCATCAGGAAGGTCATCTTTAAGGATTATGTAAGGCTGAGGACTGTCAGGTGGAGTAAGTGATTCATTTTGATCTTCTAAGACGTAAAACCAATTATCTCGATTGTGAAAATTTGTTTTCTCATGGTTTGATAGTGTAAAGTTAAGGACCACCTTGTTATCAATCAATAATTTAAATACTTCAGGTCCTAGATTAGCAATCATTCCTCTATTAAAGAAAAATTGCAAGTGTGTGGGTCGGATACCTCCAAAAAAATTAATACGGCTAAGCTGGTATCTTAAACCAATTGCATAAGCGATCATAGTTACATGACCTCCTATAGAAATGATGTTGTGGGTCCCTCGAGAACTCCTGTCAAGGTTGGCAAACATAAAGACATCAAGATTCACTGACCTAGCTTGGGAAGCATAGTACATGACAAATAGCTCATCTTTGGAAACAAAGGTGATGTTTTCTTCCTTACCAAATAGTGTATGGGCTAAGATTTTATGGAAATACCGCATAACAGGGTTATGGATATTCTCATAAAACATGGTGTTAAGATCAGGATGATAGTTACCGGTATTTTGTCCCCAAAAGTAGTCAAGGTCAAGCTGGGTGAAGGCATCAACAGGTGTCATGGTATAAGCATCCAGATATTTTGGAAATCCTAAAAGATCCTACAACTCATGGTGAGTAAAAAGGTGTTTCAATTAAAACAATCTAAAGGTAGCTAATCCTAAACCAAATCCAAAACCTCAGTTAGGATCATAATACAAGGAACTCGGAAACACAAGGGTGAGACCACGGCGAGGGTTGTACAACTTCCTCACAACAAAATTATCACAACCAATTTGGTTAAGCAAGTACATCACACTATCACGAAGGCCTAAGGTGGTCAAAGTAAGTCCATCAGGGTAAATAGGAAATGTCATCTCCCTCTAAGTTAAAATGTCAAAATGGTGCCTCTGTGCTTCGTTCCTAAAAACAATTTCCATGTCATCAACATGCTCCATTATCCTAGGATGGTGATAAACTATCTTAAGGTAAGCTATCCTAAAATTAGACAAGGTTATGCTATTAATTAGTTAACACATCTTATGGCGGTTAGGATCAAATAATTATAATAATAAATGTATAATTAAAAGAGAATAAAAGAATGGAAATATACGAAAAATAGCATAATAATATTAATTATAATAAGGTAAAACAGCATATGAGAGGACAAAGAGAAAAAGAAAATAAATAAAAGATAGGAAATAGCGATAGTACAATAAATAGTAATAGAATATATATTTAGAAATTGCAAGAAGTTTCCACGCAGCGCCTCGTTTAATGTCTGGGCCTGACTTAAGTTTGGAAAAAGGTTAATCGGATGGTAGAGCAGACAACTCTTCTAATTTGAAACTCGCACAGAAATATTTTTTTTTGTACACTATGGTAATGCTTAAGTCGCTTCCCGTTCACAATAAAAGTCTCATTAGATTTTCCTCTTATTTCCACTACTCCGCTTTGGAAAACTCTCACAACCTCGAAAGGACCAGACCATCTAGAACGACGTTTGCCCATAAACAATTTAAGTCGAGAATTAAAGAGTTAAACTATGTCACCCTCATTAAATTTCCTCCTTGTTATCCTTTTATCATGCCATCTCTTTGTTCTTTCCTTGTAGATTTGGGCATTTTCATAGGCATTTAGTCTAAAGTTCTTCTAATTTATGGATATCTAGAATTCTTTTCTCACCTGTGGCTGTGTAATTCATGTTTAGAGTTTTAATGTACTAATTAGCTTTATGTTATAGCTCTACAAGAAGGTGACATGATTTTCCATAAACTAGTTTGAATGGGGTGGTTCTAATTGGAGTTTTGCAAACTGTCCTATAAGCCCACAGAGCTTCATGAAGTTTCACATACCAGTCTTTTCTAGAAGTCGAAACTGTTTTATTCAATATTTTCTTAATTTATCTATTGGAAACCTGAACTTGACCACTTTTTTGAGGATGATAAGGTGTCGCTACTCGGTGATCGACTCCATATTTGAACAATAGTTTCTCAAGAAGTATAGAAATGAAGTGTGATCACCGTCGCTAATGACAATCCTTGGTACACCGATTCTAGGAAGAATTATATTCTTTAAGAGTTTGATGAATACCCGTACATCATTTATAGGAGAAGCTACTGCCTCGATCCCCTTAGACATGTAATCAACTTCAAGGAGTATGTATTTATTTCCAACAGAAGACGATAATGGTCCCATGAAATCTCTACCACATACATCAAATACTTCTACTTCTAATATCCGCGTTAGCGGCATCTCGTACCTTCGTGAGATATTAACAGCGCATAGACACCGGTCTCAATTTATAATTGCATAACAGACATCCTTCCATAGAGTATGCCAAAAGAGGCCAAATTGCAATATCTTTGCACAAGTTTATGAAGTTTGCCCTCCATAGGATGCATAATGACAGTGAGATATAATATTATTTACTTCTGATTCAGGGACACATCTATGCAAAATACCATCTTCTCCTCTTTTGAAAAGCAAGGGCTCATCCAAATAATAATGTTTAAGATCATGGAAGAATTTCTTCTTTTGCTGGTATTTTGAGTCTGGTGAGAGTACCTTGGCTGCTGGGTAGTTAACGAAGTCACCATTACCATGGTAAAATGCTTTTGATGCAAATTGACTCTATTAATTCGTTAGTCTCTGTGTCATGATAGATTAGAGAGAATTAACTTGTTCTACTCTCATCTTCCAATAGGGATTTAAGTCGATCGTAAGGAGAATCATAATTGATGGGGACTTGTTTAGGTTCTAATTACTCGATTCTAGAAAGATGATCTGCCACTACATTTTCAGTACCTTTCTTATCTTTGATTTCTAAATTAAATTCTTGCAATAGTAGAATCCATCGTAAAAGTATGGGCTTAGCATCCTTCTTGGTCAATAAATACCTAGTTGCATCATGATCAGTATAGACAATTATTTTTGCCCCTAATAAATAAGAATTTTTTTTATCTAAAGCAAACACAACAACAAGGAGTTATTTTGTGGTAGCATAGTTCATCTACGCACTGTCCAAGGTTTTACTCATATAGTAGATCGCATGATGTTTTTTATCTTCTCGTTGTCCTAAGACAATGCCTACAACATATTCACTAGCCCGCACATTATTTCAAATGGTTTACTCCAATCAGGTGGTTGCATAATGGGTGTGGTAATAAGAGCGTTTTTCAGATATTCAAATGCTTTCAAACAATCATCATCAAATATTAATTCATCCTCTTTCATCAGTAAATCAGTCTATTGTTTTGTTATCATAGAGAAATCTTTAATGAATCGCCGATGAAAACCAATAAGTCCTAGAAAACTATGAACTTCTCTACCAATTTTCGGAAGTTGAAGATTTTATATAACTTCTATTTTTTCTTTATCCACTCCAATTCTCCTATCGGATATAATATGTCTAAGTGCAATCCCTTCTCGGACCATGAAATGACATTTTTCCCAGTTAAGCACTAAATTAACTTTAACGCATCATTCTAATACCATTTTCAGATTAAAAAGAAACCCTTCAAAACTTTTTCCACAAACAAAGAAGTCGTCCATAAATACTTTCATTATGTTATCTATAAAATCAACAAATATAGCCATCATGCATCACCGAAAAGTCGCGGGAGCATAACACAGACCAAATGACATTTGTCGATACGAAAATGTACCATAAGGGCAGGTAAGTGTAGTCTTTTCTTGGTCATCAATATGGATGGGAATTTGAAAGAATATCGAGTATCCGTCTAATGAACGGTAGAGGGAAATGATCCTTCCTGGTGGCTTTATTCCGATTTCTATAGTCTATGCACATCCTTCATCCAGTGTGAGTTTGCTTTGTCATGGTTTCGCCTTTTTCATTACTAACAATCGTAACACCTACCTTCTTTGGTATGGCATGTATCGGGCTAACCCAAGTACCGTGAGATGTCAAATATATAAATCCTCCTTCTAAGAATTTTTACACCTCCTTTTTGACTGCATCGCTTATAATGGGATTTATCCTTCATTAATGTTCTCTAGAGGTTTTACAGTCGTCTTCCTGAAGTTGTGAGCAGGATAGGACATCAAGGTCAAGGTATTACCTACTTTCTCCAATTAACATATCAATATAATGAAGATTTGGTTCACATCTTTTATTTTGGGTTACACAAGAAGAACTTTGCTGAATTTCGTTTGAAATGAGGGGTAAACTGTATACCTTCACAAAGGATAATTGGAAATCTCTTTTTGGATTCACATTTAGGAATGAGCAAAAGGTTAAGGATTAAAGTGTTCATTCTGATTTCAAGTGGAGGATGCACTCAAATGAATAACTGAAAACTCTACGTGATGATAACAACAATTATGCCATTACTACGGGTTTCCTCAAGATGTTGCCCCATATATTAGAATGGGTTGTTACTCAAATTTTTTGTCTCAAACGTGGAGGTTTTTCAAGGGTTGATAATGATGAGATACATCTTATATATCTTCTTCTTAATTGTATAAAGATAAATTGGCCTTATAATTTTTTGCTCGAATGTTCACAATTAAGAAGTGTAATAAAGGGGCTGCCTTTAGCTACCCATCCACGATAGCTAAAATTTTAAATTTCTTCAACATTGGCTTCCCAAACCTCCCTTTGATCTACCAAAGTGTTGGATTGGAATTCTCTAGGAGAACCATGCATAACTTGAGATAGCATTGGGATTCTCAAAGACAACAACATTATTCTGAAGTTGTTAGGACAAAGAGGAGAATTTATAATTATGATGATCATACAGAATACTATAATGTTGCTGAAGATGAGGGAAATGATTATGGTCCTGAGGATGTTAGTGGTTCTCCACATGGAGACATTACCATATCGGATGCAAATAATGCTGAAGATGAAATTTAGTTGAATTCAACAACTTCTTAACAACATGACTATGAGCAACCTTGGAATGATAATCGACAATAAAACTCTTGGATTGACCAGGAGACCAACTTTGAGGTACCTTCCTCTACTGCTAATGCATAATTTTTGTCTCTTCATGAACATATTCAAAGTGTAAGTGAAGTTATCCAAGGAAAATTAATCGTCTTCAGACTATTAGTGTTCAACACAATGAGGGAGTTGCTGCATTTTGTGAGTACAACTTCAACATAAGGTGTTTTGCATGATGTCAAAACTAGGAAAGATGGCACGACGGTAAAATTAATTGTATATCTTTGTCTTGTGGAACTCCTCTGCATCATAGGTCTTAGGAATCATCAAAAATCACTTTGAAATTGACCACTCATTAAAAAACATTTTCTGCGCATTTTTGCATTGCATGTGTCGACACATTCGATTTTCAGGTCGACACATGCAACTCAGTTTTTAAGCGTGTAAGATTATGTAACTCATAGGTCAACACATGTAGCCTTCAGGTTTCCACATACTGAAATAATTCTAAAATTGCTAAAAAAAATTATGTGTCGACACATTTACTCACGTTTTAAAGCATGTATCTACTGACTTACTTAGGTCGACACATAGAGGCCTTCAGTTCAACAAATGCAGCTTTTTTATAAAGTATGTGTCGACACATATGATTTTGAGGTCACCACATAAATTCAGTTTTGGTTAAATTTTCATTTTCTTTTATTTAAAATTTGGCATTTTTGCCCTAAACTGTTCCAAACTATAAATACCCTTTCATGCATCATTTCTAACTTGATGGTACCACAAAATTAGCCTACTTTTTCTATTCATCTTCAACCTTCCAATCTATGCATATACACCCAGATTAAATTGTGATGATGTTCCGTCGGGGTGTCGTCTAGACGGAGAATTGAAGATTTCCAATTAGTTTTGATTGAGTTCTTTTAGGGGTCTTAATCTGGAAAAACCATCAGGTTTGTCCTCCAACATCATTTGTTGAATTGTGGGTTTTCGTGCAAGATCGTGCGAGAAGGAATCGTCCATGTGAAAAATACTTTAGAGTGTTTGAAATATTTTCAGGGAACCACAGAGTGGTTAAAATATTATTAAGTAAGTATAAAGAATTGGATGATATAATCAGTGATCTTGTGTTGATAGTTTGCAATCGGATTTACTCGTGTGAAAAATCCCTTGGAGTGTTTAAAATCTTTTCAAGGAACTTTGGGGTGTTTGAAATTCATTTAAGGAAGTAGCTTAAGCCGCAAATAGGTTGCATCTATCGGTTGATTTGATCTTGCTTAAGATCAAAGTTTGGAAGAATGAGCATCAACACCAAATTGGAGAATTTTTTATTGTTGTTTCTAACTCTTCCATTGTATTAAATTTTTTGCATATAATAATTATTCTATTTCCATTGGAATTAGGAGCAGACGTACCCATATGTGAGGACAGCAGTGGGGACCTATGTAGAAAAATTCCTTGTGTTATTTACTTTTCCACTTTTACTTGCTTTAAATTTCATCAATCTTTTTTATCAAATAGCATTGTGATAGTAATTGAATTGTAACAATTTTTCTCTCAAAATTTATTTTTGAAATAGGTGTCGATATAGATTTTAATCAATTTTGATTATAAGTAGTTTTGGATATCAACACTACTCAAAGAGAAATTCTGAAAATTCACTTGCGCGCCAATTGATTGATAAAACGATCAAGATAGTTCTTTGATTATTTAGCCTTGGAAATACCATTGAAAAGTGATTGTGTTCAAACAATAAATAAGTGGATTGTTGATTTGAGTTTATATTAATCAATTACTCAATTTTATCTCATAGATTTATCTTTCATAATTTGTATATCTGAGTTTCCATAATTCGTGCGCCTCTATTCACCCCCCTCTAGATACGCGTCATCGTCTAACAAGTGGAAACAGAGCTTGGTTCATTCCGGCTTAAGAACACTCTTTAGAAATGGCTTACGAACCTAAGGGGATTCATAAGAGAGCTCAAATTTTCATTGGAGAAAATTATACTTATTGGAAAAATTGTATGCAAATTCACATCAGATCATATGACGAAGGTGTTTCGGAAGCCACTCAAAATTCCCCAACAATGGTGACATATGATGTTGATGAGTTCTATTGCATTTACCATTGTCAAACCACTAAGGAAATGTGGGAGACTCTACAAGTTTCCCATGAGGGAACTAATGAGATCAAACAAGCTAGGATTAGTACACTCACTCAAGAGTTTGAACTCTTTCGCATAAAAAATGGTAAAACAATTACAGAAATGCAAAAGAGATTATGTCATCTTATTAATCGTTTGAACTTACTAGGTAATCCTATTTCCAATGCTATTTCTACTAATAATGTTTTGAGATGTCTTACTGAGTTTTGGCAACCTAAGTTCACCGTGATCAAGGAAGCTAATAATCTTGAAACACTTAATCTCACTACACTTTTTGGTAAGCTTAAAGAACACGATTAAGACCTCAATTGCTTGGATAAATATGAAAAGAAGTTTGAGAAGAAAAAGAAGAATAAGGAAAGTCACAAGGAGGAAGTTAGGAAGTCCAAAGATCTTAAGGATTCTAGCTCTAAATTAGATTTACTCGAGTGAAATATCTGTTAGAGTGTTTGAAATCTTTGCAAGTAACTTTGGGGTGTTTGAAATTCTTTTAAGGAAGTAGCTTAAGTGGCAAATAGGTTGCATCTATCAGTTGATTTGATCTTGCTTAAGATTAAAGGTTGGAAGAAGGAGCATCAACACTAAATTGGAGAGTTTTATATTGTTGTTTCTAACTCTTCTATTGTATTAAACATTTTGCATATAAGAATTATCCTAGTTCCATTGGTATTAGGCGCAGACGTACCCACACGCGAGGACGACATTGGGAAACTGTGTAGACAAATTCCTTGTCTTTTTTTACTTTTTCACTTTTACTTGTTTTAAATTTCATCAATATTTTTATCAAATAGAATTGTGATAGTAAATAAATTGTAAGAATTTTTCTCCCAAAATTTGTTTTTGCAATAGGTGTGGATATAGCTTATAATCAATTTTGATTATAAGTATTTTTATATATCAACACTACTCAAAGAGAAATTCTAAAAATTCACTTGCACACCAAGTATTTGATAAAACGATCAAGTTAGTTCTTTGAGTATTTAGCCTTGGAAATAGCATTGAAAAGTGATTGTGTTCAAACAATAAATAAGTGGATTGTTGATTTGAGTTTATATTAATCAATTACTCAATTTTATCTCATAGATTTATCTTTCATAATTTCTATATCTGAGTTTCCAATAAGGTGTTTCTTAGACGACTTATCCAGTTAATTGCTTCCGCATAAAAAAAAAACTTTGAAAACAAATTAAAGTCTAGATTTGTGTCTAGAATAAAAATTTTGCGCCTCTATTCACCCCCTCACCTCTCTAGATACGCGTCATCGTCTAACAAGTGGTATCAGAGCTTTGTTCATTCCGTCTTAAGAACACTCTATAGAAAATGGCTTACGAACCTAAAGGGGATCATAAGAGAACTCCAATTTTTACAGGAGAAAATTATACTTATTCGAAAACTTGTATGCAATTTCACATCAAATCATATTACAAAGGTCTTTCGGAAGCCATTCAAAACGGTTCAACAATGGTGACATATGATGTTGATGGTATTACTATGCCTAAGTAGAAAAATCTATGGGATTATAAATATAATAAAAAGTGATATTTGATTGGAAAGCTAAGAACGTCATTGTATCCGAACTTGGTGTTGATGAGTTCTATCGCATTTACCATTGTCAAACCACTAAGGTAATGTGGGAGACTCTACAAGTTTCTCATGACGGAACTAATGAGGTCAAACAAGTTATGATTAATACACTCACTCAAGAGTTTGAGCTCTTTCGCATGAAAAATTATGAAACGATTATAGAAATGCAAAAGAATTCTCTCATCTTATTAATCGTTTGAACTTACTAGGTAATCCTATTTCCAAAGCTATTTATACTAATAAAGTTTTGAGATGTCTTACTAGGTGTTTTCAACCTAAGGTCACCACGGTCAAGGAAGCTAATAATATTGAAACACTTGATCTCACCGCACTTTTTGGTAAGCTTGAAGAACACGAGCATGAACTCAATTGCTTGGATAAATATAAAAAGAAGCTTGAGAAGAAAAAGAAGAATAAGGAAATTATCAAGGAGGAAGTTATGAAGTCCAAAGCTCTTAAGGCTTCTAGCTCTAAATAAGATTTACTCGAGTGAAATATCCCTTGGAGTGTTTTAATTCTTTGCAAGAAACTTTGGGGTGTTTGAAATTCTTTTAAGGAAGTAGATTAAGAGGAAAATAGGTTGCATCTATAAGTTTATTTGATCTTGCTTAAGATCAAAGGTTGGAAGAAGGAGCATCAACAACAAATTGGAGATTTTTGTATTGTTGTTTCTAACTCTACCATTGTATTAAAAAATTTGCATATAATAATTATCCTAGTTCCATTGGAATTAGGCGCATACGTACCTGTTGTACCACAAAATTTTCCCTCTCATTTCTCAAGATTTTCTCAAAAAATTCCTACTGGGTCAAAGCTGCACAAGTACAATTGGACTATATTTCTTTTTCAAGCACCAAGTCAAAGAGGAAAGTACTGAAAGAGAAAAAGAGATAAATTTCATTTTTTGACAAAATTGAAGAAAAACAAGCTTGCTTCGATTCATGCTTAGCTTCGATTGAACTCTCTTCTGCATGCTAGCTTCGACTGGGCTTTGTTTCCCTTTGAAACAGCTTCCTTCGATTCAGAAGGTAGGGGGCCTCCTTTTGATTTCCTTCGATTCAGAAGTTAGTGGATCCATACCAGCTTCCTTCGATTCAGAAGACAAGGGCCTTCTGAAAGGCTCCTTCCATTCAGAAGTTAGTGGCTTCATGCTGGTCCCTTTCGATTTAGAGGAGAATGGCCTTCTGAAAGTTTCCTTCGATTCAGAAGCCATTTCCCCCTTGCATGATTCCTTCGATTCACAAAGCTAGGACTTCCTTCAGGTCAGCAGGCTTAAGGCAATGGCCTCCTTCAGCTTTCCTTCGATTTACAAAGCCAGGACTTCCTTCAGGCCAGCAGGCATAAGGAAATGGCCTCCTGTAGCTCTCATTCGACTCATAAGCCAATGGTCTTGCATGTTTTCCAAATTCACAAGGCAGAAATTTCCCTTCATACTAGCGCCCACAAAGCAAGGGACCTCCTGCATATATGCTTTGATTCCCACTTGAAAACCTTCAACACACATAGTCTTCACAATATGGCATACCTGGGTGTCCCGTTCGAAGGACATGAATTGACATACATGGGTGCCCCTTTCAAAAGATACACAACTGGCGCATTCAAAGAGCAGCCACATGGTCCATTCGAAGGACATACATTTTCCCCATTCATATGACATGTATCGATGGATTTAAAGGGGCATACGTGGGTGTTCTATTCGAAGGTTATACCTTGTTGGCCTATTCGAAGAAATTACAAGTGATGTATATGAGGGATGCATATGGTCCCTTCAGGAGAACACACACATTGGTTCAAAACAAAATATAAAAATTCAAAGATGCTTGCTGGCCAGAGTCCTATGTGCTGCAAGTCCAAGCCTGCCGCATTGGCCACAACACTCCAAAACTGCTGCACAGCAGTCCTGCTATGCTGCTCCTATATTTGCACTAATTTGGAATACAAAAACTACACCTCAAAGGCTACAAAAATAGCATAACCAATTAGTTGAAATATCATTTGTTTTTCCCACCAAATCTCAGCCAACTTCGTCTATAAATAAGATGTTCCATAACACATCTCAGAGGCTTTGGGTAGCTGAAAAAGAAAAAACTCTTGTTTTGAGAAAATTACCAAATTCTCAAAACACTCAAACACAATCAAACATTCTCAAACATTCTCAAACAATCAAACTCTAAAACTGTCAGATCCCTTCATACATTAGTGAACCCTTCGATTCACTCCCCAACTGCCAGATAACCAACCTTCGATTCATTCCCAAACTGCAACATAATAGTCTTTTGATACACTCCCTAGACTGTTATATAATAAACTTTGGTTCACTCACCACTAACACACACCCTCCTTCAATTTAGTTACTTCCCAAACAAAGCAGCAACTGAACTAGCTTCAGGAAAGTTCCAGCGAAGCTCTATCCACCACCAAGTAAGTCACGTACATCTCCTTCGATTGGTACTGCAAGAGGTAAGATTCCTCTAAACTTGGAACTTTCCATTTAAATATCATTTGTACATATAAATAAAAGAAAAATGTAGATATCTTCTCTAGGAAGTTGACCATGCCTTAACTTTCGATTCACACAACCTATATGTTGAAAATCTTCACTCTGACTAGTTAGACTTTGGATTTTGGTTCCCAATAAACTTGTGCTAACCCCTGGCCTGTAGCTTTCGAAAGTTACCTTTGTTAGATTCATTTTCAAACTTTAGACAGGTTTTTTGTATCCTTCGATTGACTAAACATTGAATCCTTTCGAATCCCAACTTGGGAACCTTGCATTCCAACAATCGAAAGAAGTTGTTGAGTACTTCAAACGTTCATAAACAAACTCATCTTGTACCCAATCGAAAGAAGCAAAAAAGGTAGAATCGAAGAGTGCATCTCACACTAACTTCCATAACCAAATCGAAAGATGCAAGAAAGGGTAGAATCAAAGAATGCATGCTTCCTAGATCGAAGAACCTGTTTCCATTCTTTTATTTTGTTTTGTTTTTATATTTTCTTGCGGTTCAATATGTTTGTAGTAGCGTAGGACCTTATTTTTCATATTTTTACTGCTTTTATACAAAATGCTAGTAATTAGGGTGTGTATGGAAAGATAAAAGCAATACTTAGACCACCCTTAATTCAAGACAAAAATGCATGCAATTAAACACACTATTTACACACATGCACCTCTAGGGTAATCTCACTTGTTTCCTCAAAAAATAGTCATGTCCCTCGAATATGGGCGTTTTAGCAACGACCCTCGATAAAATATCACAGTCCCTCGATGTCCCTCGATGTTGCCTTCGATAAATGATCTAGTCCCTAAACAAAAATTTCTAAAATGTCCCATAGGTTGCCTTCTATGACTATACAAATGACCCACGCCCGTCCCTTCACATCCAACGATGGGGCTTCTTACCAAAATCGATGGTAAGGTAGCAACATATAAAGGAGGAGGAAAAGAACAAAGACCATTCGAGTAGGTAGGATGCTCGTAGTTGCTTGTTTTCTCACAACTAAAAAACCATTTTTACACCAACACATTCAATTGAAACATTTTCAAAAGTCAAAATACTTTGTACACATTCTTATAGAGACCAGAATCATTACAAAAATACTTTTCATAATCACTTTCAAAAACATCTTCCACAACAAACACCTCTTTGAACTATTTTCAAAACCAACACTTTGTACGCATTATTATAGAGTCTAGAATCATTACAAAGATGTTTTCAAAATACTTTCAAACTCAAACCCATGCCACAAAGCATATTTTTCAAACAAAAGCAAGTGATCTAGCAAGCAACTAAGATTCCTTAGATAACTACAGATGAAAAGGGTGTTAATACCTTCCCTTTTCATAACCTACCCCCCGAACTCAAGAAATAATCTCTAAAGGTCTTTCTTGTTCTTTTCACCCTTTCCTTTGTTGGATAAAAGAAGAGTCGGTGGAGACTCTTTCTATCCGCAACAATTGCGATCAAACGCAAAACAACCAAGTTAGTTCTCCCACCGTGTTACAGAACTGGCGACTCTGCTGGGGACTTATAGAAAAGTGGGGTTACCTTAGGGCTAGATCACCTTTACTTGCTTTCTTTGTTTGACTTGCTTGATTTACATTATTGTTCTTTATTTGGGTTTGTTTTGATCCTCTACCCGGATCTGGGGCACCTTTTAGGTAAGTAGCAATAGATTGTGGAAACTATGCAGGGTATACGTTAGTGTGACACATTTGTTGGTACCGGTAGCCCTTGAGTAGTAATGGAGAATGCGAGGCCGATATGTGGTGTCATAAAGAACTAACTAACTTAGAACCTTAATTGAATAACTTGGGCATTAGGAAGTAGCGAGATAGACGACTTTGGTGCAGTCCGAAGTTGGTTATTACTCGATGCTACGCTCATTAAGATCGGAATTTCGGGATATTTTGGTCTCCAATAAAGAGGCTTGCGCTGAAAAAATTCCCGATGAAGAAAGATCAGTGAGATTGAGATCCCCTAGAACCCGATTACTTTCTAGGACAACTTGAACCAACTATACTTCCAGTGGGTACTTACCTATGAACCTCATGCAAGCCTAAACCTAAGGACTTGTTTGATTTTCTTGTGTATATACTTGTACATAACATCATAACATCATACCATCACATTTCTACATTAACCATTTCAAGGATTTCAAGATTCATCTTTATTCTATTTTGTAGGACATGACTCTCACTCGCATGAATACTATCCAAGTCAACCTCGTACGAGTACCTTTTCAACTTAAAGAATTAGCATTAAGGATTGCAAAGAATTCTCCGTTCACCAAAAGACATGGACGACTTCTCAATCTGGTTACCTCAAGCTTTTATGAAGACGTGATGAAAGTGCTTTCCCAATTCTTCAACCCTTTACACCATTGCTTTACCTTCCCTGATTACCAACTTGTGCCTACTATGGAAGAATTCTCTCAACTCTTTGGAATTCCTATTCTTGATCAATTACCTTTCAACGGTGTTGAAAGAGACTCGATCCCTGAGGAGATTGCTCGAGTTTTACACTTGCAACAATTCGACGTCATGGCTAACTGGGAAACAAGAAGTGGTGTCAAAGGGTTTCTAGCCAAGTTCTTGTTGGAAAAGGCTCAAGACTGTTGGAATACTCTGGATTTACAAGCCTTTCAAGAATTCTTGGCTCTTCTCATCTATGAGATGGTACTATTTACTAATCCTGACCAACTTATAGATGTGAACGTAGTCAAAAAATTTATATCTCGCAATCTGATGCTACTTTGCTGGGAGACATCTTGCATTCTATTCACTCTCGCACCATGAAGAGAAGGGGATCCCTCATGTGTTACACTCCTCTATTGGCTAGTTGGTTTGTTTTGCACCTACCCCGATCTGTTGTGAAGAACGAGCGAGGTTTAAGATGGTCTAATAGGTTGATGTCACTCAGAAATTCAGATATTCACTGGTGTTCTCGATCCTTGGAGGACATTATTATCATTGACCGTTATGGGGAATTCTCTAATGTCCCTCTGCTTGGCATTAGGGGAGGTATTACTTATAAACCTTGATTGGCTTTGCGACAGTTTGGGTATGCACGAAGACATGGTCCCCATGAAGCGCTCATCCAAGGCATGGTATTCGACTACGAGAGCGATGACCAAAGCTATCGTCAAAGGTTCATACGAGCTTAGAGAATGGTAAGTAAGGTGGATAGTAAGACATTGGGACACAAAAATTCTATTCCCCTTGAGCCATACTTTAAGTGGGTACGAACTCGTGCTCAGAGTCTCGAATTGCATCACCCCTCCATCCTACCTAACATCATGGAACCTGTTACTGAAGGGAATGTTCCGTATACTGTCCTTTATCCTAACATGCCTACCTCTCTTGAAGATTTGCAAAAGGATTGGATTTAGATAAAGGAAGAGAGAGACACCTTCGAATCCCAGTTCCATGTGAGTGAAAAGATAGTTTTGGATCTTACGAGATAGCTTCATGAAGAGCAAAGTTTGAACGCCTACATTGCACCAAAAAGGACGCGCTCGACCTTTTTGTCTTAGCAGTTTATTTTGTGTTTATTTCTTCCATTGTAAGCCCAAGAGGAATACTGTAATCAACTTGTACTTATTAATACAATGTTTGTTCCCTTTTGTCTAAACAAATTTAAATCTCCTATTTTCCTTGAATTCATTTGCATATGCATATTGATTCATCATAACACAAACATGTTTTTCACAACAGGTTTCCTTATCTTTCTACTGTTTATTTTAGTGAGATGGATATTGAACAAACAGTAAAGGATCTTCAAGCACATAATGCTCAATTCCAATAAATGTTCCTGGCTCTGGCTAAAGGTCAAGAGGACCTGGAGGCTCTCATGATCAAAGACGAGAAGAAGAAGACAAAGAAAACATTGGGTGTCCTAAACATGGGAAGGAGGTTCAGAGAACCAGCAAAGCAAGCTCTAGAATTCGCAACTCTATCAAATGAGGGAGACAATCAAGAGGATAAAGCAAAGGAAGGGGAACCCAGTCTGGGGTCTGATGAAGAGCAGACTGACTACACTGAAGAACAATATCCTCCTGTTGATGACAAATTTAAACAGCTGGAGGATCGTCTTAGTGCTTTGGAAATTTAGAAAGTACTTTCTCTGGATTTTGAAGAACTAGGTTTGGTCCCTGGGGTGGTCATTCCACCAAAGTTAAAAGTTCTCACATTTTCTAAATATGACGGTTCCTCCTTTCCTAAGTTGCACATAAGGTATTCTTTCAGGAAGATCCAACCCAATACTGCTGATAGGAACCTATGGGTACATTTCTTCCAAGAAAGTTTGTCAGGGACGCAGTTGGATTGGTTCTATCAGTTGGAAGGAACCAACATTCTCAATTTGGAAGATCTGGATGCTACTTTTTACAAGCAGTACCAGTATAATGCTGACCTCGCTCCAACTCGTACGCAACTGCAAAGTATGTCTATGGGTTCTGGCGAAGGTTTCAAAAATTATGCCCAGAAATGGAGGGATCTTGCGGGAAGAGTCCAGCCTCCTCTATCTGATAGAGGACTGGTGGATATGTTCTTGGGCACGTTGTCTGGTCCATTCTTCAACCATCTGATTGGAAGCTCTTCAGTTGGGTTTACTGAGATAATCATAACTGGTGAGAGGGTAGAAGCTGGTATTAAGAGTGGAAAGATTTAGAGGGATGCATCCTCAAGTATGATGAAGAAACCCTTCGCTGGAAAGAAGGAGGTCAGTGCTGCTTATGGCCAGAGAAATCAAAACAAAACTGAACTTCATCCGATGGTAGGGGCTATTATGATATCCAATCCTGTATCAAATCAACAATGAAACAATCGACGCAGGCCGGATACGCCCATAAGACAATTCTCTCGGATCAACATGACCTTGTCCTAGGTTTTGCCACACCTGTTGAAGTCCAATCTGATGACTAAAGGAAGCTCCCAAGAATCCCAATACTGCTCCTCCCTGCTACAACCCAAACGCTCGATGTGTCTATCATCTCGAGAGTCTGGGGCATGATACAAATGATTGTTGGGCTCTAAATAATAAAGTGAAGGATCTTATCGAAGCAAAGGAGATTGAGTTTGAACTTCTAGAGACACCTAATGTAATAACTACCCCAATGCCCAAACATGGCCAGGGTGTTAATACCATTGAAGAAGACCTGTTTGTTTCCTTTGTTTATGAATTAGCCACTCCTCTTCTGATCATTAAAGAAAATATGTTGCAAGCCAGTTTATTTTCGGGCTGTGGTGAAGCTTTCCACTTATGTATGTCTCTACCAGATGGTTGTTTTTCGTTAAGAATGAGTGTCCAACGCCTGATGATTAATAAATAAATTATGTTTGAGAAAGTTCCCCTTGCAAGAAATTTGTGTGAAGATGTCTCAATAATTACCATTTCCGACAATCCTCCCAGGGACTCCACCAAAAGACCCGTCAGGATTACACCGGTTCCAAGATTTGCACCTCTGATTATCACTCTTCCTGGGCCGATACCATATTCCTCTTATAAAGTTGTTCCCTGGAATTATGGGGCTGACGTCTACTACCTTGGCGTCAAGTAAGACCTGTTGGCTGTTCGAGATAAAGTTACCAATGACACTGATCCTGATGTTGACTACATCGTCGGGACCAGTAAAATTACGAGAAGCAGAAGGGTTTTCTCTCCCTAAATCTCTCCGAAGATTATTTCTACTCCTTTGATTATTCCCACTGCTACTCCTGTTAGTACTCCCATTGCTACTCCCACTATTATCCCTGCTACTGAGTCGACCGAGACTCGGGGAAAAGAGGTATTGGTTGAGCTTGTCCAGACGAAGGCACACAAAGAAGTCATTCCCGAGGCTTATAAAAAAGAAATGGAAGAGATACTGAAGATAATAAAGAAAAGTGACTATAACATTGTGGAGCAGTTGGGGAAGACCCCTTCAAAAATCTCAATTTTGGCCTTACTCTTATGCTCCGAAGCCCATGCTAAGGCTTTGGTAAATTTCCTAAAGTCCGCCCATGTGCCTCAAGAGACCTCCACTGATCAATTTGAGAATTGCATGGCCAGCCTGACTATTGATAATGGATTGGGTTTTTCCGACGCTGATCTAACTCCCAAGGGAAGGAAACACAATGATGCCCTGCATTTATCCATTGAGTGCAGGGGAACTACCCTAGCTCATATTCTGGTGGATACAGGTTCGTTGTTGAATGTCTTACCCAAGAATGCTCTGAACAGGTTAGGTTGCGAAGGACTCACGTTGAAACCCAGTAACATTATGCTGAGGGACTTCGATAGTTCCAAAAGAATGGTGCACGGGGAGGTGGACATCCATATTAAAGTTGGTACTCATACTTTTGACTCAACTTTATACATGATGGACATTCGCTTGTGTTATTCCTGTTTATTGTGTCGACCGTGGATCCATGGGGCTGGTGTTGTTACTTCTACCCTACATCAGATGTTGAAGTATTTGGTCAATAGAAAGATTATCACAATCCATGGAGAGGAGGAGTACATGGTGAGCCACATGAACTCTTTCAGGTATGTTGAGATGGAAGGCGAGTTCATTGAGACCCCCTGTCAGAACTTTGAGGAGGTTCCATAGATAGTTTATGTAACCAAGACTGCTACTAAGGTTACGAAGATTACCAGACCTGCATTGAAGATAGCTTCTCTGAAGGATGCTAAAGCATTAGTTAAAGAAGGTGTATGTACCATTTAGGGTCAACTTCCGGATATTCTCTACAAATCTGATAAGTTTGGGTTTGGGTTTTACTTCGGAGGCCCAAAGAGTTATTCGTCGTGCTCACACTGGCGGACCGCCACTACGCATCAGCAAACATGAAGTCAATGCGTTGGAGGACAGTGATAGCGATTGTGACATGGATAAATGGATCTTCCCAACTATCAGAGGTGTACTCAACAATTGGGAGGCCAAAGATTTTAATCATATTACTTTCATTCAAGAGTAATTGTCTTTTAGTTTTTGGATATGTAATATTTAAACAATTGAAACTCTAAAACCTTGTGTCTTACTCGAGGCACAATGGTCTACCTGTGAGGGTTAATACTTTATCTTCATATGTCATTAATAGATCATTGGACGTTTGGAATGCAAATTTTACGCTCTTTGTTTTTGTTTTCTATTTTTTTTACTTTATCAAAAATAGTTATGCTCTTACACACACTCACATATCAAAATGCAGATCCACACCCACTATGGATCCCATTGGTAACGATTTTTCTATTTCCAATTATGACTTTGAAAATCCGATCTACCAAGGCGAGGATGAAGGTGAGGAAGATTGTGAAGTACCAGAGGAACTTGCCAGACTGTTACAACAAGAAGAAAGGGCAACACACCCCCATGAAGAGCCAGTTGAGACAATAAACTTGGGTACTGAAGAGGATAAGAAGGAAGTCAAGATAGGTGCCAATCTGGAGCATAGTGTCAAAGAGCATTTAATTCAGATGCTACATGACTATGTTAAGGTCTTTGCCTGGACACCCGAAGACATGCCAGGACTCGAAACTAATATCATGGTCCATCGTCTACCGACAAAAGCAGACTGCCCTCCAGTGTAACATAAGGTTCATCTTATACGGCAAGAAATGTCAGAAAAGATCAAGGCCGAAGTCATGAAGTAGTTCAACGCCAGTTTCTTAGCTATTACCTCTTATCGATAATGGGTTGCTAATATTATTACGATACCTGAAAAGGAAGGTAAGGTACGTATGTGTGTGCATTGCAGACACCTGAATAGGGCGAGCCCCAAGGATGACTTTCCGCTTTACCATATTGACGTGTTGACAACACCGCACAACACAAGGTATTTTCCTTCATGGATGGTCTCTCCGGGTACAATCAGATCAAAATGGCACCTGAGGACATGGAGAAAAAAACCTTCATCACGGAGTGCGGCACTTTCTGCTACAAAGTTATGCCATTTGGGTTAAAGAATGCTGGGGCAACCTATCAGCGTGCCATGGTAGCTTTGCTTCACGATATGATCCATCACGAGATAGAGGTCTACGTGGATGATATGATAGCCACATCTCAAACTGATGAGGAACACATTGACCACCTACAGAAGCTGTTTGAAAGACTGAAGAAATATAAAATAAGGATAAACCCAAATAAGTGCACCTTTGGAGTAAGTTCCGTAAGCTTTTTGGCTTCGTTGTCAGCGGCAAAGGTATTGAAGTATACCATGAAAAGGTAAAAGCCATACAAGAAGTGCAAACTCCTCGCACTGAGAAGGAGGTTAGGGGATTCTTGGGACGTTTAAACTACATTTCCAAATTCATTTCCCATCTAACCGCTACTTGTGATCCCATCTTCAAATTACTGAAGAAAGATCAAGCAGTGAAATGGAAAGACAATTGCCAGACCGTCTTTGACAGAATAAAAGAATATATTCAAGAGCCTCCAATTTTAATGTCACCGGTTGAAGGGACCTCTAATCATGTACTTAATAGTATTAGAGAATTCAATGGGTTGTGTACTGGGGAAACATGACGAGTCTGCTCGAAAAGAGCACGCAATATACTACCTGAGCAAAAAGTTTACTAACTGTGAAACCAAATATTCACTACTCGAGAAAACTTGATGCACTTTAGCATGGGCTGCTCGCCAGCTAAGACATATATGCTGACTCAGACTACCTTATTGATATCTAAGACGAATCATATTAAATACATATTCGAGAAGCCCGCTCTTTCTGGAAGAATAGCAAGATCGCAAATGGTCCTGAACGAATACGACATTCAATACACTACCCAAAAATCAATAAAAGGAAGTGTACTAGCTGATCATTTGGCTCATCAGATTGTGGATGACTATCAATCCATGAATTTTTAATTCCCGGACGAGGACATCATGTTAGTGAATGATTGTGAAGAACTTAGATCGTATGATAGACCTGAACAAGGATCCCAATGGACTATGGTTTTTGACGGAGCTTCCAACGCACTCGGTAATGGCATCGGTGTTGTGATCATATCACCCGAAGGATGTCATACTCCTTTCACTGCCAAGATATGTTTCAATTGTACCAACAATATGGCTGAATATGAAGCATGCATTATGGGTCTCAAATCTGCTATAGATTGGAGGATCAAATACTTGAGTGTATTTGGAGACTCGACCTTAGTAATCAGTCAAATCAAAGGAGAATGGGACATGAAGCATCCTAATATCATCCCTTACAAAGTGCATGTGTTGACACTGATTCCATATTTTGAAGAAGTTACCTTTGAGCATTTTCCATGAGAGGAAAATCAACTAGTAGACGCGCTAGCTACTATGTCATCCATGTTCAAAATCAGGTGAGATAATGAGGCTCCTCAAATCACTATCGAGAGGATGGACGAACCAGCATACTGTCATGAGATTGATATTGAAGAAGTAGTGGACAAACCTTGGTTCCATGAAGTTAAAAGATATCTCGAAGCCCAAGAATATCCTAAGGGAGCTTCAATCAACGATAAGAAGTTCCTAAGAAGGTTCTCTGCCAAGTTCTTCCTCAGTAACAGAATCCTCTACAAACGCAACCATGACTCTACCTTGCTTCGGTGCGTAGACAAGAGTGAGGTAGAAAAGATTATGGCTGACTTGCACAGAGGTACCTTTGGCACCCATTCTAGTGGGCACATGATGGTTAAAAGGATCCTATGGGCAGGATATTATTGGTCCATTATAAAAGCAGACTGTTATCAGCATTCGCAAACTTGTCACAAATGCCAGATCTATGCTGATAAAGTACATGTGCCTTAGATTCCTCTATAAAGTATTGACTGCTCCCTGGCCATTCACAATGTGGGTAATCGATATGATTGGGGAGATCAAGCCTACAACTTCTAATGGACACCGTTTCATCCTCGTCTCCATCGATTACTTCAGAAAATAGGTCGAGACGTCTTCATTTGCTTATGTTACCAAGAATGTTATGGCCCGATTCATCATACATAACCTTATATGTCAGTATGGTATTCCAGAAAGAATTATATAGATAATGGTACCAATCTCAATAATACTATGATCACCGGACTATGCGCGTAATTTAAAATCCAACATCATAACTTTTCTCCTTACCGGCCGATGATGAATGTCACTGTGGAGGCTGCCAATAAAAACATAAAAAAGATCATACAGAAGATGATAGTGACCTACAAAGATTGGCATCTGATGTTACCATTTACTCTTCATAGCTACCGTACCACAATGCACACATAAACAGGGGTAACTCCTTTTTCTTTGGTATACGGTATGGAAGTTGTCCTACCTATTGAAGTCCAGATATCTTCATTAATAATCATGAAGGAGGCAGGTTTGAATGAAGACGAATGAATTCAGACTCGAATTGACCAATTGAACCTGATTTATGAGAAGAAGCTCGCGGCTGTCTGCCATGGTCTAAAGTACCAAAAACATATGATTAAAACTTTTGACAAGAAGGTCAGACGTCAGGTATATCAGGCTGGTGACCTAGTAATCCAGCGCATCATACTGCCGCAAGGTGATCCCAGGGGCAAATGGACTCCTACATATGAAGGACCATTTGTGATCAAGAACATATTTTCTGGTGGAGCCATGATCTTAACCACTATGGACGGCGACGACCTTTTGCACCCTGTAAACGCGGACATAGTTAAAAGATACTACGCATGAACAAAAAGACCCCCCAGGTTGACTGGCGTAGGCAAAAAATAAGGACATCCCGGCGAACCAAAAGGGTTCGGGAAAAAATTAGGGATATACATATGAGAAATATGTACACCTGGCAAGTCGAAAACCTTAAAAGGAGGCTTGGGAAAAAAAGGGTATCCCGGTTAACTGAAAACCCGAAAGGGCGGTCCAGGAAAAAGATAGGGATTGAAAGCGTATAACTATGTCCCGTTGGAACAACTTACAACCAATATTTGGTAACAACTATCAAGCTCAAATGGTACTAATCAATCTAGTCAACTTCGGACAACCAGCAAAGAGAGGAGACGCCTGAAGACATAAAGGCAATAGCAGAATGGGACATCAACAAGATTATTTCACACAACTGTTTTTCTTTGTATATCATTTCGTATAGTTTTCATTCTTACCACGAAATTCTCTTACTAAGGTGTCTGTCTCCTTGTACAAAAACGCCTATGATAGGCAAGACCTCTTCAAATTAATATAAATTATTTTTTTGAAAGTACAAAAGTATTTGTTTTTTTTATTTTTGTTTTATTTGCAAAAACGTCCAGTGATTATTTTTGAACATATGCATTTGAATGTGATTCCCGTTTACAAAAACGTGCATAAAAAACAGAAAGACAGTTACTAATGGCTTTAAGAAACATGACAATGTCTAAAGGTCATCCGCAAAATCCCCGCAGGTACTTTCTCCAGCAGGTATAAAGGCAGGGGCATCCTATTATAAAATCACTGCCATATCCTCGGCATACAGCCTAATGATTTCACAATTCCCCGGCAGGACTTCATAAAAATCTCCAAGCAAGTTCATGAAGTTTCCCTTCCTCAACAAAGTTCATTTCTCTAAATAATAGAAATCCGTCTCTCAGCACTTCACCTTCAAAAAAATATGAAGACTTACACTCTTCATCCCTAGCAGCAGACAAGGATTTATTTTCCCCAGTCCAGCAACACCACAATAGAAAAATTGATACGTTCATACATTGCAAACATACATCATTTTACAAACACCATGGCATCGACATCACAAATACATATATCGCAATCTCATTTATTTTGAGAACATCATTACTGGATGCATCTCATACATCATGACACTGCACACAGCTGACTCATTACCTTTTTCAGGAAAGTTAGCAAGCAAACAAATGTCATTACCAATTTTCAACAAAGTTTCAGATTAATACCTTAAACAAGATAGGATAACTATCTTTGGACAAATTTATTGTAGATCAATTCAAGAAACAGGACAGGGTGACTATCTACATGACAAACACTTCCTTTAGACACCTGCTGGTTTAGTTCAAATCGACCAACGATTTACTCTAATAATTTTCCGGTAGACGCTTTTACTGGTTCAATTTAAATTGATCAATGGTTATCCTGATTCCGTTCTGATAGACACTTTCTTTGGTTCGGTTAAATCACTCTGATGATGTATATTGATTTGTTCTCCAGTTAAAGACTATTCAAGACCTCTGCAGGTTCAGTTTAAATCGATCAATGATTTATCTTGATTCCGTTCTGGTAGACACTTTCTCTGGTTCAGTTAAATCACTCTAATGATTTATACTGATTCATTCTCTAGTTAAAGACTATTCAAGACCTCTGCTGGTTCAGTTTAAATCGATGAATGGTTTATCCTGATTCCATTCAGGTAGACACTTTCTATGGTTCTGTTAAATCGCTCCAAAGGTTTATTCTGATTCTTTTCTAGTTAAATATTATTCAAGACCTCTGGTGGTTAAGTTTAAATCGATCAATGGCTTATCCTGATTCTGTTTCGGTAAACACTTTCTCTAGTTCAGTTAAATCATTCTGATGATTTATACTGATTCGTTCTCCAGTTAAAGACTATTCAAGACCTTTGCTGGTTCAGTTTAAATTGATCAATGGTTTATCCTTATTCCATTCCGGTAGACACTTTCTCTGGTTCAGTTAAATCGCTCCAAAGGTTTATTCTGATTCTTTTCCAGTTAAAGATTATTCAAGACCTCTGCTGGTTTAGTTTAAAATTGATCAATGGTATATTCTGATTCCTTTCTGGTAGACACTTTCTCTGATTCAATTAAATTGCTCCAAAGATTTATTATGAGTCTTTTCCAGTTAAAGTCAAGCTTAGACTTAGTGTTAACTTTTGTCAACAATCACTTTTGGGTGGCATCTATAAGCCCATCTCCGACAACTATCCATCATCTCTCCAAATGGAATCTTTAAGCCCATTCCCTACATAATTAACCACCACATCATCGAGTACAAATTTTTAGGCACTCTAGTGTTCAATCATCTTCCACCTTTAAGTCACGAATGACATACTCGCCAATCTAACTCTTCAGGTTTAAGAAGATTGAACAGGGACAGCTGTTGTACCCCAAAATTTTCCCTCTCATTTCTCAAGATTTTCTCACAAAATTCCTATTTGGTCAAAGATGCACAAGTACAATTGGATCATATTGATTTTTCAAGCACCAAGTAAAAGAGGAAAGTATTGAAGAGAAAAATAGATAAATTTGATTTTTTGACAAAATTGAAGAAAAACAAGCTTACTTCGATTTATGCTTAGGTTCGATTGAACTCTCTCCTGCATGCTAGCTTCGACTGGGCTCTGTTTCCCTTTGAAACAACTTCCTTCGATTTAGAAGGCAGGGGGCCTCCTTTTAGTTTCCTTCGATTCAGAAGTTAGTGGCTCCATAACAGCTTCCTTCGATTCAGAAGGCAAGGGCCTTCTGAAAGCCTCCTTCAATTCAGAAGTTAGTGGCTTCATGCTGGTCCCTTTCGATTCAGACGAGAATGGCCTTCTAAAAGTTTCCTTAGATTCAGAAGCCATTGGTCCCTTGCATGATTCCTTGGATTCATAAAGCCAGGACTTCCTTCAGGCCAGCAGGCACAAGGCAATGGCCTCCTGCAACTTTCCTTCGATTCACAAAGCCAGGACTTCCTTCAAGCTAGCAAGCATAAGGCAATGGCCTCCTGTAGCTCTCCTTCGACTTAAAAGCCAATGGTCTTGCATGTTTTCCAAATTCACAAGTCAAAAATTTCCCTTCATACTAGCGCCCACAAAAGAAGGGACCTCCTACATATAAGGTTTGATTCCCTCTTGAAAACCTTCAACACGCATAGTCTCCAAACTTTGGCATACCTGGGTGTCGCATTCAAAGGATATGCATTGACATACCTGGGTGCCGCTTTCAAAAGATACACAACTAGCACATTCGAAGAGCAGGCACATGGTCCATTTGAATGACATACATTTTCCCCATTCGAAGGTTATTGATGGATTTAAAGAGGCATACGTGGGTGTTCCATTCGAAGGTTATACCTTGTTGGCCAATTCAAAGAAATTTCATGTGATGCATACGAGGGATGTATATGGTCCCTTCAACAGAACACACACATTGGTTCAAAACGAAAGAGAAAAATTCAAAGATGCTTGTTGGCCAGAGTCCTATGTGCTGCAAGTCCAAGCCTGCTACACTGACCACAACACTCTAAAACTGTTGCACAGCAGTCCTGCTACGTTGCTCCTATATTTGCACCAATTTGGCATACAAAAACTGCACCTCAAAGGCTACAAAAACAGCATACCCAATTTGTTCAAATCTCTTTTGTTTCCCCCCCCCCTAAATCTCAGCCAACTTCATCTATAAATAAGATGTTCCACAACACATCTCAGGGGCTTTGTGTAGTTTAAAAAGGAAAAACTCTTATTTTGAGAAAATTATCAAATTCTTAAAACTCTCAAACACCATCAAACATTCTCAAACATTCAAACTCTAAAACTCTTAGATCCCTTCATACATTAGTAAACCCTTTGATTCACTCCCCATCTGTCAGATAACCAACATTCATTCAAAAACTGCAACATAATAGTTTTTTGATTCACTCCATAGACTGTTATATAATAACCTTCAATTCACTCACCACTATCACACACCCTCCTTCGATTCAGTGACTTCCCAAACAAAGTAGCAATTGAACTAGCTTCAGGAAAGTACAAGCGAAGCTCCACTCACCACCAAGGAAGTCACGTACAGCTCCTTTGATTGGCACTGCAAGAGGTAAGTTTCCTCTAAACTTGGAACTTTCCATTTAAATGTCATTTATACATAAAAAAAAAAGAAAAAAATGTAGATATCCTAACTAGGAAGTTGACTGTGCCTTAACTTTCGTTTCACACAGCCTATATGTTTAAAATCTTAAATCTGACTAGTTAGACTTTGGATTTTGGTTCCCAATAAACTTGTGCTAACCCCTGGCCTGTAGCTTTCGAAAGTTACCTTTGTTAGATTCATTTTCAAACTTTAGACAGGTTTTTTGTATCCTTCGATTGACTAAAAACTGAAGCCTTTCGAATCTCAACTTGGGAACCTTGCATTCCTGCAATCGAATGAAGGAGTTGGGTACTTTAAATGTTCAGAAACAAGCTCATCTTGTACCCAATCGAAAGAAGCAAAAACGGCAGAATCGAAGAGTGCATCTCACACTAACATCCAGACCCAAATCGAAAGAGGCAAGAAAGGGCAGAATCGAAGGATGCATGCTTCCTGGATCGAAGAACCTGTTTCCCCTCTTTTATTTTGTTTTGTTTTTATATTTTCTTGTTGTTCAATATGTTTGTAATAGCATAATACCTTATTTTTCGTATATTTATGGCTTTTATATAAAATTCTAGTAATTAGGGTGTGTATGGAAATATAAAAGCAATACTTAGACCACCCTAAATTCAAGACAAAAATGCATGCAATTAAACACACTATTCACACGCATTCACCTCTAGGGTAATCTCACTTGTGACCTCGGAAAATAGTCATGTCCGTCGAATATGGGCATTTTAGCAAAACCCTTGATAAAAGATCGTAGTCCCTCGAAGTCCCTCGATTTTGCCTTCGGTAAACATTCTAGTCCCTAAAAGAAAATTGCTAAAATGTCCCATAGGTTGCCTTCTATGACTATACAAATGACCCACGCCCGTCCCTTCACATCCAACGATGGGACTTCTTACCAAAATTGATGGTAAGATAACTACATCTAAAGGATGAGGAAAAGAAAAAAGACCTTTCGAGTATGTAGGACGCTTGTAGTTTCTTGCTTGCTCACAACTAAAAAACCATTTTTACACCAACACCTTCAATTGAAACATTTTCAAAAGTCAAAACACTTTGTACACATTCTTATAGAGACGAGAATCATTACAAAAATACTTTTCAAAATCACTTTCAAAAACATCTTCAACAACAAACACCTGTTTGAACTATTTTCAAAACCAATACTTTGTACGCATTCTTATAGAAATGAGAATCATTACAAAGAAATTTTCAAAATACTTTCAAACTCAAACCCACACCACAATGCCCATTTTTCAAACACAAGAAAATGATCTAGCAAGAAACTAAGAGCCCGTAGATAACTACGAATGAAAAGGGTGCTAATATCTTCCCTTTTCATAACCCACCCCCCGAACTCAAGAAATAAACTCTAAAGGTATTTCCTGTTCTTTTCACCCTTTCCTTTGTTGGATAAAAGAAAAGTCGGTTGTGACTCTTGCTATCCG
This sequence comes from Vicia faba, assembly GCA_948472305.1. NCBI lineage: Eukaryota > Viridiplantae > Streptophyta > Magnoliopsida > Fabales > Fabaceae > Vicia > Vicia faba. The sequence goes on from OX451739.1 coordinate 838,811,928, forward strand.
CGATAATTATGATCAAACACAAAACAACCAAGTCAGTTCTCTAAAAATTTGTTTTTGGAATAGGTGTGGATATAGCTTATAATCAATTTTGATTATAAGTAGTTTTGGATATCAACACTACTCAAAGAGAAATTCTGAAAATTCACTTGCGCGCCAAGTGATTGATAAAACAGTCAAGTTAGTTCTTTGATTATTTAGCCTTGGAAATAGCATTCAAAAGTGATTGTGTTCAAACAATAAATACGTGGATTGTTGATTTTAGTTTATATTAATTAATTACTTAATTTTATCTCATAGATTTATCTTTCATAATTTGTATATCTGAGTTTCAAATACGTTGTTTCTTAAACGACTTATCCAGTTAATTGCTTCCGCATCAAAAAAAATTGAAAACAAATTAAATTCTAGATTTGTGTCTAGAATAAAATTTTTGTTCCTCTATTCACCCCCCCCTCTAGATACGCGTTGTCGTGTAACAAGTGGTATAAGACCTTGGTTCATTCCGACTTAAGAACACTCTTTAGAAAATGGCTTACGAACCTAAGAGGGATCATATGAGAGCTCCAATTTTTACGGGAGAAAATTATACCTATTGGAAAACTTGTGTGTATATTCATAACAAATCATATGACAAAGGTGTTTCGGAAGCCATTCAAAATGTTCATACAATGGTGATATATGATGTTGATGGTATTACTATGTCTAAGCCGGAAAATATATGGGATGAGAATGATATTAAAAGGTGGTCTTTGATTGGAGAGATAAGAACAATATCGTATATGAACTTGGTGTTGATGAGTTCTATCGCATCTACATTGTCAAACCACTAAGGCAATGTTGGATACTTTACAAGTTTCCCATGATGGAATTAATGAAGTCAAACAAGCTAGGATTAATGCACTCACTCAAGAGTTTGAACTCTTTCGCATGAAAAATGGTGAAACAATTGCAGAAACGTATAAGAGATTCTTTCATCTTAATAATAGTTTGAACTTACTAAGTAATCCTATTTGCAATGCATTTTCTACTAATAAAGTTTTGAGATGTTTTACTAGGTGTTGGCAACCTAAAGTCATCGCGGTCAAGGAAGCTAATAATCTTGAAACACTTGATCTCACCACACTTTTTGGTAAGCTTGAAGAACACGAGCAAGAACTCAATAGCTTGGATTAATATGAAAAGAAGCTTGAGAAGAAAAGGAAGAATAAGTAAAGTCACAAGGAGGAAGTTATAAAGTCCAAAGTTCTTAAGGCTTCTAGCTCTAAATCTGATTTACTCAAGTGAAAAATCCCTTGAAGTGTTTGAAATCTTTGCAAGGAACTTTAGGGTGTTTGAAATTATTTTTAGGATGTTACTTAAGCGACAAATAGGTTGCATCTATTAGTTGATATGATCTTGCTTAAGATCCAAGGTTGGAAGAAGGAGCATCAACATCAAATTGGAGAATTTTGTATTGTTGTTTCTAACTCTTCCATTGTATTAAACATTTTGAATTAAGACTTATCTTAGTTCTATTGGAATTAGGCGCAAATGTACCCACACGCGAGGACGACAGTGGGGAACTCTTCCTTGGAATTTCATCAATATTTTTTATCTTTGTATTGTTGTTTCTAACTCTTCCATGTGTGTTTTTACTTTTCCGCTTTTACTTGCTTTAAATTTCATCAATATTTTTTATCAAATAGTATTGTGATAGTAATTGAATTGTAAGAATTTTTCTCTCAATATTTGTTTTTGAAATAGGTTCAGGTATAAATTATAATCAATTTTGATTATAAGTAGTTTTGGATATCAGCACTACTCAAAGAGAAATCATGTAAATTCACTTGGGCACAAAGTCTTTAATAAAATGATCAAGTTAGTTCTTTGATTATTTAGCCTCGGAAATAGCATTGAAAAGTGATTGTGTTCAAACAATAAAAAAGTGGATGGTTGATTTTAGTTTATATTAATCAATTACTCAATTTTATCTCATAGATTTATCTTTCGTAATTTGTATATCTGAGTTTCCAATAAGTTGTTTCTTAGACGACTTATCCAGTTAATTACTTTTGCATGAAAAAAATTTAAATTCTAGATTTGTTTCTAGAATAAAAATATTTACCTCTATTCACCCCCCCTCTAGATACGTGTCATCGTCTAACAACTGGTATCAGAGCTTGGTTCATTCTGGCTTAAGAACACTCTTTAAAAAATGGCTTACGAAACTAAGGGTAATCATAAGAGAGCTCCAATTTTCACGGGAGAAAATTATACTTATTGGAAAACTTGTATGCAAATTCACATAAAATCATATGACAAAGTTGTTTCAGAGGCCATTCAAAATGGTCCAACAATGGTGACATATGATGTTGATGGTATTACTATGCCTAAGATGGAAAATCTAAGAACATCATCGTATCTGAACTTGGTGTTGATGAGTTCTATCGCATTTACAATTGTCAAACCACTAAGGCAATATGGGAGACTCTACAAGATTCCCATGAGGGAACTAATGAGGTCAAACAAGTTAGGATTAATACATTCATTCAAAAGTTTGAAACTTTCGCATGAAAAATGGTTAAACGTTTGCAGAAATGCAAAAGAGATTCTCTCATCTTATTAATCGTTTGAACTTACTAGGTAATCCTATTTCCAATGCTATTGCTTCTAATAAGGTTTTGAGATGTCTTACTGGGTGTTGGCAACCTAATGTTATCGTGATCAAGGAATCTAATAATCTTGAAACACTTGATCTCACCGCACTTTTTGGTAAGCTTGAAAAACATGAGCAAGAACTCAATTGCTTGGATAAATATGAAAAGAAGCTTGAGAAGAAAAAGAAGAATAAGGAAAGTCACAACAAGGAAGTTATGAAGTCCAAAGCTCTAGATCTAAATCAAATTTACTCGAGTTAAAGATCCCTTGGAGTGTTTGAAATATTTGCAAGGAACTTGGGGTGTTTGAAATTCTTTTAAGGAAGTTTCTTAAGCGACAAATAGGTTTCATCTATCAGTTGATTTGATCTTTCTTAAGATCAAAGGTTGGAAGAAAGGAGCACCAACAATAAATTAGAGAATTTTGTATTGTTGTTTCTAACTCTTCAATTGTATTAAACATTTTGCTGATAAGAATTATTCCAGTTCCATTATAATTAGGAATAGACATACCCTCACACGAGGACGACAATGGGGAACTGTGTAGACAAATTGTTCTATGTTTTTTCTTTTCTTCTTTTACTTGATTTAAATTTCATCAATCTTTTTATCAAACAACATTGCGATAGTAATTTAATTGTAATATTTTTCTCTTAAAATTTGTTTTTGAACTAGGTGTGGATATAGCTTATATTTAATTTTGATTATAAGTAGTTTTGGATATCAACACTACTCAAAGGGAAATTTTGAAAATTCACTTGCACGCCAAGTCTTTGAAAAAAATGATCAAGTTAGTTCTTTGATTATTTAACCTTGGAAATAGCATTGAAAAGTGATTGTGTTCAAACAATAAATAAGTGGATTGTTGATTTGAGTTTATATTAATAAATTACTAAATTTTATCTCATAGATTTATCTTTCATAAGTTGTATATCTGAGTTTCCATTAAGTTATTTCTTAGATGACTTATCCAGTTAATTGCTTCCGCATCAAAATATTTTTTAAAAACAAATTAAATTCTAGATTTGTGTCTAGAATAAAATTTTTGCACCTCTATTCACCCCCTCCTCTAGATACGCGTCGTCGTCTAACAATTGGTATCAGAGCTTGGTTTATTCCGGCTAAAGAATACTATTTGGAAAATGGCTTACGAAACTAAGAGGGATCATAAGAGAGCTCCAATTTTCACGGGAGAAAACTATACTTATTGGAAAACCTGTATGGAAATTCACATCAAATCATATGAAAAAGGTGTTTCGGAGGCCATTAAAAATGGTCCAACAATGGTGACATATGATGTTGATGGTACTACTATGCCTAAGCAGGAAAATATATGGGAATAAAATGATAATAAAAAGTGGTCTTCAATTTGAAAGTTAAGAACATCATCGTATCCTAACTTCGTGTTGATGAGTTCTATCACAATTACCATTAACAAACCACTAAGGCAATGTGGGAGACTCTACAAGTTTCCCATGAGGGAACTAATGAGGTCAAACAATTTTGGATTAATACACTCACTCAAGAGTTTGAACTGTTTCACATGAAAAATGGTGAAACCATTGCAGAAATGCAAAAGAGATTCTCTAATCTTATTAATCGTTTGAAATTACTAGGTAATCCTATTTTCAATGCTATTTATACCAATAAAATTTTTAGATGTCTTACTAGGTGTTGGAAACCTAAGGTCACCGCGATCAAGGAAGCTAATAATCTTGAAACACTTTGTCTCACTGCAGTTTTTGGTAAGCTTGAAGAACACGAGCAAGAACTCAATTCTTTGGATAAATATGAAAAGAATCTTTAGAATAAAAATAAAATTAAGGATGGTCACAAGGAGGAAGATATGAAGTCCAAAGCTCTTAAGGCTTCTAGCTCTAAATCAGATTTACTCGAGTGAAAAATCCCTTGGAGTGTTTGAAATCTTTGCAAGGAACTTTAGGATGTTTGAAATTATTTTAAGGAAGTTTCTTATGCGGCAAATAGGTTGCATCTATCAGTTGACTTGATCTTGTTTAAGATCCAAGGTTGGAAGAAGGAGCATCAACACCAAATTGGAGAAATTTGTATTGTTGTTTCTAACTCTTCCATTGTATTAAACATTTTTCATATAAGAATTATCCTAGTTCCAATGGAATTAGGCGCAGACGTACCCACACGTGGGGACGATAATGGGGAACTGTGTAGACAAATTCCTTGTGTGTTTTTTTCTCGGTTTTACTTGCTTTAAATTTCATCAATCTTTTTATCAAATAGCATTGTGATAGTAATTTAATTGTAAGAATCTTTCTCTCAAAATTTGTTTTTGAAATAGGTGCGGGTATAGCTTATAATCAATTTTGATTATAACTAGTTTTGGATATCAACACTACTCAAAGAGAAATGCTGAAAATCCACTTGGGCGCAAAGTCTTTAATAAAATGATCAAGTTAGTTCTTTGATTATTTAGCCTTGGAAATAGCATTGAAAAGTGATTATGTTTAAACAATAAATAAGTGGATTGTTGATTTTAGTTTATATTAATCAATTACTTAATTTTATTTCATATATTTATCTTTCATAATTTGTATATCTGAGTTTCCAATAAGTTGTTTCTTAGACGACTTATCCAGTTAATTACTTCTGCATCAAAAAATTTTAAGTTCTAGATTTGTTTCTAGAATAAAATTTTTGTGCCTCTATTCACCCCCCCCCCCCTCTAGATACGTGTCATCGTCTAACAAGTGGTATCAGACCTTGGTTCATTTTGGCTTAAGAACACTCTTTATAAAATGGCTTACAAAACTAAGGGGGATCATAAGAGAGCTCCAATTTTCACGGGAGAAAATTAAACTTATTGGAAAACTTGTATAGAAATTCAAATCAAATCATATGACAAAGGTGTTTCGGAGGCCATTCAAAATGGTCCAACAATGGTGACATATGATGTTGATGGTACTACTATGCCTAAGCAGGAAAATATATGGGAATAAAATGATAATAAAAAGTGGTCTTCAATTTGAAAGTTAAGAACATCATCGTATTTGAAATTGGTGTTGATGAGTTCTATCGCATTTACCATTGTCAAACCACTAACGAAATGTGGGAGACTCTACAAGTTTCCCATGAGGGAACTAATGAGGTCAAACAATTTTGGATTAATACACTCAATCAAGAGTTTGAATTGTTTCGCATGAAAAATGGTGAAACGATTGCAGAAATGCAAAAGAGATTCTCTAATCTTATTAATCGTTTGAAATTACTAGGTAATCCTATTTTCAACGCTATTTATACCAATAAATTTTTTAGATGTCTTACTAGGTGTTGGGAACCTAAGGTCACCGCGATCAAGGAAGCTAATAATCTTGAAACACTTTGTCTCACCGCACTTTCTGGTAGGCTTGAAGAACACGAGCAAGAACTCAATTCTTTGGATAAATATGAAAAGAATCTTTAGAAGAAAAATAAAAATAAGGATGGTCACAAGGAGGAAGATATGAAGTCCAAATCTCTTAAGGTTTCTAGCTCTAAATCAGATTTACTCGAGTGAAAAATCCCTTGGATTGTTTGAAATATTTGCAAGGAACTTTAGGATGTTTGAAATTATTTTAAGGAAGTTTCTTATGCCGAAAATAGGTTGCATCTATCAGTTGATTTGATCTTGTTTAAGATCCAAGGTTGGAAGAAGGAGCATCAACACCAAATTGGAGAAATTTGTATTGTTGTTTCTAACTCTTCCATTGTATTAAACATTTTTCATATAAGAATTATCCTAGTTCCAATGGAATTAGGCGCAGACATACCCACACACGGGGACGATAATGGGGAACTGTGTAGACAAATTCCTTGTGTGTTTTTTTTTCTCGCTTTTACTTGTTTTAAATTTCATCAATATTTTTATCAAATAGCATTGTGATAGTAATTGAATTGTAAGAATCTTTCTCTCAAAATTTGTTTTTGAAATAGGTGCGGGTATATCTTATAATCAATTTTGATTATAACTAGTTTTGGATATCAACACTACTCAAAAAGAAATGCTGAAAATTCACTTGGGCGCAAAGTCTTTAATAAAATGATCAAGTTAGTTCTTTGATTATTTAGCCTTGGAAATAGCATTGAAAAGTGATTATGTTTAAACAATAAATAAGTGGATTGTTGATTTTAGTTTATATTAATAAATTACTTAATTTTATTTCATATATTTATCTTTCATAATTTGTATATCTGAGTTTCCAATAAGTTGTTTCTTAGACGACTTATCCAGTTAATTACTTCTGCATCAAAAAATTTTAAGTTCTAGATTTGTTTCTAGAATAAAATTTTTGTGCCTCTATTCACCCCCCCCCCTCTAGATACGTGTCATCGTCTAACAAGTGGTATCAGACCTTGGTTCATTTTGGCTTAAGAACACTCTTTATAAAATGGCTTACAAAACTAAGGGGGATCATAAGAGAGCTCCAATTTTCACGGGAGAAAATTAAACTTATTGGAAAACTTGTATAGAAATTCAAATCAAATCATATGACAAAGGTGTTTCGGAGGCCATTCAAAATGGTCCAACAATGGTGACATATGATGTTGATGGTACTACTATGCCTAAGCAGGAAAATATATGGGAATAAAATGATAATAAAAAGTGGTCTTCAATTTGAAAGTTAAGAACATCATCGTATTTGAAATTGGTGTTGATGAGTTCTATCGCATTTACCATTGTCAAACCACTAACGAAATGTGGGAGACTCTACAAGTTTCCCATGAGGGAACTAATGAGGTCAAACAATTTTGGATTAATACACTCAATCAAGAGTTTGAATTGTTTCGCATGAAAAATGGTGAAACGATTGCAGAAATGCAAAAGAGATTCTCTAATCTTATTAATCGTTTGAAATTACTAGGTAATCCTATTTTCAACGCTATTTATACCAATAAATTTTTTAGATGTCTTACTAGGTGTTGGGAACCTAAGGTCACCGCGATCAAGGAAGCTAATAATCTTGAAACACTTTGTCTCACCGCACTTTCTGGTAGGCTTGAAGAACACGAGCAAGAACTCAATTCTTTGGATAAATATGAAAAGAATCTTTAGAAGAAAAATAAAAATAAGGATGGTCACAAGGAGGAAGATATGAAGTCCAAATCTCTTAAGGTTTCTAGCTCTAAATCAGATTTACTCGAGTGAAAAATCCCTTGGATTGTTTGAAATATTTGCAAGGAACTTTAGGATGTTTGAAATTATTTTAAGGAAGTTTCTTATGCCGAAAATAGGTTGCATCTATCAGTTGATTTGATCTTGTTTAAGATCCAAGGTTGGAAGAAGGAGCATCAACACCAAATTGGAGAAATTTGTATTGTTGTTTCTAACTCTTCCATTGTATTAAACATTTTTCATATAAGAATTATCCTAGTTCCAATGGAATTAGGCGCAGACATACCCACACGCGGGGACGATAATGGGGAACTGTGTAGACAAATTCCTTGTGTGTTTTTTTTTCTCGCTTTTACTTGTTTTAAATTTCATCAATATTTTTATCAAATAGCATTGTGATAGTAATTGAATTGTAAGAATCTTTCTCTCAAAATTTGTTTTTGAAATAGGTGCGGGTATATCTTATAATCAATTTTGATTATAACTAGTTTTGGATATCAACACTACTCAAAAAGAAATGCTGAAAATTCACTTGGGCGCAAAGTCTTTAATAAAATGATCAAGTTAGTTCTTTGATTATTTAGCCTTGGAAATAGCATTGAAAAGTGATTATGTTTAAACAATAAATAAGTGGATTATTGATTTTAGTTTATATTAATCAATTACTAAATTTTATCTCATATATTTATCTTTCATAATTTGTATATCTGAGTTTCCAATAAGTTGTTTCTTAGACGACTTATCCAGTTAATTACTTCTGCATCAAAAAAATTTAAATTCTAGATTTGTTTCTAGAATAAAAATTTTGCGCCTCTATTCACCCCCCCCCCCCCCTCTAGACATGTGTCATCGTCTAAAAAGTGGTATCAGTGCTTCGTTCATTTTGGCTTAAGAACACTCTTTATAAAATGGCTTACAAAACTAAGGGGGATCATAAGAGAGCTCCAATTTTCACGGGAGAAAATTAAACTTATTGGAAAACTTGTATGGAAATTCAAATCAAATCATATGACAAAGGTGTTTCGGAGGCCATTCAAAATGGTCCAACAATGGTGACATATGATGTTGATGGTACTACTATAGCTAAGCAGGAAAATATATGGGAATAAAATGATAATAAAAATGGTCTTCAATTTGAAAGTTAAGAACATCATCGTATCTGAACATGGTGTTGATGAGTTCTATCGCATTTACCATTGTCAAACCACTAAGGAAATGTGGGAGACTCTACAAGTTTCCCATGAGGGAACTAATGAGGTCAAACAATTTTGGGTTAATACACTCACTCAAGAGTTTGAACTGTTTCGCATGAAAAATGGTGAAACCATTGCAGAAATGAAAAAGAGATTCTCTAATCTTATTAATCGTTTGAAATTACTAGGTAATCCTATTTTTAATGCTATTTATACCAATAAATTTTTTAGATGTCTTACTAGGTGTTGGCAACCTAAGGTCACCGCGATCAAGGAAGCTAATAATCTTGAAACACTTTGTCTCACTGCACTTTTTGGTAAGCTTGAAGAACACGAGCAAGAACTCAATTCTTTGGATAAATAATAAAAGAATCTTTAGAAGAAAAATTAAAATAAGGATGGTCACAAGGAGGAAGATATGAAGTCCAAAGCTCTTAAGGCTTCTAGCTCTAAATCAGATTTACTTGAGTGAAAAATCCCTTGGAGTGTTTGAAATCTTTGCAAGGAACTTTAGGATGTTTAAAATTATTTTAAGGAAGTTTCTTATGCGGCAAATAGGTTGCATCTATCAGTTGATTTGATCTTGTTTAAGATCCAAGGTTGGAAGAAGGAGCATCAACACCAAATTGGAGAAATTTGCATTGTTGTTTCTAACTCTTCCATTATATTAAACATTTTTCATATAAGAATTATCCTAGTTCCAATGGAATTAGGCGCAGACGTACCCACACGCGGGGACGATAATGGGGAACTGTGTAGACAAATTCCTTGTGTGTTTTTTTTTTCTCGCTTTTACTTGCTTTAAAGTTCATCAATCTTTTTATCAAATAGCATTGTGATAGTAATTGAATTGTAAGAATCTTTCTCTCAAAATTGGTTTTTGAAATAGGTGCAGGTATAGCTTATAATCAATTTTGATTATAACTAGTTTTGGATATCAACACTACTCAAAGAGAAATGCTGAAAATTCACTTGGGCGCAAAGTCTTTAATAAAATGATCAAGTTAGTTCTTTGATTATTTAGCCTTGGAAATAGCATTGAAAAGTGATTATGTTTAAACAATAAATAAGTGGATTGTTGATTTTAGTTTATATTAATCAATTACTTAATTTTATTTCATATATTTATCTTTCATAATTTGTATATCTGAGTTTCCAATAAGTTGTTTCTTAGACGACTTATCCAGTTAATTACTTCTGCATCAAAAAATTTTAAGTTCTAGATTTGTTTCTAGAATAAAATTTTTGTGCCTCTATTCACCCCCCCCCTCTAGATACGTGTCATCGTCTAACAAGTGGTATCAGACCTTGGTTCATTTTGGCTTAAGAACACTCTTTATAAAATGGCTTACAAAACTAAGGGGGATCATAAGAGAGCTCCAATTTTCACGGGAGAAAATTAAACTTATTGGAAAACTTGTATAGAAATTCAAATCAAATCATATGACAAAGGTGTTTCGGAGGCCATTCAAAATGGTCCAACAATGGTGACATATGATGTTGATGGTACTACTATGCCTAAGCAGGAAAATATATGGGAATAAAATGATAATAAAAAGTGGTCTTCAATTTGAAAGTTAAGAACATCATCGTATTTGAAATTGGTGTTGATGAGTTCTATCGCATTTACCATTGTCAAACCACTAACGAAATGTGGGAGACTCTACAAGTTTCCCATGAGGGAACTAATGAGGTCAAACAATTTTGGATTAATACACTCAATCAAGAGTTTGAATTGTTTCGCATGAAAAATGGTGAAACGATTGCAGAAATGCAAAAGAGATTCTCTAATCTTATTAATCGTTTGAAATTACTAGGTAATCCTATTTTCAACGCTATTTATACCAATAAATTTTTTAGATGTCTTACTAGGTGTTGGGAACCTAAGGTCACCGCGATCAAGGAAGCTAATAATCTTGAAACACTTTGTCTCACCGCACTTTCTGGTAGGCTTGAAGAACACGAGCAAGAACTCAATTCTTTGGATAAATATGAAAAGAATCTTTAGAAGAAAAATAAAAATAAGGATGGTCACAAGGAGGAAGATATGAAGTCCAAATCTCTTAAGGTTTCTAGCTCTAAATCAGATTTACTCGAGTGAAAAATCCCTTGGATTGTTTGAAATATTTGCAAGGAACTTTAGGATGTTTGAAATTATTTTAAGGAAGTTTCTTATGCCGAAAATAGGTTGCATCTATCAGTTGATTTGATCTTGTTTAAGATCCAAGGTTGGAAGAAGGAGCATCAACACCAAATTGGAGAAATTTGTATTGTTGTTTCTAACTCTTCCATTGTATTAAACATTTTTCATATAAGAATTATCCTAGTTCCAATGGAATTAGGCGCAGACATACCCACACGCGGGGACGATAATGGGGAACTGTGTAGACAAATTCCTTGTGTGTTTTTTTTTCTCGCTTTTACTTGTTTTAAATTTCATCAATATTTTTATCAAATAGCATTGTGATAGTAATTGAATTGTAAGAATCTTTCTCTCAAAATTTGTTTTTGAAATAGGTGCGGGTATATCTTATAATCAATTTTGATTATAACTAGTTTTGGATATCAACACTACTCAAAAAGAAATGCTGAAAATTCACTTGGGCGCAAAGTCTTTAATAAAATGATCAAGTTAGTTCTTTGATTATTTAGCCTTGGAAATAGCATTGAAAAGTGATTATGTTTAAACAATAAATAAGTGGATTATTGATTTTAGTTTATATTAATCAATTACTAAATTTTATCTCATATATTTATCTTTCATAATTTGTATATCTGAGTTTCCAATAAGTTGTTTCTTAGACGACTTATCCAGTTAATTACTTCTGCATCAAAAAAATTTAAATTCTAGATTTGTTTCTAGAATAAAAATTTTGCGCCTCTATTCACCCCCCCCCCCCTCTAGACATGTGTCATCGTCTAAAAAGTGGTATCAGTGCTTCGTTCATTTTGGCTTAAGAACACTCTTTATAAAATGGCTTACAAAACTAAGGGGGATCATAAGAGAGCTCCAATTTTCACGGGAGAAAATTAAACTTATTGGAAAACTTGTATGGAAATTCAAATCAAATCATATGACAAAGGTGTTTCGGAGGCCATTCAAAATGGTCCAACAATGGTGACATATGATGTTGATGGTACTACTATAGCTAAGCAGGAAAATATATGGGAATAAAATGATAATAAAAATGGTCTTCAATTTGAAAGTTAAGAACATCATCGTATCTGAACATGGTGTTGATGAGTTCTATCGCATTTACCATTGTCAAACCACTAAGGAAATGTGGGAGACTCTACAAGTTTCCCATGAGGGAACTAATGAGGTCAAACAATTTTGGGTTAATACACTCACTCAAGAGTTTGAACTGTTTCGCATGAAAAATGGTGAAACCATTGCAGAAATGAAAAAGAGATTCTCTAATCTTATTAATCGTTTGAAATTACTAGGTAATCCTATTTTTAATGCTATTTATACCAATAAATTTTTTAGATGTCTTACTAGGTGTTGGCAACCTAAGGTCACCGCGATCAAGGAAGCTAATAATCTTGAAACACTTTGTCTCACTGCACTTTTTGGTAAGCTTGAAGAACACGAGCAAGAACTCAATTCTTTGGATAAATAATAAAAGAATCTTTAGAAGAAAAATTAAAATAAGGATGGTCACAAGGAGGAAGATATGAAGTCCAAAGCTCTTAAGGCTTCTAGCTCTAAATCAGATTTACTTGAGTGAAAAATCCCTTGGAGTGTTTGAAATCTTTGCAAGGAACTTTAGGATGTTTAAAATTATTTTAAGGAAGTTTCTTATGCGGCAAATAGGTTGCATCTATCAGTTGATTTGATCTTGTTTAAGATCCAAGGTTGGAAGAAGGAGCATCAACACCAAATTGGAGAAATTTGCATTGTTGTTTCTAACTCTTCCATTATATTAAACATTTTTCATATAAGAATTATCCTAGTTCCAATGGAATTAGGCGCAGACGTACCCACACGCGGGGACGATAATGGGGAACTGTGTAGACAAATTCCTTGTGTGTTTTTTTTTTCTCGCTTTTACTTGCTTTAAAGTTCATCAATCTTTTTATCAAATAGCATTGTGATAGTAATTGAATTGTAAGAATCTTTCTCTCAAAATTGGTTTTTGAAATAGGTGCAGGTATAGCTTATAATCAATTTTGATTATAACTAGTTTTGGATATCAACACTACTCAAAGAGAAATGCTGAAAATTCACTTGGGCGCAAAGTCTTTAATAAAATGATCAAGTTAGTTCTTTGATTATTTAGCCTTGGAAATAGCATTGAAAAGTGATTATGTTTAAACAATAAATAAGTGGATTGTTGATTTTAGTTTATATTAATCAATTACTTAATTTTATTTCATATATTTATCTTTCATAATTTGTATATCTGAGTTTCCAATAAGTTGTTTCTTAGACGACTTATCCAGTTAATTACTTCTGCATCAAAAAATTTTAAGTTCTAGATTTGTTTCTAGAATAAAATTTTTGCGCCTCTATTCACCCCCCCTCTAGATATGTGTCATCGTCTATCAAGTGGTATCAGACCTTGGTTCATTTTGGCTTAAGAACACTCTTTATAAAATGACTTACAAAACTAAGGGGGATCATAAGAGAGCTCCAATTTTCACGGGAGAAAATTAAACTTATTGGAAAACTTGTATGGAAATTCAAATCAAATCATATGACAAAGGTGTTTCGGAGGCCATTCAAAATGGTCCAACAATGGTGACATATGATGTTGATGGTACTACTATGCCTAAGCAGGAAAATATATGGGAATAAAATGATAATAAAAAGTGGTCTTCAATTTGAAAGTTAAGAACATCATCGTATTTGAACTTGGTGTTGATGAGTTCTATCGCATTTACCATTGTCAAACCACTAAGGAAATGTGGGAGACTCTACAAGTTTCCCATGAGGGAACTAATGAGGTCAAACAATTTTGGATTAATACACTCAATCAAGAGTTTGAATTGTTTCGCATGAAAAATGGTGAAACGATTGCAGAAATGCAAAAGAGATTCTCTAATCTTATTAATCGTTTGAAATTACTAGGTAATCCTATTTTCAACGCTATTTATACAAATAAATTTTTTAGATGTCTTACGAGGTGTTGGCAACCTAAGGTCACCGTGATCAAGGAAGCTAATAATCTTGAAACACTTTGTCTCACCGCACTTTTTGGTAAGCTTGAAGAACACGAACAAGAACTCAATTCTTTGGATAAATATGAAAAGAATCTTTAGAAGAAAAATAAAAATAAGGATGGTCACAAGGAGGAAGATATGAAGTCCAAAGCTCTAGTTATAAATCGGATTTAATCGAGTGAAAAATCCCGTGGAGTGTTTGAAATATTTGCAAGGAACTTTGGGGTGTTTGAAATTCTTTTAAGGAAGTTTCTTAAGCAACAAATAGGTTGCATCTATCAGTTGATTTGATCATGCTTAAGATCAAAGGTTGGAAGAAAGGAGCATCAACACCAAATTGGAGAATTTTGTATTGTTGTTTCTAACTCTTCCATTGTATTAAACATTTTGCTGATAAGAATTATTCTAGTTCCGTTGGAATTAGGCACAGACATACCCTCACACGAGGACGACAATGGGGAACTGTGTAGACAAATTATTCTCTGTTTTTACTTTTTCTCTTTTACTTGCTTTAAATTTCATCAATATTTTTATCAAACAACATTGCAATAGTAATTTAATTGTAATATTTTTCTATCAAAATTTGTTTTATAAATAGGTGTGGATATAGCTTATATTTAATTTGATTATAAGTCGTTTTAGATATCAACACTAATCAAAGGGAAATTTTGAAAATTCACTTGCACGCCAAGTGTTTGAAAAAAACGATCAAGTTAGTTATTTGATTATTTAGCCTTGGAAAAAGCATTGAAAAGTGATTGTGTTCAAACAATAAATAAGTGGATTGTTGATTTGAGTTTATATTAATAAATTACTAAATTTTGTCTCATAGATTTATGTTTCATAATTTGTATATCTGAGTTTCCAATAAGTTATTTCTTAGACGACTTATCCAGTTAATTGTTTCCGCATCAAAATATTTTTTGAAAACAAATTAAATTCTAGATTCCTGTCTAGAATAAAATTTTTGCACATCTATTCACCCTCTCCTCTAGATACGTGTCGTCGTCTAACAATTGGTATCAGAGCTTGGTTTATTCTGGCTAAACAACACTATTTAGAAAATGGCTTACGAAACTAAGGGGGATCATAAGAGAGCTCCAATTTTCAAAAGAGAAAATTATACTTATTGGAAAACTTGTATGGAAATTCACATCAAATCATATGATAAACGTGTTTCGGAAGCCATTCAAAATGGTCCATTAATGGTGACATATGATGTTGATGGTATAACTATGCCTAAGCAGGAAAATCTATGGGAAGAGAATGATAACAAAAAGTGGTATTCGATTGGAAATCTAAGAACATCATCGTATCTGAACTTCGTGTTGATGAGTTCTATGGAATTACCATTGTTAAACCACTAAGGCGATGTGGGAGACTCTACAAGTTTCCCATGAGGGAACTAATGAGGTCAAACAAGCTTGGATTAATACACTCACTCAAGAGTTTGAACTGTTTCGCATGAAAAATGGGGAAATTATTGCAGAAATGCCAAAGAGATTCTCTCATCTTATTAATCGTTTGAAATTACTTGGTAATCCTATTTTCAATGCTATTTCTACCAATAAATTTTTTAGATGTCCTACTAAGTGTTGGCAACCTAAGGTCACTGCGATCAAGGAAGCTAATAATCTTGAAACACTTGATCTCACCGCACTTTTTGGTAAGCTTGAAGAACACGAGCAAGAACTAAATTCTTTGGATAAATATGAAAAGAAGCTTTAGAAGAAAAATAAAAATAAGGAAAGTCACAAGGAGGAAGATATGAAGTCCAAAGCTTTTAAGGCTTCTAGCTCTAAATCAGATTTACTCGAGTGAAAAATCCCTTGGAGTGTTTGAAATCTTTGAAAGGAACTTTAGGGTGTTTAAAATTCTTTTAAGGAAGTTTCTTATGCAGAAAATAGGTTGCATCAATCAGTTGATTTGATCTTGTTTAAGATCCAAGGTTGGAAGAAGGAGCATCAACACCAAATTGGAGAAATTTGTATTGTTGTTTCTAACTCTTCCATTGTATTAAACATTTTTAATATAAGAATAATCCTAGTTCCATTGGAATTAGGTGCAGACGTATCCACACGCGGGGACGATAATGGGGAATTGTGTAGACAAATTCCTTGTGTGTTTTTACTTTTCCGCTTTTACTTGCTTTAAATTTCATCAATATTTTTATCAAATAGCATTGTGATAGTAATTGAATTGTAAGAATATTTCTCTCAAAATTTGTTTTTGAAATAGGTGCGGGTATAGCTTATAATAAATTTTGATTATAACTATTTTTGGATATCAACACTACTCAAAGAGAAATGCTGAAAATTCACTTGGGCGCAAAGTCTTTAATAAAACGATCAAGTTAGTTCTTTGATTATTTAGACTTGGAAATAGCATTGAAAAGTGATTATGTTCAAACAATAAATAAGTGGATTGGTGATTTTAGTTTATATTAATCAATTACTCAATTTCATCTCATAGATTTATCTTTCATAATTTGTATATATGAGTTTTCAATAAGTTGTTTCTTAGACGACTTATCCAGTTAATTACTTCTGCATCCAAAAAATTTAAATTCTAGATTTGTGTCTAGAATAAAAATTTTGCGCCTCTATTCACCCCCCCTCTAGATATGTGTCATTGTCTAACAAGTGGTATAAGAGATGGGTTCATTCTGGCTTAAGAACACTCTTTAGAAAATGGCTTACGAAACTAAGGGGGATCATAAGAGAGCTCAAATTTTCACGGGAGAAAATTATACTTATTGAAAAACTTGTATGGAAATTCACATCAAATCATATGAAAAAGGTGTTTCGGAGGCCATTCAAAATGGTCCAACAATGGTGACATATGATGTTGATGGTATTACTATGCCTAAGCAGGAAAATATATGGGAATAGAATGATAATAAAAAGTGGTCTTTAATTGGAAAGTTAAGAACATCATCGTATCTGAACTTGGTGTTGATGAGTTCTATCGCATTTACCATTGTCAAACCACTAAGGAAATGTGGGAGACTCAACAAGTTTCCCAAGAGGGAACTAATGAGGTTACACAAGCTAGGATTAATACACTCATTCAAGAGTTTGAACTTTTTCGTATGAAAAATGGTGAAACATTTGCAGAAATGAAAAAGAGAATCTCTCATCTTATTAATCGTTTGAGCTTACTAGGTAATCCTATTTCCAATTCTATTTCTACTAATAAAGTTTTGAGATGTCTTACTGGGTGTTGGCAACCTAAGGTCATTGCGATCAAGGAAGCTAATAATCTTGAAACACTTGATCTCACCGCACTTTTTGGTAAGATTGAAGAACATGAGCAAGAACTTAATTGCTTAGATAAATATGAAAATAAGATTGAGAAGAAAAAGAAGAATAAGGTAAAGTCACAACGAGGAAGTTAAGAAGTCCAAAGCTCTAGTTCTAAATCGGATTTAATCGAGTGAAAAATACCTTGCATTTTTTTAAATATTTGCAAGGAACTTTGGGGTGTTTAAAATTCTTTTAAGGAAGTTTCTAAAGCGGCAAATAGGTTGCATCTATCAGTTGATTTTATCTTGCTTAAGATCAAAGGTTGGAAGAAAGGAGCATCAACACCAAATTGGAGAATTTTGTATTGTTGTTTCTAACTATTCCATTGTATTAAACATTTTTCTGATAAGAATTATCCTAGTTCCATTGGAATTAGGCACAGACATACCCACGCACGAGAACGACAATGGGGAACTGTGTAGACAAATTCCTTTTCTGTTTTTACTTTTCCTCTTTTACTTGCTTTAAATTTCATCAATATTTTTATCAAACAACGTTCTGATAGTAATTTAATTGTAATATTTTTCTCTCAAAATTTGTTTTTGAAATAGGTGTGGATATAGCTTACATTTAATTTTGATAAGTTGTTTTGGATATCAACACTTCTCAAAGGGAAACTCTGAAAATTCACTTGCACGCCAAGTGTTTGAAAAAAATGATCAAGTTAGTTCTTTGATTATTTAGCCTTGGAAATAGCATTGAAAAGTGATTGTGTTCAAACAATAAATAAGTGGATTGTTGTTTTGACTTTATATTAATAAATTACTAAATTTTATCACATAGATTTATCTTTCATAATTTGTATATCTGAGTTTCCAATAAGTTATTTCTTAGACGACTTATCCAGTTAATTTCTTCCGCATCAAAAACAAATTTTAAAACAAATTTAATTATAGATTCGTGTCTAAAATAAAAATTTGGCACCTCTATTCACCCCCTTCTCTAGATACGCACCGTCGTCTAACAATTGGTATCAGAGCTTGGTTTATTCTGGATAAAGAACACTATTTAGAAAATGGCTTACAAAACTAAAGGGGATCATAAGAGAGCTCCAATTTTCACGGGAGAAAATTATACTTATTGGAAAACTTGTATGGAAATTCACATCAAATTATATGATAAACGTGTTTCGGAAGCCATTCAAAATGGTCCATTAATGGTGACATATGATGTTGATGGTATAACTATGCCTAAGCAAGAAAATCTACAGGATGAGAATGATAAACAAAAGTTGTATTCGATTGGAAATCTAAGAACATCATCGTATCCGAACTTCGTGTTGATGTGTTCTATGGCAATTACCATTGTCAGACCACTAAGGAAATGTGGGAGACTCTACAAGTTTCCCATGAGGGAACCAATGAGGTCAAACAAGCTAGGATTAATACACTCAATCAAGAGTTTGAACTCTTTCGCATGAAAAATGGTTAAACGATTGCAGAAATGCAAAAGAGATTCTCTCATCTTATTAACCGTTTGAACTTACTAGGTAATCCTATTTTCAATGCTATTTATACCAATAAAGTTTTTAGATGTCATACTAGGTGTTGGCAACCTAAGGTCACCAAGATCAAGGAAGCTAATAATCTTGAAACACTTGATCTCACCGCACTTTTTCGTAAGCTTGAAGAACACGAGCAAGAACTCAATTCTTTAGATAAATAGGAAAATAAGATTTAGAAGAAAAAGAAAAATAAGGAAATTCACAACAAGGAAGTTATGAAGTCTAAAGCTCTTAAGGCTTCTAGCTCTAAATCGGATTTACTCGAGTGAAAAATCCCTTGGAGTGTTTGAAATCTTTGCAAGGAACTTTAGGGTGTTTGAAATTCTTTTAAGGAAGTAGCTTAAGTGGAAAATAGGTTGCATCTATAAGTTGATTTGATCGTGTTTAAGATCCAAGGTTGGTAGAAGGAGCATCAACACCAAATTGGAGAATTTTGTATTGTAGTTTCTAACTCTTCCATTGTATTAAACATTTTGCATATAAGAATTATCCTAGTTCCATTGGAATTATGCGCAGACGTACCCACACGCGGGGATGATAATGGGGAACTGTTTAGACAAATTCCTTCTGTGTTTTTACTTTTCCGCTTTTAATTGCTTTAAATTTCATCAATCTTTTTATCAAATAGCATTGTAATAGTAATTGAATTGTAAGAATTTTTATCTCAAAATTTGTTTTTGAAATTGGTGTGGATATAGCTTATAATCAATTATGATTATAAGTAGTTTTGGATATCAACACTAATCAAAGGGAAATTCTTAAAATTCACTTGCACGCCAAGTGTTTGAAAAAAATGATCAAGTTAGTTCTTTGATTATTTAGCCTTGGAAATAGCATTGAAAAGTGATTGTGTTCAAATAATAAATATGTGGATTTTTGTTTTGAGTTTATATTAATGAATTACTAAATTTTATCTCATAGATTTATCTTTCATAATTTGTATATCTGAATTTCCAATATTTTGTTTCTTAAACGACTTATCCAGTTAATAGCTTCTGCAACAAAAAAAAATTGAAAAAAAATTAAATTCTAGATTTGTGTCTAGAATAAAAATCATGCGCATCTATTCACCCCCCCCCCTCTAGATACACATCATCGTCTAACAAGTGGTATCAGAGCTTGGTTCATTCCGGCATAAGAATACTCTTTAGAAAATGGCTTACAAACCTACGGGGGATCATAAGAGAGCTCCTATTTTCAAGGGAGAAATTAAACTTATTGGAAAACTTATATGGAAAATCACATCAAATCATATGACAACGGTGTTTCAGAAGCCATTTAAAATGGTCCAACAATGGTGACATATGATGTTGATGGTATTACTATGCCTAAGCAGGAAAATCTATAAGAACATCATCGTATCCGAGCTTGGGGTTGATGAGTTCTATCGCATTTACCATTATCAAACCACTAAGGAAATGTGGGAGACTATACAAGTTTCCCATTAGGGAACTATTGAGGTCAAACAAGCTAGTATTAATACACTCACTGAAAAGTTTGAACTCTTTCGCATGAAAAATGGTGAAACGATTGCAGAAATGCAATAGAGATTCTCTCATCTTTTTAATCGTTTGAACTTACTAGGAAATCCTATTTCCAATGCTATTCTACTAATAAAGTTTTGAGATGTCTTACTAGGTGTTGGTAACCTAAGGTTTCCGCGATCAAGGAAGCTAATAATCTTGAAACACTTGATCTCACCGCACTTTTTGGTAAGCCTTAAGAACACGAGCAAGAACTTAATTCCTTGGATAAATATGAAAAGAAGCTTGAGAAGAAAAATAAGAATAAGGAAAGTCTCAAGGAGGAAGTTATGAATTCCAAATTTCTTAAGTCTTCTAGATCTAAATCGGATTTACTCGAGTGAAAAATCCCTTGGAGTGTTTGAAATCTTTGCAAGGAACTTTGGGGTGTTTGAAATTCTTTTAAGGAAGTGGCTTAAGTGGAAAATAGGTTGCATCTATCATTTTATTTTACCTTGCTTAATATCAAAGGTTGGATATTTAAATACTATATTAGAGATCATATTTGTTCTTTATAAATATCATGTATTTGTTATCATCAAAACCATTACTAAGATGTACAACCAAACTATGTTCTAACAATGTCCTGAGAAGTATTGCTTGTTGTTTTCTAAGAAAATTTATTTTTCTCTACAGAATTTGTTGAAATCAAGAAGGGTTTATATTGTTGGATGATGGCCAAAGTGATCAGGTTCTGCGATAAGAAGTTGGTGTTCTACATGATGCTGTAATATCATGCTTGTTGGTGGCTATCATTGGAAGAGTCCTTGAATGTTTATCTATGAGGACTTATAGCAATCATTGATATTGTTATTGTTGCCAATAAATTCTTCATCATACCATCTACATCGTGATATTTTATTGACTATTGTTATGACAAGGGAATCTCCTTGTCTTTGGATTACTAATTGTTTGGAGGAAAACATGTTCCAAATATTATTGTGACATCATCCTAGGTGAAGACCCTACTGACTTGGGTAAGGACGTTACAAATCCTATTGAATTGAATATTGAATATTCTCGTGTTGATGTTGATGAAGAAGGAAAAAGGGTGTCAGATAGTGTAATCTGATTATAATGCTTGTTGGGGAGGTGGCTTCTTCTACTACAAGAAGAGTTTGTGTGAATCTTGAACTTTTTGAGTAAGCTATCTTAATACAACTGTTTGGGAGTATGTGAGAAACTTTGAAACAAGTCCTCATGACTTCTTACCTATACAAAGAGTCGTGATATTTTGTATGTATTCTGAAGGAGCTAGAGTATCCAGGATTGAGCCTACATGGTATAAGTGTGTTCAGCAAAGGGAGTAAAGTATTTGTCTGTGGATTATTGTTGCATTGGTGCATACCCGATTAAGCTTGCGTGTTGTTCATTCTTGTGTAGATTTTTGTACCTCTTATGAGGTTGTGACATCAGACAAGTTGTTGTGACATATTTCTACTAGATGTAGTTATTTGTGTTCTTAACTGGGTATGTATGGTTTCAGCCATGTGAAGTTGTGTGTACTGTCCTACTCCAAGAGAAAATATGTTTCTCTAGGGGAATTTATTTTTTCTCTGCAGATTTTTATTTGTATCAAATGAGGCTTTGGGTTATTTATGGGAATGACATATATGATGTTTTGACATCAGGGTAGATTTCACTAATTTTGAGTGAAAGAAGTTCTCTTGAAGGTTAGTGAATGTTGTGTGGTTATACTTCAGAACATGTGAATAACTTTATGGGATTTTTTTAAGATGTTCTAACCTAGTTTGAAGACACAAGAGAAGGTAGACAATGTCTGACCAGATGTTAAGACATTATTCAGGACATTTTCCTAAACACTAACAAGGAAATATTATGGATGGTGCTACTGGGAGGGAGTATGGCACATATTTCCCATTATGCATGAATGTTGCATTTGTGTTCTTTTGTTTTGGTTTTGCATTAGTATTACTTTAATGTGATAACGTGCTATTGTGGTTTGTTCTTGGTTAGTTTCTTCATTTGTCATATTATGGCTAAAAAGAGGGATAAGTAAGTGTGTGTGTGTGTGTGTGTATGTGTGTGTGTGTGTGCACTAACCACTGATTATTGGCTGCTATTGATGGGGAGAATTTCGGATTATTTATTGTGATAGTAGGTGTTAAGGAGGAGTCCCTGGTGTTCTGGATTGGGGTGCTCTGAAGAGATATCAAACATGATATCTTCACATCATAGTGTTGAGAATTTAGTTTCTCTATTTGTTGTAGCTATATTTAGTAGACTGAGTAATTATTAACTATTTCTCCAGTTTTTTTGCTGCTCATAACTTTGTTGGTATGTTATATTTCTGCTGATGTGCATCTGTTATGTGTGTTTGATTTATTTTCAATCATGATTATGGTGTTTTTCAATGCAAGGATTATTTGGTTGTTTTAGCCCAAATTTGCTAAAGGGGGAGATTGTTATTTCTCTTAAATTATGATTGGCATGAATTTTGGTAAAACTAACTTTGCAGCAACATGTTGAACAAGATGTTTCAACTTGCAGATTCAACATGTCAAATGTGATGTCCTAACATGATTTATAGGACATCTGATATGTTACAGTTTTGCAGTTTGAAATATATTTCAACTTTCACTTTCAGCATGTCGAATGTGATGTCCTAACAAGAAGAGCATTGTATATGGACTATCACAGTTTTGCAGTTTGGAAGATGTTTCAACTTGTTGTTTGAACATGTCGAATGGGATGTCCTAATATGAAATATAGGACATCAGGCCTACTACAGTTGACAGTTTGGATTTAGTTGTTGTGATTTAATTATTGAATATTATGGGAATATTTAGTAATCCTTTGTGGCGTCCAAGAATCATAAATCAAAGATTTTATGTTGGTATTCAAGATATTCAGAGTTTCTAAATATGGGGACATTTTAGGAATGTTTTGATTGAAGACCTATTTTCTTGGAGAAGTTTTTGCAAACTTTGTGTAGTCTCCTTGTTGCGTTTTGAGGTCCAAGTCCAGTTGGGAAACTAGTTATAAATAGAAGTGTTTGTAACCTATGAAAGCTACCATCCAAAAATGTCACT
This sequence comes from Vicia faba, assembly GCA_948472305.1. NCBI lineage: Eukaryota > Viridiplantae > Streptophyta > Magnoliopsida > Fabales > Fabaceae > Vicia > Vicia faba. Next base: position 838,835,433 of record OX451739.1, read on the forward strand.
TTCATAATATTAAGGTTGAGTCTGTAGCCACTCTCTAGGAGAGTTGGTATATGTGATCCACTCGGGTTTTGAGTTGGACTTTTGTTCCTTGATTTCTAAGGTTCTGTTATCACTCTTAAATCTTTTAAGCATGGAGTTGATTATTGTTCTCCTCAAATTTGTGAAGAAAGTGTGAGTATTGTTCTTAGAGGAAGCTTATAAGCAACTCTAGGTATTGTTCTTAATCATGGCTTTTAAGAAAGATCAAGTATGTTGTTATTAATCATGGGGTGTCTTGATTAAGTTTTTTTTGTATTTGAAGTGTGATCCTCATTTAGGTGAAAGGTCGTCGATACAGTAACTAGGACTTGGACTGTTGGACATCACTGTGGTGATTAGAGGTGACAAGGATTTCTCATATCTAGGGAGGACCTAGGTAGAAGATGCACAGGAGAGTGATTAAGTGATAATTTGTAAATGGTGGAGTTTAACTTTGAACTAGGTATCCCCTAGAGTAGGTGTTGTTATCACCGAACTAGGTTAATAATTCTTGTGATGTTTTACTTTTGAGTATTGTTTTGTATGTTCATACCTTACCATGCTGTTTTAGTCAGAACAGGTGTCTCGACATCCTATAGGATATTTTTTATCTGATTTACTAGAACATCAATTGGTATTAGAGAAAACATCTTATTTTGTTTCTAGGTGAGATCCTGGGAAGATACTTTCTGCTATTGTGGCCAAGGGAGGATGTTTTGCTTGAAAAGTTGTATGAACGTGGTTGGTTCATATTTTTATGGATGATCCCTTGAAAAGGGTGTATTGGTTATGGCAGGGTGAGATGTGGTCCTATTTGAAGTTGTCGGGCATGCGGCTTTGTTGGTGACCTATTGTTTTTCTGATCCATATGTTTGATTTATTTTCAAACCTATGGTGTTCTAGTTCCATCTGGATTGTGGTACTTGTGTGAATGGATGATCAAGCCATGCCTGAAGGATGTTCAGGAGTTTTTTCTTTGAATTGTATTTCACTGCATATGTATCTGATAGAAAAATCCTGGGAATTGTTAATGTCTCTGGTGTTGAGGTTGTATAAAAGGTATCCCTTTGAATGATGTTTTACTAGATCTTGGAACATCTATCAGCAATGTATGCAGAATCCTGTTGGACAAAGCACTAGCATAACACATGATTTGGGTGCTAAACAAATGTGTGTTGAACACATATGTTTGGAACCTACTCCTGATCTGGAAGATGAGGAATCTGTGTTATTTGTCTAAGAATTTTCTATATAAGAAACATATCTTAGATAAGTGGGTTGGTCAAGATATGATCAACCTATTGATTACTTCTTGGATTAGTTTATTTCTAACCCAAGGAAGTAGGAGTGAAAAGGCTGAGCTCGTTTGTTTTGGTGGAGACTTGTTGAAGACAACTCAACCATATTCTGCATGTAAGGGTGTCGAGTTCGAAGGTCGATAACATTATCTCTGACATCTGGAAGATTCCTCTGACCAAAGGAACCAGATTTGTGTGTATGAGTCAGAAAAGGGGACTTGAAGCAGGAATTGATCTAGATGCCTGACTGGTGTTTGTTCATAAGTAGAATTAAGGTTGTTTACTTAAACTTGATACCACAATTAATTCTATGAGAGAACGAAACTCTTGTTCTGTTGAAGAAAGCATACATCATATTACATCAAGGCATAATCGTATCAATTCATCATAGAAAGCATACATGCATATTACATTAACACATAATCACATCACTTCATCATAGAAACACCACTGTAAAAATATATCATATGGTTCACTTTATTTTAAAAAAGTATAGTTCATCTCATTAGCTTTCTAACACTTCGAACGAGGCTTGATTCGGACTTACGGTTCAAAAGTGATGACCAAAACGATTTCACTGTACATAAACCAGGGAGATGTTTCATGCACCCGTAACACCAATACACTTCATAAAAATGCATCATCATAATAACTACATCAATTCATCATAAAAAGCATACATAATATTGCATCAAGGAATAATCATATCCATTCATCAAAGAAAGCATACATTATATTACACCAAGGCATAATCGTATAAATTCATCATGGAAATCATACATCATATTACATCAATACATAATCACATTATTTCATCATTGCACTGTCACTATAAAAATACATCATATAATTCATTTTATTTTACAAAAGTGTAGTTCATCGCATTATACACTTCGAACTAGGCTTTATTCGGGGTTACAGTTCAAAAGTTGTGACCAAAACGATTTCACAATACAAAAACTTGGGAGCCGTTACGGGCCCCCGTAATGGACATTACGACCCGTAATTTTGAAAACCCATAATTTCATTTTTTTGCGTTAATGGTACAAAAGTCTAGAGTGCTATTATAGGCACCCGTAATGGCTGTTACGGGTTGTAATAGAGCCCAATAAACCATATTTTCACGCGATTCTGTGCGATTTTTCTTGTTTTTCAGCCTTTCAACGAACCCCAAATCCCCAGTTTTTACTTCCAACAACCCCAAAACATAACATATCATATGATACTTGAATAAAGGGAAATAAAGACATCACAGATCATCATTCTCACTGCAAATCATAATACAACAACAACAATATATCTTCACATATATAATGGCATCAAATCATGGTTTCTCATCATATTTCATCATAAAACACAAAACAATCGTACAAATTATTATAATAACATGTATCACCCCCTTACCTCAATTCCTAGCAATTTAATTTCTTCAAGCTCTATGGGTGATCTACTCCCTTGTTCTCCTCTAAGCCCTAGCCTTCTTCAATGTTTCTCTCAACTTTCACGATCGTACCAATGAAAGCAAAAAACCTAAAATTTTCCTTTTTGCCAAACTTCCCCCTTGGATGCTTATTATATCATTCGATTTAAATCCTCACTTATCCTCCCATTATTACCACCTTGCCCTTATAATCCTTACTAAATTATTTATATTCTAAATTACTTATATTCTAAATAATTCTCATTATCTCTTTAATCCAACACTACACCATAACATCGTATCACCAATACACCACAATGCATCATATAAATCACAATATGCTCCAAGTTACCTAAGGCTTTCAAACGTTTTCTCGGTTTCCTTCTATTTCAATCTCGTCAATGAGACATAAACGCCCAAAATCCATTACATGGTTTCCTTTACCTGCACGTAGCACAACACATTTGTCAAGTATCCTCTAATACAGGAAATTCTACTACACCAAGTATAATCTAAATTGTTTCGCTCCAAATGAAGTCTTTATCCAAGTATAGGACTTTAATAACATCAACAAATCCTTAATCCTTCCTTTAGTATCATAACCTCGATGATCCGTATAATTTCACATTTGGATCTCATTCTAATCACAATCTCAATAATACCATTTCATCCTCCGGTTGGTGATAGAAACTCCCAAAATTCTCCCGATACATGTTGATACCAAGTTATCACAAATATGATTCCAATCTCTCTTGAATTTATTTTTCCTTTACCAAGACCTCTAATCATTTCTAATCGGCATAAGTTGCATCCCCAAGCGCTTCTCCAACACCTTCACATCCTTCCTAATACCAAACATCGCATTTCCTCAATTCATTAATTTACAACATATCGTACTTAACATTTCCTCAAACAAACCACGATAATAACTAGTTAAGCCCAAAAAGCTTCTAGTCTCTGTAATCGACTTTGGAATTTCCCATTACAACACAACATTAACTTTCAAGGAATTCGTAGAAGTTCCTCCACTAGAAATTACATGGTTAAGGGACTAACTTCCTTCAACCAGAACTCGCACCTTGACAGTTTTGCATACAACTTCTTCTATTTCAGCATGTGCAATATGATTCACAATTTCTCAACATTTTCTTCTTCTTATTAGAATAATTCAAGAATATCATTGATAAAGACCACCACAAACTTATCTGAATACTTATGAAAGATTTCGTTCATGTACTCCATTAAAACACCTGGTACATTCGACGCACCAACTACATTACAGTTCACTCAAAATGACCTTAGGCTGTTCTAAAAGCCAGCTTTGAAATATCATCTGGTTAAATCATGAATCTAATGATAACCTTACCCCAAATCAATCTTACTAACACACTTGTACCAACGAACTGATCGCTTAAATTATTAGTCCATGGAAGTGGATACTTCTTCTTAATCGTCACTCTATTCAACTCTTTGTAATCCATACATAACCTTATACTACCATTTTATTCTTAATCAACAATATTGAAGCACCCCACGGAGATACGTTTGGTCGAACAAGGTCCTTCTCAAACAATTATTTTAATTGTTTCTTCAGTTCACTCAACCCTGAAATCAACATCCTATAAGGAATCATTGAAACTAGACTTGTACCTGATATCAATTCTACAACAAACTTTATTTCATGTTATGGGGGCAAATCACTTGTGTCATCTGGAAATACATCTAGAAATTTACAGACAACTGATAATTCATAACTTGCAACTTCACGATTAACTTGTAACGACACAAACATTCGTAAACATAAAAGCTTCGTCTTCTAAAAGTTCTTCCATTTTCTTAGCAGAAAAAAACATCAATAATTCACCTTCGTAGAACCTAGATTCATTCTCCAGAGGCAATTCTCACACATCATCGGGAAAAATATCAAGAAATCACACACCACTGGCATATCACTAGCCTTCAAATTGATCTCTACCTTCGGAGAAGCAAACATCAACAATTCCTTATTGTTCTCCCTCAAAGACATCCCAACTTAACAACATATAAGAATCTCGATTCCATGTTCTCTTTGGGTTCTAGAAACAACACAACTTCAACAACACTTGCACTATAGAAATCAACAGCACATTGAACCAACAATCGACACCTAAAAACATCTCAGAGAAGAAAAAGCTTCTTCCCCACTTGTTTCAGTCCCATTCTTGCAAACAAGTGGTTAGAAAAACAATTAAGCTTTGATAGTGTCTCACACACATGTCGTGTACTAATGAATTAACAACATTAGACAGCCTCGTCAGATGGACCGACCTTCTCTGATACCACTAATGTAATACCATTCTAAAACCCCGTGAATATTCATGAATAATTCAATAATTAAATCAGAGTAATGCACCAGAAGGGTGTCACATGCTTCATAAAACCAACATCATAAAATAACATCTTACTCAATAACAAGGGCTTTCATTCTCATACTACATAATCGTTTTCGATTTTGGAATTTCATCGCATAAATCAATTACTACGTGTAGTGATAGAAATGTTTAAGACTAAGCCATTGGATTGACTAGACTTACATAGATCAAAATAAAAATGGCCACCTTAGTTTATTGTTTCCAAAGGAATGAGAAAAGAGCGAGTAACCCAAAAAGAGGGGTAAAGATTCAAGGTAAGCGGGTTGGATATGCAAAGGGAAGGTATTAGCACCATATACATCTACGGTACTCCGTAGGAACCTCTTTGAAAAAATCTGTATATTTTGGCTATAAAATGTTGTATAAAAAATAGATGGTGGAGGTGAGAAAAGAAGTATTTTTTTAATGATTTTTTGCACCCGCCGCGGTTGTGAACCTTTAGTGCCTACGTACCATCTTTCGTGCAATAGGGGATCAGGGTACACGTATTTCACCTTTTAAAAATTTTAAAACACAAGTGTGTTGGTTAATTTTATGAGATAAGACATCATCGTCACTGTCCATGTGAAAAACATACTTACTACCCACAATCATGAGAAAGGAGAATTTGCATCATCTCAAAGTGGAGGATATGGCTTGGATTTTAAAATCAACAATGCCTAACTCAACACCCAAGTGGAAAATATCTCACTTTGCTACATATTATAGAAGTATAGTTGTTTGCATCACTACAAGGATTAACAAGAGTCCAATCTTTTGAGAAAAGTTTTTAAAGTAAAAAGCCAAAGTTGCAAAATGGTTTGAAATGAGATGGATTGAATTTTAGTCTTCTCCAAAAAATGTCAAGGTATTATTAAGTTGATTGAAGTTTATTTATGAAAAATGTTTTGAGAATGCATGGACCTAGGTCTAAGTTCATTATGAAAGTGGTTCAAGTTTAAAAAAAACAAGAAGAGTGTTCAAAAGGAGAAAGAAGATTTTTGAAATTAAAGAAGATGGGAGGAGATGAAGGGACTATCCTAAAGCATAAGGTAAAAGATAAGGAGAAGAACCATCTAACAAATAAGAAGCCAATACTTGACATTATGAGTCAAGATAGAATTCTCATTCTTTATATTTAAACCAAGAAAGCAAAGATACTAGACCTCTTGAGAGAAACAAACTTCAAGTGTATTAAGTCTTCACAAAAATTGGGCAGAGTAACGGCTGTATACAGGTGAATTCCATATTAGAAGCAAAGTATATAATCACAATAACCTACACAAAAAACAAACAAACAACCCAATGTCTTAAGGTAAACCTCAAGAACTCCAGACAAAATATCAATAAAGGTCACAAAGTCTCCAACATAGGCCAAGGTCTCTAATCCTAAGTCCAAGAAGTCCAATACTCTATAATGCCAAGGATAGTAACCAGATAGTCCAAGTATCATTAAAGTTTTTTATGGTTTATGTTGATTATTAAATATATTCAAAAAGAAAAGAAGAGCTCCAGTGAGCAAAATAAAAATGACATAAAAGTAAATGCTCAAGCGAGCAAAGATGAAAATAGCATGAAATGTAAATGCTAAAAGTAAATGGTACATAAAGCATAAAAATAAAATCATAAAGTAAAGATCAATTGTTAGAAATTAGTGGTTAGTTGGGTGACCATCTTTAAACTTCCATTTGGAACTCATTAGAGGATTGGTAGAACCAAAGCCTCTACACAACAAGTTTCATTTTCTTTTTCTCAAGTATATCATCCATTTTGGAATCCTCAAAAGTAACATTTAATGATCAATGATGTTTAAGTGATTCGCGTTAACCAAAAGTGATGTAGATTCATTAGAGGATTGGTAGAACCAAAGCCTCCACATAATGAATCTCAAGGTTATTGGATCAAAGAGATCAAATTAACATACTTGGGCTTGCAAATATAGGTTTGGGCCACGAATGATCATTTATTCGAATTGGGATAAAATTTAGTGTTATGTTAAGAAATCGTAAGTGGACTTATATAGAAGTCGCACCTATTTTGAGGCCAGTCAATAGCAATCTATGCACCATTTATTTTGAGACATGATATAGAGATCATGCTCCAATAACACTTAGTGCAATAAGAAATGGATAAGATAAAGAGAGGTGGGAAAGAATATACAAACCACTTTTGAATTAAAATTTAATCAAACTATTATTAAAATCATTCAACCATTTTTATAGAGTTAGACTCAACACCATGGCTCCAATGATGTTAATAAAGTTCATGATCAAAAATTCAACCCAAGATCAGCCAGAAAATAATACAAAATAATATTACATTTTATATATGCATTAAAGAGGGTTTTAAAATGTTTTAAAATAGAAATAAGAGAGAAAAATTTCAACTACGTTCAAATTAATCAAGAAAGATTAAGTAAGACAATAGAAAAATCAGAAATGAACTCAAATCTTTTTATAAAATTTTTGGTAATTTTTTAAAGTCAGAAACTATTTTTAGAATTAAAAGAAATGAGTAAAATAAACCAAAAATGATCAAAAATAACAAAGTCAGAAATAAAAAATACATGAGGTCACCAATATTTGTCACAATATCATTGGATCATTCCATTTTTTTTAGAATTTAAAAATGCATAAAAGTATTTTTAAACATTTAAAACAATTCAAATAAAGTGATAATTTATAAAAAAATATCAAAACACAAAATAAAATTGTAAAAAAATAAAAATCAGAAAGAGAAAAATCAAAATTATTTTTTCATATTTTTTTGACTTAAAATGGATTTTCTATGATCTTTTGAAGTTTAAAACAATTTAAATATAAAAATCAGAAAATAAAATAAAGTCAAAAAAATGTGGACCAGTGGAAGAGAGTCAAAACGCGTTAGTAAGCTGATCCAATGGATCAGACGCACTATGGATATCATGGTCATTAGTGAATAACACACATGATCATTAATTAAATCAGATATTCAAAATTTCCAAACGGCATTGTTTCATAGTTGAAGGATGACACGTTGGTCATCTTCAACCTCCAGTCAGTCTCAAATCGAGCTTGGTCAAACTGTGAAATTAGAGTACGCGATCGGTACCACTCGCTTCGTCTCATCAAGACGAAAACAACCACACCTTCGCGAAAAATTTATATAAACTATAGCTCAAGCAATTTGGAAGGAAAGTTTTGAAAAGGAATTTGAAAATTCATTACCAAAACGTGTTTCCAGTTAAAAGAAAGTGTTGCAACTAGAACCAGTGCAATGAGAGCTTCACAATGATATCAAAGTTTGGAAGAATTGATGGAGGAATCTACCTATTGAAGTTCAGTTGCAGAGCTTTGTAAATGGACTTGGTCAGATCAATTCATAAGGTTTCAAGGCTCAATTCTTCTTATGTTAGCTTCACGAAAGATCAAGGAAGGTGAATTGGTAGAAAAAATGGATTGAAAAAGGCTTGAACAATGATTTCGAAGTTGTATAAAAGTGAGTTATGGAGCGAGTTTGGCTGGGTGATTTTGGTTGTTTAAGCTTGAGAAAACGAATGGGATAGCTCATGTATTTATAGGAGAAGAAAATGGGATCAAAAGGAAGTCTGGGTGATGCAATTTGGAGGGAATTCGTGCGGGTCTGCATCATGAAGAAAGTGTGACTTCTCTTTTGTCAAAAATCATCCAAAATGCGCATTTTAATGCCCTAATCCACTTGGAAAAGTTTTCTAATCATGTTTTGACCCAAAACGCGTGCTAATTTGAGGGTTAGAAGTTGTAACATGACATTCAAATTCTACCTTGCGATGAAACTTCAATTACAAGTTACCACTTTTGAAACAATGGCATTCTCAGCTTAAGGGGTCTTAAGGCATGGTTCTTGATGATTTAGAAATATGAGATTACAAGTTTTGCAATATGAAAAGAATTGAATCAAATGGATATTTGAGCTGAAAGTTGCAATGAGTCAATGTTCGGAAAAAAAAGGTTGACTTTCCATACTTAGAAATATTTCAAGTTTTACTTCAAAAGTGACCTATAATGTTTTGCATCCAAACAAGGCCTTCCTCTTGGAATTTTCTCTTAACCAAAAAAGATGGCATGAAATAGACCTCTTGAATGACATCTTGAAACTTTAACCATTCAAAATCTCCACAAATTGAGAGAGTTATGAATTGTTGAAGTTGGCAAAAAATCATGAAATAACCTATAATCTTTTGTATCCTTAGGGTATCCTCCATCCATTTTCTCACTTTGCACATAAAATAAGGAATAAAGTTCACAACCTCAAGATCATCGTGGAAAAAGAGTGGGCTCAAGGGGATAAATATTTACAAAGTTATGATCATTTGAAGTCACACATGGGAAGTTGGGGGTTCATCTGGAGGACTTGTAATCTTTCTTCATCATCAAGTTTCTTCCACATGAAAACTCCTTGAAACTTTTGAAGTGATTTGTTAATAACCCTTTGGCGAGAAGGATGTTTTTGGAATCACTCAAAAATACCAAAAGATGGGAAAGATATACTTCTTTGAAGTTCAAAACCCTAGCTCCTTGATCAAGAAAATGCTTTGAGGAACTTTGACAATTTGAAACAACCTTCTTGTAACAACACTTCTTCTTTGTAGATAGAAGTTGTTGAAGATGATAATGAGAACTCATAGCAACCAAAACCACTTCCATATCTTGAGAATTGAGATAAATATGCACTTGTGACCAATGGGAACAAGGCCTTGTCCAACCATGACAACTTCTTCAATTAACCCCTTGTACTTTTGAATCAATATTGATAACTTTGAAATGTGGTGAACCAAAATAAACTTTGCCATGCCATTTATTCCAAAACAACTTCAATGGTGAGGTTTGAATTTCTCAAGCTTTATTGACTACGGCATGGAAATAAACTCATGATTCTATAGATCAACTTGCTACTCCATATTGCCTTTACCTACATTATTAACATGTAAGACAAAACCAAATTGCATTTTATTAATTAAAAGGAAAGTCAAAACAAAACATGCATGATCACAAAAAAAACAAGTCAAGGTGCTTGGTGATTCCTCAAAGGGAAAAGCTAAAGATAGGGAGGAGAACCAAAATCCCTAATGTGACCTTGTTGTGATTGAATCAATATGGTATGATGAAGGGATCTTAAGGGAAAAAAATTGGGGTACAACACTACGCAGCGGAATTCAAAGTCTCATCACACTACTTTCGTAATATCCATCAATATGCCATTCATCCTTAACTATTCATGAGTTATGGTTTCAAAAATAACTCAAATAACTTGATATAATTTATAATTCATAATCAACAAAAGGAATATAAAACTTAATCAAAACGTTCCCCAAAAATCCCGATGTTACACATCAGAGCAAGACCCATATTAATCAATAGGAAATAAATAACACAATCCAAACTTATTCTCTAAGCTTCAACAAACTATCCTTGGTCACTTGCAAGTTACCCACGTATCGAGGCAACATTTCAAAGAAGAAAGGGTGAGCAATTACAAATCATTATAAAATATATAAGGAAAAATATAGTAGTTACACAACAATTATCAAAGATTCCACATATCATCATACTTCACATATATACTCACATTTTCACATATTAATTCATTCAAAGTATCATCGTGTCATCAAATCAACTATCATCACCAAGACATTGTTAATTCACACATCATCAAAACATCACTTAATCAATAATAATGCAATGTCAAAAAGAATAATCATTATCAACACTTTGTAAAATAACATAACAACATATACAACATCTTCTAATCAACAATCATGCAATGCCGCATAAGATATGGTGCAACAAAATAGACTCATCCATGTGGTACCAATTCATTATGAGTACTTGACCTATCACCCTCCAAAGCTTCCCACCATAGGATTGATTCCCTCTTGGAACCGGAGCACAACATCAAATGCACTCAATCCACACAATACGATTGAGGCCAACATTGAACCAATGTCCTAAATCAACATGGGAGGACCAAAGTTGTCCAAACTATGCCATGAATGCATGATGCGCAACAACAAAATATCAAACAACCACGACTGGTAAAATCACATCATCATTCATGTAATTCAACATAATATCACCCTTCACATAACATGCATGCACATCAAAAAATTCTTAACAGAATCTTCATTTAACATCACATATTCACCATCACATAATCAACATCATATAATTATCATCGTGTAATCATAACCAAAAACTTCACAATAAATGAATCATCATCATAATGACATCAATGCATACAATATATTACATCAAGGAATAATCATATCATTTCATCAAATAAAGAATAAATCATATTACATCAATGCATAATCGTATCAATTCACCATTGAAAGCATAAATCATACTACATCAACGCATAATCATATCACTTCATCATAGCACCATTACTATAAAAATAAATCATATAACTCATTTTATTTTATAAAAGTGTACTTTATCACGTTAGCTTTCTAACACTTTAAACGAGGCTTGATTCGGAAATATGGTTCAAATGTTATTACCAAATCAATTTCACAATTCAAAAAACCAAGGAGTTGTTACGGGCACCCGTAACACCAAAAACTTCATAATAAATGCATCATCATCATAACAATATCAAGTCATCATAGAAATCATACATTATAATACATAAAGGCATAATAATATCAGTTCATCAAAGAAATCATAAATCATATTACATCAATGCATAATCATATCAATTCATCATAGAGAGCATACATCATATTACATTAACGCATAATCATATCACTTCATCATATAACCATCACTATAAAACTATATCATATGATTCATTTTATTTAATATATGTATAGTTCAACATGTTATCTTTCTAACGCTTTGAACGAGGCTCAATTCAAACTTACGATTCAAAAGTTATGACCAAAATGATTTCATAATACAAAAACCAGGGAGCTGTTACAGGAAACCATAATAGACATTACGGACCATAATACAGAAAACCCATAATTTCATTTTTTTGCATTCCTAGTACCAAAGTCCAGAGGGGTATTACGGGTACATGTAATGGCTGTTACAGGCCATAATAGAGCCTAGAAAACCATATTTTCACGCGATGTTGTGCGATTTTTCTTGTTTTTTAACCTTTCAACAAATCCCAAATCCCTAGTTTAGACCTCTAACAATCCTAAAACATATTATATCATATGGTACTTAAATCAAGGGAAATAAACACATCACAAATCATCATTCTCACCATAAATCATTATACAACAATAACAACAACAATACATCTTCACATATATCGTGGCATCAAATCATGGTTTCTCATCATATTTCATCATAAAACACAAAAAAAACATACATATACCTAAACCCCATATCAATTATATTAATATGGACCACCTTCTTACCTCAATTCCTAGAAATTGATTTTCTTCAAGCTCTATGGATGATCTTCTTCCTTGTTCTCGTCTAATTCCTATCCTCCTTCATTGTTTCTCTAAACTTTCACGATCGTAACAATGAAAGCACAAAACCCCAATTTTTCCTTTTTGTCAAACTTACCCCTTGGACCCCTATTATGTCATTTCATTTAAGTCCTCACATTTCCTTGTAATATTACCACATTGCCCTTATTATCTCTACATATATTATCATATTAAATCTAAATAATCCTTACTAAATTATTTATATTCTAAATAATTCTCATTATCTCTTTAATCTAACACTACCCCACAACATCGTATCACCAATACACCACAATCCATCATCTAAATCACAATAGTTCACAAATAATCAGAATTAACTAATTAATTAATTAATATACAATTATAAATTTTGGGGTTTTACAATTATCGCACATTCGTTCGCATTTCGACGGGGGCATCTCCATTTTATCTAGTTTATGGAATGGAAGCATTACTCCTTGTAGAGGTTGAGATCCTTGATGGAAACTAAGTTATCTGAGGCTGAGTGGTGCCAAAGCAGGTGTGACAAATTGAACATGATAGAAAAAAGAGAATGACGGTCTTGTGTTATGGTCACTTATATCAATAAAGAATGAAGCAAGCGTTTGATAAAAAGGGTTCGACCTCATGAGTTCAGAGAAGGCGACCTTGTGCTTAAGAGGATCTTATATTTCCAACCTGATTCTAGGGGCAAGTAGACTCCTAATTTTGAAGGTCCGTATATGGTTAAGACAACCTTCTCCGACGGTGCAATGCCACATATGACTATGGATGGTGAAGAGCTCTCGCGCCATGTGAATTTTGATCCAGTTAAGAAATACTTTGTCTAAAAGGAATAAAAGAACAACTCGCTAAGTTGAAAATCTGAAAGGGTGATTTAGGAAAAAATGAGAGTCTCGTTGGACTAAAAACTCGAAAGGGCGGTCAAGACAAAAATTAGAGACATAAAACAGAAAAATAATAATCCCGGTAGATTGAAAACTCGAAAGGGAAATCTAGGAAAACTTTAGGAATCTATGTGACAAGTAACTGCATTTGGTTCAATGTTGATTTTTCTTCAAGTTGTTTTACAAAGGTTCTTCATCAAATTGCCTACCGCAAAGCTTGAACGTAGTTGGAATTCAAAGTTGATACGGAGAACAGGATTTTGTATTTCAATATGACCTTTCCATAAAATTACCTTTTTTCAAACTTTATAAAAAGATCCATTGATGTACGCCATTTGTGAACTACCATTCTATTAAATCAATTTTGAGCCTTTATCCATTTGTTTGCTGCTCTTATCTTATTTCAACTCTACCAAATTTCTTTTACTCTTGATGATGATTTTGGAACAAATTGTTAATGAAATGTGTTTTAAAGAAAATATATGTATATAGAAACAAAAGATGTTTGTTGATGATTTGTGAATTCAGAAGGGAATGTCAATGGTTACCCCTAAGCACGGTTAGATGAAATGTTGAACTACGAAAACAGTGTACTTTTTAAAGACTACAAATGACTATGTTTCCCCTAGTTAATCCTTCTAGGAGATTTTTTCCCCTTCCTTTTTTTTTAAAATTGAAGATATGAACTTCGGGTTTCTCCCCCATTAAGAGATACTTTCCACTCCAGAAAGTAGTAACCTTACAGCAGGATTTTACTCCATTGGTGGCTTTGTATTTTATTCCCCAATTGATGTTGAGATTACCCAAGTGCCCGGTTGTGCTATACTTTGTCACCTCTAGTTCATTTGTTTTGTCTATTATATATGTATGGTCTGCATATACAAGACATTCATTCATTCATTCATACTTACATCATTTATGTGCATTTTGTTGGTGTTCCTAAGTCCTCTTAGTTTGGTTATGTTTATCCCCAAGTAATGTATTTCCTTTCCCATTGATGTCTTTTCTCCCTCTATTAGAGTGTCAGTTATAGGAAGAATGGTGTATATTCTTTTTAATTCATCAATGTTGTTGTTTGAAAACATCACAAAGTTGAAGATGATAAGGTGATCGTGACTTTATATATATGTCAAAAATATATAATTGCTAGTGCACAGTCTATCGCGTAGTTTTAAAAGAATATCGAATCCACAGAGACTAATAATCAAACTAATGTTACCTATGTTTTAATGCACAACTAATGCTAAAGGGATTTGAAATGTTAAGAAATGAGAGTCAAAAACAAAATTACTTCAGGTTGAAAAAAACAACTAAACGAGTTCGGAGTATGGATCCCACGTGCCTAAGGGACTAGTAGAATAAGATGCACATTAGGAAATGAAATTCAATTCCATATAAATTTAAAAACTCAAAGAATCCTTCACACACTCTCGCCCTATTGACAAGAACCACTCTCACTAATCACAGGATGATGTTATCACTCTCATTAATTAGAAAACATATTTTAAAAGCCGATAAAATTATAAATGATACCTAAAGCACTCTCGTTGCTTTTAGGATAGATGCCTAGTTACCACTATCCAGCTTATTCCTCACACTCTCGCGCTATTGAATTGAACCTTGGTCTATTCCTCACTCTCGTGTCGAACTAATAAACCAACTACATGGAAACTAAGACCAAAATATTCAATTATTCGTAAGTTTATGCCTCAGATTTCTACTGAGTCCCATCGGTTACGATGGTTCTCATATGCCTCCAAACATCATTTTATTTATCACAAACATATTGAAACATATTAAACCTACTACTAACATGGTAATTGAAATAAAAGATAATGATGATTAAGAAAATAGTAAAGAAATGATAATCTGGTAATTGAAAAGATTGAATGGAAACAAAAATGGTGGGAGGATTGTATTAATGATCCAAGAATTTAGTATAAGAAAAATATAAACTGGTGTGACAATCCCTCGATGTGAGTTATTTTCACTTATACAAGAAATTTATGCCTAGAACTATTTTGACAGAGCTTCCGTAGAGAACTTAGATAATATAAACGTACTATGAGGAGCTATATATATATATAGGAAGGGGTCCTTCAACTTCTACTGGGGGGTTAAACAGGAGGGAAGATTCAAAATTCCAAAAACTGCAGTTAACTACTTCTTCAAAAACAGAAAAAATGTTCTACGACTGTATGGCGATCTCTATTGGGCCCATGGAGATCACCATTGCTTTAACTTGTTAAATACGTGGTAGGATGGATAAAGGCGAACATCATCTCCAAATGGTGAATTCCATATCCCTATGGCGAACGACATATCAGGCTGGGAGACAGGAATTTGAATATTTGTTTTACTTCAGCTCTTTTTCCGCTCTTTCTCTAATTCATCTACGAATTTGCGACCGATGAACAAAGCAACTGCAAAACAACGAAAATTAGATAAAATGAAAATAAACAAAATAAAACGCAAAAAAAATATGCACCATGAGCTTAAATACACAATGCGATTTCTCATTATCAAACTCCCTCACACTAAGACTTTTGCTCGTCCTGGAGCAAACTCTTAATTTAAAGAAAAATAAGATAAGTGCATTGTCTAAAACATAGGCATGAAGAAACTCAATGACGGCTGGGGAAGTGTTAAGTTATAGTTAAGTGGATAGGTGCTTGAAATTTAAAACAAGGACACCGTAGTGACACAAATCCATATTTGTGTTCAAAGACTCCCCCCCCCCCTATGCAATACCAATCTGAATCACATCATTATGACTCGACCTACAATCTATTGTTCTTTTTTATCTCTTTTTCATTCTAGCGCAATCACATTAAGCCCTTTATCCTTGCACGCACATAGTAGAAAAACATGTTAGTGATTATGATCAACTTAGCACGGGGTTCTAGTAGCAACATACGGCACACCCCTTTATACCCCAATGCAATTGTTGGGGATCAGACCGTAGTCCTCCCTACCAAGTCCAATACTAGAAACCAATGGACCAATTACAAGGGGAAATTTCTTTTTATTTGCTTTTATTCGGGGTTCTGGTAATTATGTGGTATAACCCTCTTTATTCATCCTCGTTGTAGTCGTGGGGGATAGGACCTAAGTCCACCCTACCAAGTCCATTACCAGAAACCAATGGACCAACCAACAACATGCATTTTCAATTAATTCATTTTAGAATCATTCACTTATTTTCATCAGTTTCCTACGTAGTTTGTGCTTAAATGATGCTGACTGCTAGTATAAATTACTCAAGATCTTACTTTAAAGGCTTAGAGAGCTGGTATGGGCATAGTAAATATTCAAATCGAAGTATTTTGGAGAAATGGGTCACACCTGTTGATGTATGCACCGAATTACAATAGCCATGTAGAGCAAAGGGAAGAATTTCATGCCATTCTTTATATGTCATCACCATTTTCTAAATGATTTTCTTGATGTTCTTATTGGAAGCTTCAACGGCCCTAATCATCTTGGGTCGATATGGTGAGGAATTATGATGTTAGATATTGAAATTATCGCATAACTGCTTCATCATTTTGTTGTTCAGATTGGACCCGTTGTCCGTAATGATCCTGCTTGGAACCCCATATCTGCATATGAGATTTTGTTTGATAAATCTATTAACCACTTTGACTTGCCACATTCGCGTACGATGTCTCTTCTACCCATCTGATCATTCTTATCATATCAATTCCCCACATTGAAAATGGCCAAGGAGATCTCATTACATTCAGAGAAGTTGGTGGTACATTCATTTTATCGGCGTAGATTTGGTACTTGTTACATGTTTTTTTATAATGTTAGCAATTGGCTTCCATCGTTAACTAGTAATAACCTGCTCGTAGGATTTTCCTATCCATGGCATGTCCATTTGTATGAGTCCAGAAAGTACCTTCATGGATTTCTCTCATAAGCGTATTTGCATCCTTTTTCTCCATGCACCTGAGTAGCACCACATCGTAGTTTCTTTTTTATAATACCTCACCATTTAGAAAGAATTTTGAGGCTAGCTTGTGCAGTGTTCGTTTGTCAATGATAGAGGAATTTTCGAGATATTCTTATTTATCAAGGTAGCTCTTGATGTCGTAGAACCAAGGCTTTTCATCTGATCCCTCTTAAATAGCAAGGCCATACGCAGGCTCTTCAAAATGTATGATTGTAATGCATGGCTCATGGTTTGGCCGAGTTACTTTGAACATGGCTGATACAGTTACCAGGGTGTCTGCCATCTGATATTCTTCTCGCGGGTTATGACTGAAGGTAATCTCAATGAATTTTGTAGCTAGCTTTAAAACAGGATCCCTATATGGATTCAATTTGGGATGTTTAGTGTCCCATTCATGGTTGACTTGGTATATGACTAAATTAGGGCAAAATTTCACTAAGTTAGAAAGTTTTTGGACCCCTATTCATAAAATCATAACTTGAGATCCAAGCATCTTTTGGGAAAACTTTGTGAATAAACGTTGTATAGTTTGTGGAGGACTACAACTTTCATGTTGGAAGTTTTCTTTGAATCCAATTGCATCATGGTGAAAAAGTTGGGGAAAAATAAGAAATTTTCATAACTTAGAAAATTTCCAAGTTATGAAAATTTTCCATTTTAAACCCTAATTTTCAAAATTAGGTTTCTTGGTGAACAAGTTTCATGTTTTGACACATCTTGATGAAAAATTACCCTTGGCACTTGATTTTAACCAAAAAGTCAAAGTTTGACTTTTCATTGTACAGTTGATTTTTGATCAGTTTACTAGAAAATTCATTTGTCAATCCAATGCATTTGAGATCTTTTGAACCTTGTGATTGGTCAAGATGATTCCATTGAGTCCTTGAATCCATGCTTGAACCCAATTTGCCATTGGCTAGGTGAAAAATCAGAAATTTGCCCTTCTGCAGTCAAACCCCTAAAAATGACCATTTTGCCCTTTTGAAGATCTGATCCAATTTCTTGAGGAGTTGTCGTACAAACTTGATCAAATGGTTAATATGAGTCTATAATATTGTTGTGGATCAAAAATTATGAGGTTTGACTATAAATTGGCCACAGTTGACTTTTTCCCTAATATAGTTGATTTTTAGGTCAATTGTCCAATTGACTGGGCAAAAATTTGATTTAAGGCTTGAAACTTGGTATGAGCAATATTATAAGTCCAACATGAATTATGAAAGTCACATTGAGCATTGGAAGTCCAAAAATCCCTGTGCAAACTCAAACCTTAATTTCAGGTCAACAGTGCAAGGAGATGTCTTGAGCAGAGCAAACCATAATCCTTGCTGGAGTCCAAAGAGTCTTGTGGGGAAAATCTTGATAAAATGAGAGGTTAAATTTTGGGGTACAACAGCTTCCCCTGTTCAATCTTCTTGAACCTGAAGAGTTAGATTGGCGAGTTTGCCATTCGTGACTCGGAGGTAAAAGATGATTGGACACTAGAGTGCCCGTAAATTTGCACTCATCAAAATGTAGTTGAGGGAATGGGCTTAAATATGCCATTTGGATATGTGAAAGAATCTTGTCGTAGATGGGCTTAAAGATGCCATCCAAGAATGTCTGTTGAGTTGCAAGTTGCAAGTCAGAAGAATGAGTATCAGAATGGTATTCGAGTCTGGAACGTATCTGAACTGTATCTGGAGACTGAATTTGTATGAGCAATGGAATGGCGTCCATGTATGAAGTGTATCTGAGTTGTAGCTATATTTGATTATTGAATGAATAACAGAACGACTGTTGTGTCTGGAGTGTATCTGCATTGTATCTGAATCTGAAATCTGAATAAGCGACAGAATGACATCCATGTCTGGAGCATCTCTGGGCTGGGGAAATTTCTGAATGAGTGACATAATGGCTTCCGTGTATGGAGTGTATCTAGACTGTATCTGAAATTGAGATCTGTATGAGTAGTAGAATGACTTTCGTGTCTGGAGTGTATCTATACTGTAACTAAGATCTTGAACAAGTGACAGAATGACTTTTGTGTCTGGAGTGTATCTGAACTTGAAATTGATAGTTGAATCTGAATGAGAAATAGAATGGCTTCCGTTTCTGGAGCGTATCTAGTCTGTATCTGATTGTTGAAGTCTGAATGAGTAATCGAATGGCTTCGGTGTCTGGAGTGTATCCATACTGTATCATGACTTGAAATTCTGAATGTGTAATAAAATGACCTTCGTGTCTGGGGTGTATCCATACTGTATCTGAATAAGAGATCTAAATGAGTAACAGAATGACTTCTATGTCTGGAGTGTATTTGTACTGTATCTGAAATCTTTGAATGTTTGTTAAAGATAACTTTTAATCTTATTCTAAAAAAAGGGTAAAATGTTAGCTGAAACACAAAGTTATGTTGCATGAAATGTATGATGCAATAAAATGTGTTTTATCAATGTTTATGAATGTAATGTATGCGCATGTAAGCTGATTCGCTGTATTGCTGAGGAAAATAAATCCTTGATAGCTGTTGGGGATGATAAAATCTTCGACTGCAGCCGGGGAAAATAAATCCTTGACCGCTGCTGGAGATTCAAAATCTTTGATTGCTGAGGATGAGAAATCCTTGGACCATTGTTAGGGATAGAAAATCCTTGGCAACTCGCGGGGATTATCAAAAACTTTGACAACTTCTGTGGGGATATGAGGATCCTTCACGACTTTCCTGAGGATATATGGATCCTTCAAGTCTGTTTGAGAAACCTGCTTGGGGAATCCAGTGATCTTTGATGATTATGGTTGGGGATTACACCATGGGAATCCTTACTCGGCTAGGGAATAAGGAAAACTCTGACGATCTCGACTGGGGATCAGACAAAAGGAAAACCTTGATCTTCTAGAGAATAAGGAAGATTTTGATGACCTCTGCGGGGAACTAAGAATGAGAAACTTCGATCTCCTGGGGAAATTGAACCTTTGGGGGCTTCACCGGAGAAATGAGAAAGAGAATCTTCGATCTGCAGGGGATTTAAAAAAAATCTGAGAAATTCATGATGGGGGAGTAATGAAGACTCTGGCAACTTCACTGGGGAATCCAGAATGAGAATCTTCAATCTGCTAGGGGAATTTGAATCCTTGGGGACTTCAAGATGGAGAGTTAAGAATGAGAATCTTCATTCTGTTGGGTAGTAAAAACTCTGTGGGGAGTAGCTATACTATTGGGGAGTAGCTATCCTGCTGGAAAGTAAGTTCAAGACTCTATGGGGAAAAAGCTTATTCTTGTTTGGAAAAAGTTCAGGAGTTTGGGTTGTATGCCAATCTACTGGGGATTTATCCGGAGGTTGGGGACAAAAGCTAACTGTTATCTGGTTGATTCTAATACTTTAAGGCAACTTGTTTGGGAATCTGGGGAAAACTGAATGGTTTCCGTTGTGGATTGGTAGTTTGAAATTTAACTTCACTGGGGAAGAAGGTTTCATCTTTGCTGGGGATTTATGACCCAAAGTATTTACTCTGCGGGGAATTGAGAGTTTGAAGACTTAACCCTGATGGGAATTAAAGGTTTGAAAATATAACTCCGCTGGGGATTAGGAGTTTGAAGTTTTGACTCTGATGCCGTTGCCGGGGATTTTGAAATTTAATTCCACTAGGGATATGTATTTCAAGGTTTTAGTTCCGCTAGGGATCTAGATGATGTACTGCAGGGAATTTCTCCTAGAATAGCCTGAAGATGTTTTCCTATCCTTTCAACCTGTCAGTAATTATTCTTTCACATTTCGTTCATTTGTAAACATGTGATTATATTCAAATGCATATGCTCATTTAATAAATCATTGGACGTTTTCAAATAAAACACAAGTGTAAAAAAAGGAAAAGGCAAATAGTTTTCTGCACTTTGAAGTATCTTTCTATTAACTTTGTGTAAGTATTTTGTACAAAGGAAACAGACATCCTAGTAAGAGAATGTTGTCATAAAAATGAGAAAAATTTATACAAAGAAAGATGGCTATGTGTAAAAAATTCCATGAGGTTCCCATTCTACTATAGCCTTCGTAATTCTGGATATCTTGTCCATTCGTTGCTTCGTCCGAAGATGACTGAGTTGATCAAAAGCCCGGAGCATGTCTGGTGAAGAGATTGTCCTTAAAGTGATCCGACGAGACATAGTCATACGCTTTAATTCCCTAACTTTTGCCTGGACCGCCCTTTCGGGTTTTCAGTCCACCGGGAAACCCTTTTTTGCCCAAGTCGCCCTTTCGGGTTTTCAACTTGTCGGGTGTACAGATTTTTATTTATCCCTAATTTTTGCCTAAACCGCCCTTTCGGGTTTTCGATTCACCGGGATGCCCATTTTTTCCCAAGTCTCCCTTTTGGGTTTTCAACTTGCCTGGTCGTTTATGTGTAGTATCTTTTGACTATGTCTGCGTTCGCAGGGTGCGGCAGGTCATCACCGTCTATGGTGGTTAAGATCATTGCCCCACTAGAAAAGATGTTTTTGATCACAAACGGTCCTTTGTATGTAGGGGTCCATTTTCCCCTGGGATCACTTTGCGGCAAGATGATCCGCTTGATTATAAGATCCCCGACTTGATATACCTGGCCCCTGACTTTCTTGTTGAATGCCTTGATCATTCGTTTCTGATACGCCTGACCATGGAAAATAGCAATAAGTCGCTTTTCGTCAATCAAGTTAAGTTGATCAAGCTGGGTCTGAATCCAATCGTCTTCACTAAAACAAGCATCTTTCATGAATCTCAAGGAGGGAATCTGAACCTCGATAGGTAAAACAGCTTCCATGCCGTATACCAAAGAATAGAGTGTTGCCCCAGTTGAAGTGCGTGTCGTGGTACGGTACCCGTGCAGAGCAAACGGTAACATCTCATGCCAGTCTTTGTAGGTGACTGTCATCTTTTGTATGATCTTCTTGATATTTTTGTTAGCAGCTTTGACAACACCGTTCATCTTTGGCCGATAGGGAGATGAATTGTGATGTTGAATCTGGAACTGCTCGCACAAGGCGGTAATCATAGTGTTGTTCAGGTTTGTACCATTGTCAGTAATGATCCTTTCGGGGATACCATACCGGCAAATGAGGTTCTTCTTGATGAAGCGGGAAACAACATTCTTTATAACGGATGCGAAGGAAGTTACTTCGACCCACTTGGTAAAGTAATCAATGGCCACCAGAATGAAGCGGTGTCCATTGGATGTTGTATTCTTGTGCTTCGAGATACCTTTTGACGTCATGAAACCAAGGTCATTCCACTACTTCTTCGGTATTAATCTCGTGACAATGTGCAGGTTCCTCCATCTATTCAATGGTGATTTGGGGAGCCTCATTATCCCAGTTAAGTTTAAACATGGAGGACATTGTAGCTAGAGCATCTGCTAGCTGATTTTCTTCTCGCGGGAAGTGCTCGAAGGTAATCTGCTCGAAATGTGGTAGCAATGTCAAGACATGTTATTTGTAAGGGATGAGGTTTGGATGTTTAGTATCCCACTCTCCTTTGATCTGACTGATGACCAAAGCGGAGTCCCCAAATACAATCAAAGATCTGATTCCCAAGTCAATAGCAGCCTTGAGACCAAAGATACAAGCTTCATACTTGGCCATGTTGTTAGTACAGCTGAAGCATAGTCTGGCGGTGGAAGGTGTATGGCAACCTTTTGGAGAAATAAGTACCGCGCCGATACCGTTGACAAGTGAGTTGGAGGCACCATCAAAGTACAGGGTCCATCGGGATCCTTGTTCAGGTCCGTCATACGGTATGTTCTTTTCAATGTTGTCCAAGGTCATAATGTCCTCATCGGGGAAGTCGAACCTCATGGATTGGTAATCTTCGACAGCTTGATGGGCCAGATGATCAACTAGCACACTCCCCTTTATAGCTTTTTGGGTCGTGTACTGTATATCATACTCTGTGAGGATCATCTGCCACCTTGCTATTCTTCCAGATAAAGCAGGCTACTCAAAGATGTACTTGATCGGATCATTCTTAGAGATCAGCAAAGTGGTATGAGTCAACATATACTGCCTTAACCGGCGAGCATCCCATACCAAAGCGCAGCAAGTTTTCTCGAGCAGTGAGTATCGGGTCTCACAGTCGGTAAACTTTTTGCTAAGGTAATAAATGGCATGCTCTTTTCGGCCAGACTCATCATGTTGGCCCAATACGCACCCTATTGAATTCTCCAAGACAGTCATATACATGATTAACGGTCTTCCTTCAACGGGAGGCATCAAGATAGGAGGTTCTAGCAAATACTCCTTGATTCTATCGAAAGCAACTTGACAGTCATCATTCCATTTAACCACATGATCTTTCTTCAACAACTTGACGATTGGTTCACAGGTAGATGTTAGGTGAGAAATGAACCTTGCAATGTAGTTTAGGCGTCCCAAGAAACCTCTGACCTCCTTCTCAGTGCGAGGGGCAGGCATTTCTTGTATAGCTTTGACTTTGGCAGGATCAACCTTGATGCCTTTGTTACTGACAATGAAACCCAAGAGTTTACCGGACCTGACTCCGAAAGTGCACTTGTTAGGGTTCAGTCTGAACTTGTACTCCTTCAACCTGACAAACAGCTTTTGCAGATGGTCGAGGTGTTCTTCTTCTGTTTGTGAACGGGCTATCATGTCGTCTACATAGACTTCTATCTCATGATGTATCATATCATGAAACAAAGCTACCATCATGCGTTGATAGGTTGCCCCGGCATTCTTCAGTCTGAATGGAATCACTTTGTAGCAGAACGTACCCCACTATGTAACAAAAGTAGTTTTCTCCATGTCTTCAGGTGCCATTTTGATCTGGTTGTATCCTGAAAATCCATCCATGAAAGAAAATACCTTGTGTTGAGCTGTATTGTCAACCAAGATGTCAATGTGCGGTAGTGGAAAGTCATCTTTAGGGCTAGCCTTGTTTAAGTCTCTATAATCCAGGAAGATTCTCACTTTGTCGTCCTTCTTAGGCACGGGCACAATGTTAGCAACCCATTGTGGATAGGAAGTAACTACAAGAAATCCAGCATTGAACTGCTTCATAACTTCTGCTTTGATCTTGTATGACATGTCGGGCCTCATGCGGCAAACTTTCTGTTTAATTGGTGGACAGTCTTCTCTTGTAGAGAGACGGTGAACCAGAATATCTGTATCAAGTCCCGACATGTCTTCGTATGACCAGGCGAAGATCTCAACATATTCATTCAACATCTGAACTAAGCGCTCTTTGACACTTGGCTCTAGGTTGGCACCCACACTAACTTCTTTTTTGTCTTCCTCTATTCCCAATTTGATTGTCTCTAACAATTCCTCATGAGGTAGAATAGCCCTTTCTTCCTGTTGTAGCAGTCTAGCCAATTCTTCCGGCACTTCACAGTCTTCATCACCTTCATATTCGGCATGGTAGACCAAATCTTCAAAGTCACTGAAGGCCATAGCAGAATTGTTACCCATGGAATCCAGAGTGGATGGGTACCTGCATTTGTGAGTGTGGGTGTGTGTAAGGTATAGCCACCTTTAAACAAATAAAATGCAAAAAGAAAGACAATGAAAACAAAAGTTTATATGTGAAAATGTCCATGATTCATTAAAATGGCATATGAAAATGAAAAATCAAACCCTTACAAATGGACCTATATGCCTCGGGTAAGGCACAAGGCTAAAAGTCTACGAATTATTTAGGAATTATTACAAACCAACAGAAATGTTTGAAAGATAAATTACTGATTCATGAAAGTAATGGGAACAAAGTCTTTTGCCTCCCAATTGCATAGTCCTCCTTCAACAGTAGGGAAAATCCAGTCTTCTAGGTTGATCTCCTCTTCACCATCCTCCAAAGCATTGACTCCATGATGGGTGATCTTCACTGGTGGCCCTCCAGCCCGGGAGCGACGCACAATCTTTTGACTAGCCGAAGTGAAACCCAAGCCGAATTTATCAGATTTGAAAGGAAAATTGGGAAGCTACCCCCAGATTATGCTTCCTCCTTCTTCAATCACAGCCTTAACATCTTTCAAAGAAGACATCCGAGGCGGAGGTCTGGTAATCATGGGTACAGAATCCACTATCTTAGTTGCCACAATCTCCTGAGCTACCTCTTCAAAATGCTGAAAGGGAGTTTCGATGAATTCACCATCCAATTCCACATAACGGAAAGAATTAAGATGGCTTATCATGTATTCCTCTTCTCCGTGAACAGGTAAAATTTTCCCCTGGACAGGGTACTTGAGCTTCTGATGCAGAGTAGAAGTGACGGCTCCAGCATGATGAATCCAGGGTCTTCCCAACAAGCAAGAATAGGAGGGACGGATGTCCATGACATAGAATGTGGAGTTGAAGGTTTTAGTTCCCACTTTAATCGGGATGTCCACCTCCCCGTGGACCATCCTTTTAGAACCATCAAAGGCTCTGACAATGATGTTGTTGGGCTTCAAGGTTAAACCTTCACAATTTATCCTATCCAATGCCTTCTTTGGTATGACATTCAGCGAAGAACCAGTGTCTACCAGAACGTGTGTTAGAGTAGTCCCTCTGCATTCTACCGAAACATGAAAAGCGTCATTATGTTTTCTCCCTTTTGATGTTAGATCAGCATCGAAGAATCCTAGACCATTATCGGCTGTTAGGCTAGCTACACATTCCTGGAACTGATCCGCGGAAGTTTCCTGGGGCACATGGGCCATCTTCAAGAATTTGATCAAAGCTTTAGCATGAGCTTCTGAACAAAGCAGTAAGGCCAGCATAGAGATCTTTGAGGGGGTTTGCCCCAGTTGCTCCACAACATTATAATCGCTTTTCTTGATTATTTTCAAAATCTCTTCCATTTCTTTTTGAGTGGTTTCAGGGATGATCAACGGCTAAGCCCTCGTCCTGACGGGCTCTTCTTGGATCCCTTTCCCTCTATCATCAGCGGCAGCAAAGGGGATAACTACAGGAGTTACAACTTCTTCAATAATTGGAGTTCTCGCAGATATGTTGACTGGTACAGGAGTGACCTTAGGAGCAGTTGAGGGTCCGAAGATTGCCTTTGGAGGCACAATCTCCGGAGAGAAAATTCTTCCACTACAGGTGATTTTACTCGTTCCAGTAATGTTTCCAATGTCGGAAGTCTCTTCATCAAAACTCTCTTCAATTGATTCAATTTGTTTAATAACGTGGTAAAAGATCTCTCCCCCATAGTTCCACGGTATTGATTTGTTGGACTTGTACGGGACGGGCCCCGGCATGGTTATCTTCAAAGGTACAATCTTCGGATCAAATGTAATCTTAACAGGTCTTTTGGAGACCTTGGAAAGATTGGCGGATATGGTAATTATCGAAACATCATTGATAGGAGTCGGTATAATAGGAGTCTTTTCAAAAAGGATCTCTTGGTTATCCATTAGGCGTTGGATGCCTAACTTCAACAACGGACAGTCGGTTGGTAAGGAGGAACAAAGGTAGAAGTCTTCTTCACAACCTAGGAAAATCCCAGCCTTCAGCAAATTCAACTTGATTATCGGTAGCGGAGTCATCAAATCATCAACAGTAGCAACAAAAAGATCCTCTTCAGCAGCATGGACATTGTGACCATGTTTTGGTATTGGAGCAGAGATCACATTTGGCTTTTCAGGGGCGTCGAATTCAACTTCTTTAGCATCTATTAAGTCCTGAATCTTATTTTTGAGGGCCCAACAATGGTTGGTGTCGTGCCCCAAGCTGTCTGAATGATAAGCACACTCGGCATTCGCATGGTAGTAAGGAGAAGATGTATTCGGATTCTTCGGTACCTCTTTCAAACTTGCAAGGTTTAACTTCAAGAGATGGGGAAGAACCTGAGCGGGTGTCATTTTTATCTGGGTGAATTGTCGTACAGGCCATTCCACCCATGCTTGGTTGGTTCTGGGTTGATTGTTTCTAGGCTGATCAGCTATAGACTTCTGAATCATTACATCCCCCGCCGCTGGCCGGCGCTCAACTCTTCCTTGACTTCTCTGGGAGTAGACAACTGAGACTTCTTTCTTTGCTGGAAAGATCTTTTTGATGGTAGCGAAAGTAGATGCATCCTTTTGAATTTTCCCTCTCTTGATTCCGGCTTCAACTCTCTCACCAGTCAGAATCAACTCAGTGAACCCCGCAGACGAACTTCCAATCAGGTGATTGAAAAAGGAACCTAACAGTGTACCCAAGAACATATCAACAATCTCCCTCTCAGATAGAGGTGGTTGTACTTGTCCCGCCAGGTCTCTCTATTTCTGGGCATACTCCTTAAAGCCTTCATTTGAGACCATGCCCATACTCTGTAATTGAGTATGGGTTGGTGCTAAATCCGCATTATATTGATACTGTCTGTAAAAGGCGGCTGCCAAATCCTCCCAATTATGCACATCAGACCTCTCTAGCTGGTAAAACCAATCTAACTGCATCCCCGAAAGACTGTCCTGGAAGAAATGGACCCACAGATCCTTGTCAGAAGAATGCGGTTGGATTTTTCTGAAGTAAGATCGCAGATGCATCTTTGGACAAGACAAACTATCGTATTTAGAAAAAAGAGGCACTTTAAACTTGAGGGGAATCACAATCCCAGAAACCAGCCCTAGATCTTTAAAATCCAGCCCAGGCACTCTCTGCACCTCCATGGCAGCAAGACGTTCTTCCAGATTATTGTACTTGTCATCTGCAGGTGGGTACTGCTGCTCATAATAGTCTTCATCCTCTTCTTCTTCTTCCTCAGACTCAGTTGGCACTGCAACTCCCTTTCCTTTTCCTACCCCTTCATCAGATGTTGAGGGGAAATCTAGGACCCTTCTAGCTTGACCTTCAAATCTTCTACCCAAAGTGGACACACCAACTCTTTTCTTTTTCTTTTTCTCCTTTTCCTTTTCCAGTAAAGTCTTGAGCTCCTCCTGACCCTTAGCCAAGGTCATGAGTAGCTATTAGAACTATGAATTCTGCGCTTGTAAGTCTTTAATCGTCTGCTCAATATCCATCTTGCTGAAATAAACAGCAGAGAGATAAGGAAACCTGGTGTGATGACCTGTTTATGCATATGATGAATGAGATGTCTTCATGTAATGCATTCAAGGATTCAAAAATTCAAATTTATTTTAAACAAAAAAGAACACACGTCATATTAATAAGAAGAATTTGTTAGTACATCAAATGCCCCATGGGAAAAATAATACAAAATTCTAATATAAAAAGATGTTGCGCATCCTCTTTGGTGCAATGTAGGTGCTGAGAGTCTGCTCTTCGTGGAGTTGACGAGTAAGTTCCAAAACCTTCTTCTCACTGGCGTAGAATTGGGCTTCAAAAGTATCGCGCTCTCCCTTGAGCTGTATCCAACACCTTTGCAAATCTTTAAGCGATGTTGGCATGTCAGGATGTAGGAGGGTGTATGGAACCTCTCCTTCCATAACAGGCTCTTTGATCACAGGCATAATGTAGGGATAAGGCATCATAAGACTTTGGGCGCGGGTTCGTACCCACTTGAGGTAAGGCTCAAGAGGGATGGAATTCTTGTGTCCCAATGTCTTACTGTCCACCTTGTTGGGCATCCTCCAAGCTTGGATGAACCTTTGTCGAAGTCCTTGATCGTCGTTGTCGAAGTGAAAAACCAAGTCTGGAATCAGCATGTCATGTGGGTCATCCCTTAGAGCATACCCAAACTGTCTCAGAGCCAAGCAGGGGTTGTAGGTAATGCCTCCCCTAATTCCAAGTATAGGGACATTATGGAATTCCCCATAACGATCAATGATGATAACATTTTCTCTGGATCAAGAACATCAATGAACATTTGAATGTGTAAGAGTCATCAATCATTGTGACCACCTCAAGCCTTGCTCATTCTTCAAAACTGATTAGGGAAGGTGAGAAATAAACCACCTTGCTAGAAGAGGAGTACAGCATATGAGAACACCTTTTTTCCTTATTGTTCGAGTGTGAACTGAGTGGAGGATATCCCCAAGTAATGTAGGCACCTGGTTGTGAGCCATGAAGATTTTGACAGCATTGACATCTATAAGCTGGTCAAGGTTTGGGAACAAGACCAACCCATAGATGAGAGGAGCCACAATCTCCTCAAAAGCTTGTAAGTCCAATGAATCCCAGCATTATTGAGCTTTCTCAAACAAAAACTTTGCCAAGAAACCCTTGACACCACTTCTGGTTTCCCAATGACCTTTGACATCAGATGGTTGCAAGTGTAGGGCTTGAGCAACATCTTCAGGCTTTGGATCTCTTTCCGTACCGTTGTAGGGTAGTTGATGGAGAATAGGAATCCTCAGTAGGTGAGAAAATTCCTCCAAAGTAGGCACAAGCTGGTAATCAGGAAATGTGAAGCAGTGGCGTAGGGGGTCAAAGAACTGGAAGAGAACTTTCACCATGTCTTCCTCAGTGTTGGTGTTGACTAAGTTGAGAAGAAGACCATGCCTCTCGGTGAATGGAGAATTCTCAGGAATCCCTGAAGCTAGCTCTTTGAGTTGAGGAGGAATTCTTACAAGGTTGACTTGAATTGTTTTCCTGCGAAGTGAATCCATTACCTACAAAACAGGAACAGAGATGAAGATCCAAATCCTTGAAATGGTTAGTGGATTCATATGATGCTTCATGATGTTATGATGTTATGCACAAGTATATATGACAAACAAATCACACAAGATCCTAGTTTCAGGCTTGCTTGGGGTTTCATAGGTAAGTACCCTTTTGAAGTTTAGTTGGCTCAACCTATCCTATAAATAGTAACCGGGTTCTAAGGAGCTCAATATCACTGGATTATTTACTGTGTTCATTGTTTCAGTTTAGCCACTTTACTGGTGACCGAAATATTCCAAGAAAATAACCCTCAATGAGTGTAGTATCGAGTATCTACCAACTTTGGACTGCACCAAAGTCGGTCATCTCACTACCCCTAAAAAGGCCAAGTTGGTCAAGTAAAGGTTATAAAAGTCCATTAGTGCTTTATGACATCACTCAGCGACCCCGTATTCTCTTTGATTAACTCAAAGGCTACTGGTACCCATAAATATGTCGCACTAATATAGCTATTGCTTCAACCATGTCGGTATACCCCGCACAGTTTCCACAACGTATTGCTATTTACCTATGAATGTTTCCCAAATCTGGGAAAAGGATTTCAAACCCAAACAATAGAACCAAAGTGTAATGTATACAAGTCAAGAAAGATAAGTATGTAAAGGTGATCTAAACCCTAAGGTAACCCCACTTTTATATTTATCCCCAGTAGAGTCGCCAGTTCTGTGATGCGGTGGGAGAATTGACTTGAGGTTTTGCGTTTGTGTTTGCAAATGTTTCGGTTTAGCAAGAGTCGCCACCGACTTTTTATTTTATCCAAAGGAAAGGTCAAAAAGCACAGGAAAGACCTTAGAAATTGTTTTTGGGTTCGAGGGGTAGATTATGAAAAGGGAAGGTGCTAGAACCCTTTTCATCCATGGTTTTCCATGGGCTCTTAGTTACTTGTTTTAGATCACTTGCTTTTTCTTTTCAATTGTTTGATATGGTGCTTTTGTGTGTGGTTTTGAAAGTATTTAGAAAAGAGGCCTGTGTCTAGGCAACCTTTGTAATGATTCTTGTTTGAATTTATACAAAGGTGTTTTCCTTTTGAAAAATGTTTCAATGTTTGAAAGTTTGTTCTGGGAAAATGCTTTGAAATTATGTTGTGATGTGTTTTTTAAAATAGCAAGGATGTTTGCAAGTTTGATCAAGTAACTAGGAGAATCTACCTACCTACTTAAAAGTCTTTCCTACACATTTTTAACCCTTTTGACAGTGTTGTTTTACCATTGCGTTTGGTAAACAACCTTGTGTTTGGATGATAAACGGGACGGGCGTGGGTCATCGTATGACCATGATAACAATGTTGCCAAGTATCTTAGCAAGTTTTTGAGGGTCTAGATCATTTTTGTATAGGCAACCAAGATAGCGTCATCGAGGGACTATGATCTTTTGTTTTGTTTTTAATTTGCCAAGATACCTAGCATGCATACCATGGTCATTTTTAAGGCAACAAGTGGATGAAACCCTAGGGGTGCTTGTGTGCATGGTGTTGTCATTTTTCATGCATCTTTGTCTTGTATTAGTCATGCTATTTATTTGATTTTTGGTTGTCATACAAACCCTAGTTTTGCTATCGTGGCATATTTGAAAGCAATAAAATGCGTAAAAATAAATCTACGACTATTACAATATTATTATGGGGAGGGGGATACAAGTTTTGAATGGGGGATATTTTGCACAAAAATAAAACCCTAATTCAACTATTACAACCAAATTGAATTCATTGTACAAATAATAAATTGACAAATATTTAAATGTGCAATTAAATATAAATATGCAAAAATGTTTTTGTGTTTATTTTATGTATGTAAAATAAATTATTTTTTGTTTAAAAATAATAAGAAAATAAATGATTGATTTTTGGAAAGGGTGGAAACCCTAATTTTTTATTTAAGAATATATATATATATATATATATATATATATATATATATATATATATATATATATATATATATATATATATTATTTATGTATAAGAAAATAAATAAAATATATACAAAAGTGTTAAAAAATTAAAATGTGTGAGAAAATATTATTTAAGTGTATAAATAATAAAAATAAAAATATATGATATTTTTTGTAATATTTACAATTTTATTTTAAGAAAATAAAAGTATATATTATTTAATAAACTATTTCCATGTCCAAAAAATAATAAAAATAATAAAATAAAATGTGAAAATTTAAGTAAATATTTTTGGTGATTTTTTATATTTTAAAAAAATAATGAAAGACAGAAAATGTAAAATAAATGAGAAAATATAAAAAATAAGAGAAATGGGCCAGGGGGTGCAAATAACAGAAATGGGGGTGTCAAAAGTAGAAGGCCCAAGGCGCCCAGGCCCAAGGCAACTTCATCCCTGTCCTTCAGCCAAACACGCGTGCCTGCAACTTCAACTCTGTTCTCTCTATTCTTTGCATAAAATCAAAAACTCAAAACATGAAACTTATAGAGCATTAAACCAAGATTCTAACCATATAAAAAACTTAATCTAACTCTAAGAAATCAGGGAGAATTGCCTTGGCCCTAATTTATAACCTAATTTTTTTCAGTAAGTTCAACTATCAAATAGTCCTAGCTCAGTTAACATAAATGAATTTTATGCATATGTATAGCTCAAGGGAAATGAGGACTACATTTTTGCTTCACAAACCTAAGCCTAATGATTCCTAAATAAGGAGATAGAAGTTTGAAATTTACCTGTTTCAGTCAAGCTCGAGTATGGCAATGCAACAACTTTCAGTGAGGCTTGAGGTTCTTTTGAGCTTGCTTGATGTTCCCTTGACCTTCCCCAATGCTTGGCTTGCTTTGAAATGGCCTGAATATGCTTGTAGAACTCAACCTGCAAAGCTTCAAAGCAAAAATGGTGAAGTGTGAAAATGGAGTTACAGTGGCTTGAGAATGGTTGGGATAGTTTAGGTATGTTGTATGGAGTGTGTTGGAACTGGTTTCAAGCAAAACGCACAAGTGGATTTTGATTTGGCTTGTAATTTGCAGAACCTGCCCTGTTTTTGGGCAGAAATGAAGTTTTTGTGTATTTTGGTGTTTGAGAGCTTATGCAATCGTGTTCTAGGCTTGGTATGTTATGCTGAAGTTGTTTCAAATGTTCACAAACTTTGGTTTTAACAGATACAAGAGTTGTCTCACTTTTGCAAGCTTTCTTGTTTTTGAAGCAAAATGTGGAGTTGACAATGCTAAGGCCTGTACAGGCTTGTACTCTAGCTGCACATAGTTGGTATACCTTTCCCTAAGTTTGTGGATGTTGTTTGTTGTAAGAACTTTAGTCCATGGCTCAAGAAATACAATTTGACATAAAGCATGCTTTATGTAAATGGCATTGTTAACTTTTTGCCAAAAATGGATTAATCCCTTGTATAATGGAAAGAAGGAGTCCAATACTGTGTACGACCAGAAGGGCCGCAATAAGAGTGACCTCAACCAATCTGTGGAGGCGGTGTTAACTTCTAATCCTGCACCGGTTCAATAATGACGGGGAAATAGGCATAGGACAAAGTTTCAGGAAATGCAGTTTACTAAGATTAATATGCCTTTATCGCAGGTGCTGCAACACTTGCTGAAAGCTGAACTCATCTCTATGTGAGATCCTCCTACATATCCCAACACTGCCTCTCCAAAATACAATTCTAATGCGACGTGCGTTTATCATTCGAACAGTCTGGGGCACGACACTGACGATTGATGGTCTCTGAAGAACAAGATTCAAGACCTGATTGAAGAAGGAGTCTTAGAGTTCACACAAGATGGTCAGACTGAATTCTTCTTCCACCCCTCAAAGGCACACCATCTGAAGTGACTAGTTCAGACAAAGATGCGTTTTTGTTCATTAGAATTTTCAAATTGTAATTTTCATTTGATTGTTCGAACACTTATTTCATGTCAAACTTTGTTATTCCATTAATTCATTGCATATGTTTGTCTTGAATTAATCCATTCATTTTCACTATACTTTCACTTCCTTTTTCGTGATATTCAACTCTTGATTAAAAGTTGTAAGCATTTAGAGGGAGGATGACAAAAACGATACCACAATATCATACAGTGTGCTTTTGAACATACCTTGCTGACGATGTACAGGCGTTGTTTCAAATCCTAAATAGTGGAGTTATAAGGAAGATAATCTCTAGTCAACCCCTTTGGGCCTAATAAGTAGGAGTTTTCTTTTTCACACAAATTGAAACCTTTAATCATAACCTGGGGCAGGGTAGTTTCTCAGTTAATTCAATGGTGCATTCAGTCGTAAGCTTTCCCTTCGTACATGATGAGTAGTGTCAGAAGTATCCTTCTAAAAAAAAGATGGTGATATTTCCACATAATCATTGAAATAGGCAGTCATTATATCTCAAAAGAAAAGCCCATTAAGTCAAAACCTATGAAGGAGACTTAAGAAAAAAATTGGGGTATCCCGCTGACTGTAATCACAAAAGAAACAGTCCAGGCAAAAGGTAAGGATAATAAAATAAAATAAAGAGGTCGCTATAAATCCTCAACAAAAGAAAATATTACAAAAATGGATGCCTCCTCAAAATAAACTTACAGTACTCGAAACATCACTGGAATATCAGGGCCAAGATTCTAGACTCAATTGGGACCTAAACACACAATTAACTGAGCATAGGTCTGAAGAACATCACGAAGAGCGGGTTGGGTACAAATAAATTTCTAGCGTTTATCCTTTGTTTCTTAAACTATGAACCAGGTCACGCTACAACCCTTAAAAGTCCTAGATGAAGCATGGGTTAGTTCGAAAGCCCACTGTTACAAAATGTGTCCTAACTCCTGTAAGGTTTACTATAAATCCTGAGTTGAATTCATATTCTTACAAAATTTTGTTTGTTTACTATAAATTCATTTTTAAACAAAAAATATCCAGACAGATATAAGCTTTGCATTCCTTAAATGCCATTGTTTGCATATGACTAATTGTTCGACAGCAGAGAAATTCGCACAAGGATATTCAATGAACATAAATCCTCTCAATGAACAGAATCACCTCAGATGGAAAGAAATTTCCAGTAACAGACATTTCATAATTAAGGGGCATGACATGGTGTCTAACTGATCTGGGGCATTCAAGTCAAGATTCAAGGAATCTCTCAAAAGTGCCGAATAGCCAGGGGCAGATCTCCATCCGAATCACTTGGGCCATTGAACATGAAGGGCCACGTGCGATCAAGAAAACACTTTCTAGCAGTGCGGTAACACTTACTACTATGGACAGTGACAATTTTCCACACTCTATGAACGCGGACATAGTCAGAAAATACTAAGCATGAAGAAAAGACCCGCTAGGTCGACATACCTAGGAAACAATAAGGGCATCCCGACGAACCAAAGGATTTAGGGAAAAAATTAGGGATATATAAAAAGAATTGTACACCCGGCAAGTCGAAAACCCGAAAAGGTGGCTTGGGCAAAAAAGGGTATCCCGGTGGACTGAAAATATGAAAGGACAGTTCAGGAAAAAGTTAGGGATTAAGGCGTACGACTATGTCCCATCATCTCGTCACTGGTCTATTAGTAGAAGGCTTACCACCTTGATCAACATTTACTCAAGACTCTAGGAGTTGGGATAACATTCAAACCATCCACAAAGTCCCCACAGAGTAACCACCCCTAGGGGACTATCTTCGTAGAGTTCGTCATCAGTAAGGATATGTTCCCCAGTAGGTACAGAGAAAGAGACATCCTCCTACAAAGTCATTGCTACATTTTCAGCATACAACCTAATGATGTCAGGTGTTCCAATACCTTTACAGAGCAAGGACCTCCAATCATTTCCCCAACATCTTAAAGAATTCCTCAACATGGTTCATAAATTTCTTGGGTTCCTCAACAAGGCTCCGCAAAAATCACCAAGCAGTCTACGGAGTTTCCTTTCCCCAATAGAATTTCATAAAATCCCTAAGCGGTTTGCAGAGTTTCCTTTCCCCAATAGAGTTTATTTCTCTAGCAACGAAAATCCATCTCCTAGCAATTTCAACTTTAACAAAATTTGAAGATGTACATTCTTCATCCTCAACAACAATCAAGGATTTATTTTCCCCAAGTTCAACAATAATGCAATAGAATAGCTGATACATTCACATGTTGCATTCATACATCATTTTACAAACGTCATAGCATATGCAGTACAAACGCATATATCGTAGTCTCATTTATTTTGAGAACATCATTACCCAATGCATTTCACACATCATGATATTGCATACAGCTAATTCTTTAACTTTTCCGAAAAGTTCGCAAGCAGACAAATATCATCATCAATTTTCAACAGTTTCAGATTAATTCCTGAAATAAGACATGGCAACTATCTGTGAACGACTGATTATAAATCAATACCCAAAACAAGACAGGGCGACTATCTACAAGACTAGGTTAGAGATTAATTCCTGAAACTAGACATGGCAACTATCTTAACGACCAACTAAATCAAGTTTCAGATTAATTCCTGAAACAAGACAGAGCAACTATCTGTGAAAGACTGATTATAGATCAACTCCTGAAACAAGACGGGGTGACTATCTACAAGACCATGTTAGAGATTAATTCCTAAAATCAGACATGGCAACTATCTTAACGACCAACAAAAGCAAGTTCCAGATTAATTCCTGAAACCAGACAGGGCAACTATCTGTGAACAACTGATTATAGATCAATTCCTGAAACAAGACGGGGCGACTATCTACAAGACCAAGTTAGAGATTAATTCCTGAAACCAGACAGGGAAACTATCTCAAAAACCAACAAAGACAGTACCAGATTAATTCTTGAAACAAGACAGGGCAACTATCTGTGAACAACTGACTGTGGATCAATTCCTGAAACAAGACGAGGCGACTATCTACAAGACCAGGTTAGAGATTAATTCCTGAAACCAGATAGGCCAACTATCTCAATAACCAACAAAAGCAAATTCTAAATTAATTCCTGAAACAAGACAGGGCAACTATATATGAACGACTGATTGTAGATCAATTCCCGAAACAAGACGGGGCAACTATCTACAAGACCATGTTAGAGATTAATTCCTGAAATCAGACTGGGCAACTATCTCAACGACCAACAAAAGCAAGTTCCATATTAATTCCTAAAACCATACAGGGAAATTGTCTGTGAACGACTTATTGTAGATCAATTCCCGAAACAAGAGGGGGCGAATATCTAAAAGACCAAGTTAGAGATTAATTCCTGAAACTAGATAGGGAAACTATCTCAATGACCAACAAAAGAAAGTTCCAGATTAATTCCTGAAACCAGACAGGGCAACTATCTATGAACGACTGATTTGTAGATCAATTCCTAAAACAAGACGGGGCGACTATCTACAAGACCGGGTTAGATATTAATTCCTGAAACTAGACAGGACAACTATCTCAACGACCAACAAAAGCAAGTTCCAGATTAATTCCTGAAACTAGACAGGGCAACTATATGTGAACGAATGATTGTATATCAATTCCTGAAACAAGACAGAGTGACTATCTACAAGACCAGGTTAGAGATTAATTCCTAAAACCAGACACGGCAACTATCTCAACGACCAACAAAAGCAAGTTCCAGATTAATTCCTGAAACAAGACATGGAAACTATATGTGAACAACTGATTATAGATCAATTTTCGAAACAAGACGAGCGACTATCTACAAGACCAGGTTAGAGATTAATTCCTGAAACCAGACATGGAAACTATCTCAACAACCAACAAAGATAATTCCAAATTAATTCCTGAAACCAGAGAGGGCAACTATTTGTGAACAACTGCCTGTGGATCAATTCCTGAAACAAGACGGGGCGACTATCTACAAGACCATGTTAGAGGTTAATTCCTGAAACCAGACAGGGTAACTATCTCAATAACCATCAAAAGAATGTTCCAGACTAATTCTTGAAACCAGACAAGGCAATTATCTGTGAACAACTGACTATGGATCAATTCCCGAAACAAGACGGAGAAACTATCTACACGACCAGATTAAGGAGCCCCACACAGGCTCCTTCTAAATATCTCTAGATGTAGCTTTACACGTGCTCATCCTAAAACAATTATACATGGATTCCTTCTCCTGTTGAAGTGCAGCCTTACACCGGCTTATTCTAAAGCAATCTTACACAGATTCCTTCTCACAATTTCCAAATGCAGCTTTACACTGGCTCATTCTGAAGCAATCTTATACGGATTCCTTCTCATCCCGAAGCAGCCCTACACAGGTTCCTTCTCATATATATCTTCAGATAGCAGTTTACAACACTGCAAAGCCTGGACCTAACTAGATGATAATATACCTCAAGTTCAAGTTGAAGCCTGGACCCGACCAGATAACAACTTAATTTTGAAGCCTGGACCCGACCAGATAATAGTTAATTTCATATTCCCCAGCAAGTTACTTTGAAGCCTGGAATACGACCAGATGACAGTCAACTTTATTACCTTCAACAAGTTATGGTGAAGCCTGGATTTCGACCAGAAAATAGATAACTCTCCTCTCTCCAATCCAAAGATAACTCCTCAGTAGAGACATGGACAACTAAAGCTCCTAGACTATATTCCCCACAGATTTTTCCTCAAGGAAAAGAACAGAAATCAACATTCGCCAGCGGAGTCCTCCTCAGACAACAGGAACAAGAATCCCCACAAAGAGACCTCTTATGAAGTCAGCAACTACTTTGGATGGCGTCTTTAAGCCCATCTTCAATTACTCTTAGTCATCTTCTCCAAATGGAATATGTAAGCCCATTCCTGTTATCATCAACCAACGGTGTTACTTCATGCGAGTGCAAATTTCTGGGCACTTTAGTGTTTAATCATCTTCCACCTTTAGATCACGAAAGGAAGACAAGGCAATTTAAATCTTCAGGTTTAAGAAGATTGAACAGGGGCAGCTTTTGCACCTCAAAATTTTCCCTCCCATTCTATTCAAGGCACGCTCATTGAGGTCCACAATTGCTCAAGGTTGACCAAGAATTGAACAGACAAATTCTCCTCCTAAGAAATGGATTTCCATCTATGGTTTCATTTCTCACAAAGAATTTTGGTTTGCAAAAACTTCAAATTATTTTCATGGCACCTTATACGTCTCATCATAATGGCATAGTTGAAAGAAAGAAAAGAAGTGTAAGTTAGAAGCTGAAAATATGCCTAAAAGCCTTTGGGTTAAAGCAGCTTCGACAACAGTATGCAGTCTAATTTGATGCCCAATGAAGCTATGATCGAAGAAAGAATAGTTCGAAAAAAGTGTAAGGAGGCTTTTATGAAGTCTTCGATTGATGAAGAGCTAATAAAGAGCTTCACTATGTTGAATCGTGATCGAAGGGTTCGTTTTCGAACTATTGAAATATAGGCTATTCGAAGCATTACAAGGAAAGACACTTCAAATGTCATGTTGATCGAATTGGCGCTTTGAAAAGAAGAAATTGTGAATTCAAAAGCTTTGATCTTATCCAAAGAAACACGTGGAATTCTAATGGTTCGAAGGACATGTAACCTTCAAACATGGCGTGATTTCATAGAAGGACTTTTAGGGTCGAATCAGCCAAATATAAGTCATCTTAGAGTTTTTGGATCATTGTGTTTCGGGCATGTACCTATACAGGCGAGGAAGAATTTGGATGATCGAATTGAAGTCTTAGTCCTCATAGGTTATCATTCGGTTGGTTCTTACAAGCTGTATTCACCAATCTAAGATGAACTAGTGAGAAGTAAAGATATTCTTGTAGACAAAAGCAAAGGGTGAGATTGTAGTCGAAGACACGGTCACAACTGTGTTTGAAGGAAAGAACAGAACGAAGCTTCGACAAGCAAAGATGAAGAGGTGATACTTCAATTGGTCGAATTGAAGGAAAGGAGATCGAAAGGAACCAGAACTGAGTTCGACTGGGCTGATTGGATATGAGAGTTTTCCAGATCAAGCAACTAATGCAGATGGTGACTTAATCGAAGAAGCCATGATGATGAAGCCTTGAGCAATTCGAATTGGAACTCAGAGCCATTGAAATGAACAAAGCTTGGGAGCTTGTCGAAAGAATCAATTGATGTGAAATGTTGAAAATAAAGCCTAATGGGATGAACCTTGTTGGGATTGGAATGATTAGCTCGAATCCCAAATCCATGCAAAACACCAACCATAACCTGTCCAGGTTCACTCAAAGTTCAAAATGGCATGAAATATCTCAAAATAGTAACTTTCCAAATCTTTTGATTTTGCTTTCAAAGCCATGGTTAATGGCTGATTCATGTCATATTTGTTCACCGCCACACCCCTCAATAAACACAGAGCCAAAGTGCAAGAAAAAAGAGGACATTGACTATACACACAAGAAATTGCCTCAAAGAGCCATATGCACACTGCCTTAGAAAACTATCTCAAAAATCTCATAAGTTGTCTAAATACAAAACCATCTTTGCAAGCTTCCTCAGTCCAAACGAAAACCAGATTCGTTCACCTGAGACTTCCAAGAAGACATACCCAATCCCTGCACAAGCCATCCCACACTCAGAACTACAGATTGAAGCACCTCTGTTTGGTAAAAAAATTCTAATCTCAAACTCATTTGATCTCTGATTTAAACTCATTTTGATTGCATATTATTGTTATTATTGTTATTTATGAATGATTTAACGTAATACATGTATGTTACAGTGTCCAAATGACAGGATACCATTGTTAGGGCCTTCGAAGCTAATTGCTTTCCAAACTCATTATATAGGCCATTTCAGGCCAAAACAACCCAGATTTAGATTCAGGGGGTTCGAATTAGGGGGGTTTGAATCAAAGGGAAAAGACCTGGGTTCAATATCCAGGTCGTGCGTTTCGTTTTTCTAAAAATTGTCTTGCAGAACTAATGCTTGCAAATTTCACGTGTACACCATACACAACATGATCATAACCAATGGATCCCCATCCGATCCAGATCTGAAGGCTTCAGATGTATGCCTCACCATGAACCTTCGAATGGCTCCTTTATTGGATCGAAAGGAAAGTT
The DNA here is from genome assembly GCA_948472305.1 of Vicia faba. Taxonomy (NCBI): domain Eukaryota; kingdom Viridiplantae; phylum Streptophyta; class Magnoliopsida; order Fabales; family Fabaceae; genus Vicia; species Vicia faba. Next base: position 838,876,392 of record OX451739.1, read on the forward strand.
AGGCCTCTTTTTGATCCAGGCCCGTGCTCCACCCCCTGTTTACTTTTGCTGCATGGTCCATTTATACTTGTTTACTTTGTTTTTGTTTATTTCTTTTATTTGTTTTTTTAATCAACATAAATATCCGAAAAAAATATAAGTAACTTAGAATTCTGTTTTACTTTTTAATTATTTAATTTAGTTAATTATTTTAACTTATTTTCCTCAATTTTAAAATCAGTAGACTTAAGATTTATTTGAATTCAATCCTTTTCATAAACTAAAAAATGCAAAAAATATTAGGTCTGTTTTAGAGTTAATTTTAATCAATAATTTTAATAAAATAGATTTAACTTAATTGAAAATTGAAAATTTTCCAAACAAAATAAAACACAAAAAAGATTTCCTTACACTTAGGATTTAGACGTTATTTTCAATTCGCGCGCATTTATTGTTTTCGTTATCATTTTCATACTATTGTAACTGCCTACTGGATATAATAGCATAATTAAGACTTTACATTTACTGCTTTATTTCCCCCCACAGTTTTTGGATATGTAATTAATCCCCCTCCCTGAAGCCTTGTAATAGTTTAGAATATCTTTCCGCATTTTAAATTCCTGTAAATTATTAACTGCTTAGATGCGTGACTAATAGGATTGTATGGCAAGAGTTTAATAATCAAACGCTAGCAAACCTAATGCAAAAAACAAAAATAACTGAATATAACACAATTGCACATATACATCTCTAGGGTATCCCACTTTGGTTGCCTTTGGAAAACAGTCACAACTCTCGAAACACGAGAGATTTTAGTGGCTAGCCTCCGGTTTAAAGATCATATGTCCCTCGATGACCCTCTCGACATTGTCTCGGTAAAGTGATCTTAAAACCCTAGGGTGGTTACTAAGGGTTCTTTCCCATTTGCCTTTGTGACTGTTCAAACTTTCCTTCGAATGTCCATCAAACATCCAACGACTATGGCTACCTACTCACTAATAGTAGGATAGCACTATCCAAAGGAAAATAGGAAAAGAACAACCTTTCGAGTAAAATTAGTTCCTAGATGCTTGCTCAAACAATCTTTACACTTACACAAAAATTCTTTCAAAAACATTTTCAATATGCTTTATCAACACTCTTGAGGACTGATACAAGAGTTATCATAAAGCAAGATTCCTTACTATTGGCATTTCAAAAATACTTTTTCAAAAAACACACACAGCACGAGGTATTTCAAAATGAGCTAAGCATATAAGAGCCCGTAGATAACAACGGATGAAAAGGGTGCTAACACCTTCCGTTTCCATAATCTACCCCCTTACTTAGAAATAAATCTCGAAAGGTCTTTTTCTGTTATTTTCACCCTTTCCTTTGTTGGATAAAAGAAAAGTCGGTGGCGACTCTAGCATACCGCAACATTTACCAATACAAACGCAAAACCAGTATAACAGTCGGTTCTGCCACCGTATCACAATTGGCACATCACAATAAAGCGCGCTAAGCGAGCTCTATCCCGCCAAGGGCACTACACCACAACTAGAAAAACAAGACAACAACAGAAAAGTTCTAGTTTAAGCCTCCCATTGCCGCAGAGACATCTCATTTACACAACTAAGCAGAATTACACACATACAAGGTTCTTCAAGCTAATAAAAGTAAGCTCTTGGAAAAACACAATTAACACAACAAAACAACCGAATGAAAGTGAATAAACAAGTTGAAAGTGAAGAATGAAAGTTCAAAACAGGTCCATTTTCAACTTATTTAAACAACAATCAACACACTATCTAAACTAACACAAATAAAAATAATAAAACATGCTTGTTTTACATCGTAAGCTTGATGCATGTTATTTACAAACCAATACATTGCTTCGGATGGCCCAAATTATTTCACTCTCACCTTCGCTCTTATCTCTTCGAGCTCTAACCAAAACTACACATCTAACCACACTTTTGGAAAACGTGAAATAAAACAAGTATACTCTATACAATTTTCAATATAAACAGGTTTTCATTTACAAATTATAGACAATATAGATATTATGGGCAAAACACACAAACAAAGAAACTATCATAACGTGATCCAATAAAAACACCAATCCCCGACAACATTGTCATTTTGATGAAGCGGTAAAGCGGCAAGCAAAAGTAAGTATTTATTTAGGGTGATATAGGTTATATCGTATCTTCTCCACAAGGATTAGTGTAATTGAATTACCGTACGACAAATTTCGTGTTTATGAGTTTGAGTTTGAATGACTTGTTTGAAAGGAAAGGTAAAAACCATCAACAAGAAAATAAATTCATTCATTGGAGAGAATAGACTTATCAGGCATGAATATAATCCACTCGTCACAAACTTAAACATATCGATCAATTGCACTCAACCTATTCTACTCGTCAAAATCATCACAGACACCACGAGATGTACCCACAATGAAGGTTATGTCTAACCCAAATTGCGAGAACAACGATATTACTTGCGTCATCGATCTCTCAGCGCAACACAAACAACACAAAGACATTAAGCTCTGATATCTACAGTGATTATTAGCTCTAAATCTATCTCTAGAATTTAGAAACTAATAGATATCTTCGCCATAACTTGAGAATCGTATCTCCGATTTACGCCCATTTCAAAGCGTTGGAAAGTTTATTCAATGATCTATCTAAAAATGCCTAAATATAACCAAAAATGATGATTTTTCTCATCTTTTCTTTGAGCCTTGTTCTTTGTTGAATTGTTAAACATTTCATTTTTGAAGCTTAGCCTTTGGCCTTTATTACTAAATGCTCCAACCATGCATGAATACCTACAAAAAGACATAAAAATTATCAAAAGATACAATATATACACAAAAGCTTGGTTAAAAATAAAGTATACATATTTATACACAATACGGGGAATTATTCATTGAATATAAAAAAAAAAACCGATAAGTGTGACAAAATATATATACAAAATGACAACATTTTGGCACTTATCAACTACATGTAACTAAGCTAACGCATGACGCGCTTAGGCAGATGAGGAAACATCATACGTGAACTGTAAGCCAACCATACAGAGTATAAGACTATTTCGTCAAATGGATGTGTATCATGGTGATCGACGTATTAATGGAAGTGTACATCCTTTGCTATCAAGCGGTCAAAATACACTATGAACGACTCTGTCGCCTAGTTCCCTCTGAATGAGGTGATTGCAGAAGCACGTGACATGACCTTAGTATAAGTCGGTTGATGTCTCCGGAAGTGTACAGAAATATCAAAGTAATATAAAAAGATGTTGAACCCACATAGATCAATAGTCAATCCTACCGCTATCTACTATTGCTTTATAAATCTAAGACTATTGAAAAAGATTTTTGTAAAGAAAATTTAAAACAAAAAATATAATTTGTTTAAAAAAACACTAATAAAAACGAGACCAAAACATAATTCTCAGTGTACCTTTGAAACTCAATAATTCATTGGTGTACATTAAATTTTTAATCCAGCCATATCAATTCTTCAACTCCTTCATACAACCCTTTACCTCCAACACAAAACCACCACAAAAACCATTTCAAAAACTTCCTCAAGCAGTAACAGTAAACTTACACAAACACTCAAACTCAGTGATCCTGATTTGCTCACCATAAACCCCGTTGTGAATCGCTGTTCTGACCACCCCACAACTACAACAACCATGAATCTTAAAGTCCCTTACAATTTCTCAACCTCCGCTCAACCTCTTCAAATCTTCCTCACAAACACCTTCGGCCACCATTCTTAAAGTCCCTCTGCCTCTCATCTTTGTACACCAACCAAAACTTGCCTCAAACGTACCACACTTCGCAACTCAGATACGAATCAAACTCACAAATCTATGTCCATTTCAAACTGGCCAGCAACACCATCATCATTCAATCGAACATAAACTTTCCATCTTTACCTTATGAATGTTTGCGTTATGATAGTTTTCATATTTATCATGTAGAATTCGGGGCAGAAACTTTGAGATAGTGTTGGTGTCGGTTTATGCTTGCACGCTTAATTTGTTCGTGTAAAAGCTCGCCATTTTTTTTATTGATTAATTCGAAAGCCTCAGCAGCTTTATAAAATGAATGAATAGTTGTTTTGGTTTGTATTTGATTTGATATGATATTTTTTGTTTGACTTTTTATATTGTGATTTCCATATGAATCCATTTTAAGTTAGTTTAATATATAGTTAAATTCAATATTCTCGATTTCAATTTATTTTTGGTTTTTTGACTTTCTTTTAAGTCTTCTTACAATGAATTTTAATTGATTAAATAAATATTGTTTTAATTAGTTGACTTTATTAATTAAAATTGATTAGTTTTACTAACTAATTTTAATTATCTTAATTAATTGATTTAATCTATTTTTAATTAATTGATTAAATGATTAATTCACTTGTATATATGTTATATGTGTTTGTATTTTAATCGTTTTATTTTATCCTCATTCGATAAAATATATCCTCATTTCAATGACATGTAATAATTATGTCACTTTCCTTTACTCTTGTTATTTACTTTAGCTATTGTTAATTCAAGATAGCGTAAAATAAATTATTTCTAAAAAGAACAATAAAAACACTCGATCCAACGTCGAGTATTTTTCAAAATCGAAATAAGAAATGAACTTACATCTTTTAGTTTGAAAATCTTGATCAACATCAAAGACATTTTTTTTAAAATCAATAAGTTGATTGCTTTGCATCCACTCACTTTGAATAAATCACTTTTACATTGTCATTCAAAAACCTTTTTTTTTTTACTTGAGACAATGTAAAATCAATTCAAATAAAATCTTTGTCAACACCAAGCTTCTTTTTCAAAAGATTTATCATAGTAAATGCAATCAAATGTTATGAGCCCTAAGTGATGAAGAAGTAATGATTGTGTGTATATCCCTTCATTCTAAGACCTAAGATGTTTGTAACACTCCAAAAATTTAGATTAATTATTTAATTAATTTAGTGTGAATATTGATGATTATTGGTGAATATATGAACTATGGTGAGTTATGTGATTTATGGTGATGCAATGATAAATACAATACTATAAGTAGTGTGAGAATAAAAGTAATATGAAGATTTAATTAGCTTATAATTATTTAAATCTTAAATAATAATTTGGGGTTAATTGAATTTAATAATAAGAATTATTATTTATAATAATACGAGGAGAATAATAGTGAAAGACACGAATGACAAGATGGTAACGTTGTGTTGAACAAGTGAGGTTAAAGTTGGGATTTTGACTTAGGAGTCCAAGGGTTATTCTAGTGAAAAGAGAAAAAAAGAGTGAGATCGATCATTTTTGGAATGATCGTACTTTGAGAAGTTGAAGCAAGGAAGGGAAAACAAGCAAGAGAGGGAGAATTCATTGTCGGGGCTTAGGAAATCTCAAGCCAGGGTAAGGGTGGGGTTCAAACTCTATAAGAGGATATATAGTGTTGGATTTAGAACTCATAGTTGTATGCTTCTTAAGTTGTTCAATTTGTGGTTTGTATAATTTTGATGATTTGATGATGTATGGTGATGAATTTGACAAAAAATGATCTTGTGAAATAAGTTAGAATGATAGACGATTGTTATTCTCCATGATTATCATCCTTTTTGTGTTCTTGAGATGATTGATTGTGTCAATGTTAGTGTGAGTGTCAATATTTGCTATAATATGTGCAATTGTGTGAATTGGTTGATGGAATTGTAACTTTGATACATTTGATCATGGTGAATGATGTGTGTTGTGGTATACTGAAGTTGGGATCTCAAATTGTGCATTCTATGATGTTTGGGGTTGTTTGGATAGGTGAAAAAGTGATTTTCGTACTTAAAACAGCAGAAAAACTGATTATGGGTAGTCGAAATCGACTATCCCTTTTTGGGAAATTGATTTCCAATTTAAAGTTTGCAAAAGAATGCTACTGGAGGGGGGAAATCGATTTCCCATTTTGGTGTAATCGATTTCCTGAAGCTCACAACATTTTTCAAACACTTGTAAAATTCGTAACTTTTGACTAGGGTGTCTGTTTGACGTGCTATTTGAACCGTTGAAAAGCTAAAAACATTTTCTACAATATGATAATAATTTTGATAACAGTAGGTGAATCATTTTTTGGTTGGAGGCTTATGTCTTGAGTGTTAGTGTTAGATGAATTATGAGGTATACGATGATTATTGAACAAAGTGATCTTAAGTGAATGATGTATGGATGAATTGCACATTATATTGCATGATGATGGTGATGATGGTGATGATGTTGTTGGCCCAGATTGGCTTTATGTTGAGGTCTTATGCCTGTAATTGCATAATTATGTTATTGCATATTGCAAGCCTTCATCATTGAGGGCTTATACCCTGTTGTTGGCCTGGATTGGCAAATTTTTAAGGGTTTTATGCCATATTCGCTGGGGGATTTAGGGTGTTACAATTGGTATCAGAGTAGGTCAGTTCATCTGGCCAGGTTGTTGAGTCTGTAATATGGTGTGACTATTGAGTACTGTCAATGTATTTTTCCTTAGTATGCAACATGTGTGTGAAACACTGTTAGTGCTTTCTTGTTTTCCTAATCATTTGTTTATAGGAAGGATATTGAAACAAGTGATGGAGAAGCTATTGCTTCTCCGAAATGTGTTGGTTATGAGGTGTAAACGATGTGTTTATCATGTCGGGGATTGCACGAGTGCAAATTTTGGCAAGATTGCAGTATTCTCCAGGTTTTGAAGGGATTACTGATTATTTTGATGAGTCGGTGCAAATTTTCTTATGTCTGAAGATGTTGTGATTTCAAGGTTCCGACATGTTTGGCAAGTTGGGACATCTATGAGGGATAACAATGAAGTATCATTGATGGGTTGCTTCTTGGGAGATAGAGAGCAATGTGACGACTGTGTCAATGGTGTGTAAATTTCTGATGTTTTCATGAAGATATCTTCTAAACAAGTAGGATAACTCTTAGAAGATAGAACTCAAATGGTTGTAATGTTTTCAACACTGTAAGTGGATCGAGAAGGTATCAGTGCTCAGTTACCATTGTGTGTGATGTCGACATTTTGAGTGACGATAGAGTAATAAATTAATGTTAATTTTGTTGTTGGAGTCAGGTAAGTAAATGTCGAATGCTATTAATTTTGTTGAGTGATTGTGAATTATGAGTCATAGTCGGAACTTGAAGATATGAGTAGGTTTGTGAAAAGTATTGGAGTTTTGGTGTTTGAAAACTGATTTTTTGGCAAATTAATGTGTCTTTCGAATTATAAGGATAATGGGGTTTTGGAATGATAAGAAAAGTGATTCTTCGATATGGGAAAAGGAAAAAAACTGATTATGCAGTAAAGTAACCGGTTTTCCTATAAGATAGAGACGTGAAGGGACTGGTTTTTGTATTGATAGAAATATAGAATTTTTCAGTGCCACATTAAGGAAATCGATTTCCAGTTTGGAGGTAATCGATTTCCTGCATAATATTTCGAGTGATGGTATTTGTATCTCCATCCATGGTAGATGTAGTTCTATATTGAGAGGCTCTAAAGTCAGTTAGATAGATTATAAGCTTGTTGAGCTTAACCGATTAATATCGCAGTTATTTGAGATGAGGTCAGGTATGGGATGTTTGGTAATAGGAAGGAGGTGAGGGTATTGGAGAAGCACATGGAGTTGCAGCGTATACCAATTAAGAATGATTAGAGTGAAGAGATATTTGAGGAAGGGAGAAAGTTAAATTGTAAACTGGACTGCGTGTCATTGATGACATGGTGTCGACATGTGTCGAGAAGATTTTGGAAAGTTTTTATCACCAACCAGATGATGAGATGGTATTGTTGACATTGGGATTAGAATGGGACCTAAATGTGAAACTATACGGATCATCGAAGTTATGAGATTAAAGGTAAGACGAAGGATTTATTAGCATTGTGAAAGTTCTCTACTTGGATAAATACTTCATTTGGAGCGAACCATTTGGATTGTCTTGGTGTATTAGAAATCCTGGTATTGGGAGAATATTTAACAATTGTGTTGTGCTACGAGCCTGTATAGGAGAATATGTAATGGACTTTGGGCGTTTATGTATCATTGACGAGGTTCAAAAGAAGGAAATAAAGAAAATGTTTGTAAGCCTTAGAGAGATTGTTGAACATTATTTGTCGGCTACCTATTGACAAATTGAGGAACAGATCAACCTTAATCTCTTGTTAATAGTAGACATGATCGTGTTGGATGGAATAGACTTGTCTTGCCAGCTGATAGTGTGTAAAGTGAATTGACGCTTTGTCGAGAGGATAATTGTTCACCATTTCGTGTGAGCCTACCAGAAATTTAACTATGAAAGAGTGAGACTTATTGAATAGTTCGAAGACTTGAGTTAGTATGTGAGCTAACACCATAGAGTGGAAGGTTGAGGATGTCAAAAAGTGAACAATGATTTTCTGGTGGATACTAAAGAGAGTCTGAAGATAGATGTTAAAATTGTAGATCTGATTGTTGATGGAAATCAAAATTAGGACATTGACATTAAGGTAGATGATCATAGTGGAATAGCGGAAGCGTGATGTGTCGTAGTTTGTTATGCAGATAAGACTTATTAGAGTCAATGGTTAAACATTCGGGAAGGATAGAAAAATACAAGAAAGGGGGTTTGAATTGAGGTTTTCAAAAAAAAAATAAGGCTATAAAACACGTTTGTTATCCTGGTTCATTTTAAAATCAAAACTACTCCAGTCCACCCGCCAAGGTGATTTCGCCTCTCTCAATCGAGGTATTAATCCACTAATGACAAATGATTACAATTTAAAAAGAAAATTGTCAACGTCTTCTTGAGATCAAACCAAAAATTGGTTTCTCAAGGAATTAAACTATTTAAAAAAATATATTGTGTTTACAAATGCTTATAATAAGTTATATCACAACTGTGGTTTTTACACAAAATTGCAGTACAATTATAATTCAAGAAATAAAAGTAATAGAGAATTTCAGTTGCTCTTTGTTAGGAAAAATAGAAAGTGTACTATTTTCGCCTATTGTAATAATAGGGAAATTCCCCGAATGTCGATCTCAAGGACTGCACAGATGTATCGAGTTCAATTCGTAGTTCAATTAAACAAAAACTGAATTTGGGGTTTTGTTGTGTTATTGTTACTGTAAAATAAATAGAAATATAAATTGGCTTTTTACTAGTATGAGGAACATGCTATGGTAAAGTGTATAATCTGTCATGTAACAACATTGAATCATGATTTCTTCAACAAGTTCATAACATTCAATTACCAGCTCTTTAGATTATTTTTCCCTATGTCCTTAGTACAAAAACCTTTAAACATTCATCCTAAATCATAAGTCCTTAGAGATATCTGATGCATTCTGTAAGTATAAGAGTGCGCCTAAGAGGGGGGTGAATTAGGTGCTTTTAAAGTTTTACCGTTTTAGTGATGATGGATATTATTTTTCTGGTTTAGTGCATGAGTTTACACATGTGTTTCTTTCTTTTCTGGTTTATGACTAGTGATGAAAGCGGTAAATGCGGAAAAGTAAAGAACACAAAGATGTATCCTAGTTCCCCTCACAGTCCGAGAGTACTCCAGTCCCCTTTTAACATGAAAGAGATTTCCTTATTGTTAGATCTCTAGACAAGACACCCTAGTCCTTCTATACAAGACTCTAACCAATAAAACCACCCAGAACAAGCCTCTTGTACCAAGAACAATCCTCTTTGATTTTTACTATGTCAACAATGAGAAAAATCCTCTCAAAGTGACTTTACTTGTATCCAACAATCCTGGAAAAACAAGATTTATAAAACCACTTAAACTTATTTTCAACAATCCTAAAAAATAAGCAAGTATATAGCAATATTTGATTTGACTGAGTTTGTAGTGTGATAATCACTATGAGTGATTTTATCAATGAATTAATCTTCTCTTCCAATGATAATAGTATACAATGACTCAAGATATATAATTCTCAAAGTTTTCTGTTTCACAATATGTGAAAGTGTGCAGAAAAACTTTGTGTATGAAAGTGAAGAAAAACTTGAGTTTGATATTTTAAAATTCAGAAAATATGATTGGAAGAGGTATTGAAATGATTTTGAAAATGAGTATTTATATGTTCATAGCACCCTTTTGAAACAACATAAAGTTTTGTAAATGAATCGTGAACAATTGCCAAGATTGAGTGAAAGGTTTCCATGAAATGGTGTTATGAACAGGCATGTGCAAAGCTGCTGTTTTTCAAAATCGCGCAACATGCAATCGATTGCACCCTTTGTGTAAATCGATTGCACGGGGTTTCAACAGCTAGATTTCCAAAAAAATTTAGTGTGCTCGATTGCACACTAGTGTAAATCGATTGCATGTGAAGTCAGTAGCAAAAATTGATTGAGTGCAATCGATTGCAAAAACATGCAAATCGATTGCACTTAGAAACGGTAGCAAATGTTTTTAAAGATTGAAGCATGCAATCGATTGCACTAATATGCAAATCGATTGCACTCAAGTGAAAAATGATTTTTAGCTTAGAAAAACTTGAGTAAGGATTTAGACAATATAAAGTATTTCTTTTGACCATTGAGCATCTATGTCTTAAGTTCAAAGTAATTATTATCATTATACCTTGAAATTTGCTAAGTGCTTGAACTAAAGACTTTATCCATAGATGCTTTTAGCTTGATCAATAATCTTTTCCTTCTTTGTCCATCATCGTTTGTCTTCATCAAAACAAAAGTGCATTTGAGAAGCTTGATTTTACACATTCAAGCCTTTGTTTTATCAAGAGTTATCTGGTAACTTATAGGGTATCCCTATTCCTATGTGATATCTACTATAGTTTAATTGTACAAAAATCTTAACAATTTTGGTCCATCAAATCGTTAATCATAGAACAATCCTTATTTGTCCGATAAAGAGAGCATGGAAAACCTTGTACAATTAAATTAAATAATAAAAACAATAGAATTGATGAAATCAGAAATTCAACTCATTGCATAATCAAATCAGGGACACTCCCGTAACATTTTGGGTTTTAACTACTATTACTATTCAAAGAAAACAAAAGATAAATTGTAAACATTACAAGTTTCGGGGAGAAATTCGATCTTCAATCCTGTCCGTTCATGAAAGTATCTTTCCACCAAAACCCTTGTCTTCTCCAATCTTCTCTAATCTTCGTCTTCCTCTTTTTTTTTTTGGCCAAGAAGTCATATAAACCAAATAAGGGTTTTTACTACTAACTCAAACTTGGTCGGAAACATAAACCAGACCCGTAAAACAACCCGAAACAACTAAATTTCTAAAGTATGCAACTTTAATGAATTTTTAGAGGCTTCTAGATTTCGAATCAAATTCTGACTTCAATATGAAAGTTGTAGCTCTTTCTCCCAGCTTTCCAATAAATATTATAACGCGTCGATCCGATTCTTGTATCTCTAGTTATGATTTTTTTAGTTAAAAATGATCAATTAGCGTATTATTTGACACAACCCGTGTCAGGTGACACGGGTGGCCGTGTCAATCCTCCTGGAGCATGGTGGATACTTTTCAGAAACTCTGAATTTTGCACTTTTTTCGAACTTTTTTGTCTTGATTTATTCCTGTGAACCTGAAAACAGTAAAACACACAACCAACACATAAAAGTGGTAAAATAAAATAAAACACTCGACAATAAAAAGAAAAGATAACTGAAATTAACATGAAGTAACTGTGTAAAAACCACTGATCAAACTCCCCAAAACTTAAACCTTTGCTTGACCTCAAGCAAAAATTACAAGAGCTCATGAAATTCGTAGCATGTCGGTACTCATACGTGAGATATCTGTTCACATTGATCAAAAGTCAGTCCATCCAATGTTCACTTGACGCAAAGAGTTTGTGTAAGAACCTTTTAATATTAAGCTTCCTCTTCGAATACCTCTCTAACTATGCTTTGTACTTAAGTCTCTTTTCGATTTTCCTCCTTTTTCATTCGGACACTAAAATTAAGGCAATGAAAATTATTATGATCATCACATGCACAAGACTAATCAAAATTTTTTTGTTTAGGCAACAAATAAGCATCATTGGCTACTTTTAATTACCGATAAAATTTTCAAACTTTGCAGTTATATATTTTCCTTTTGGATGACGTTTGGGGATCAACCTTCTTTAGGCTGAATAATCAGGTGAGGGCTATCCAACATAGCGAGTCAGTTGCCCTTTATCACCTTTTCATCAATTTGGTGCCAAATTTATTTATTTCTCCATCAACCATACATGCAAACCAAAACAAAAAATTTCAGTCAAAATTTCTGAAGGACTTCAATTCATGGATTTACACAGTAATTAACATAAAACCAACAAATAAATAGAAAAGAGAAGCAGTAAAAAACCCCAAACTTGAACTAAACATTGACCCCTATGTTTCACAGCAAGCTCGAGGAATGTGACTAACAGAGAGTAATGCAACACCAGCTGCTGCCTCCTAGCTTTCACCAGTAAGGCTCCATTTTTATTACCTGCAGACAAAATGAAACAAACAAAAAAAGAATAACTAAGTTATTAAAAGAGTGGGTTTCCTCCAACGAAGCACTTCGTTTAACGTCGCATGGCTCGACGATTCATCCCCTTGTTAAGGTGGAATATATGACACAAAGAACACATCATCTCTCTTCTTTCTTTTGTTTGTTAGAAATCCCATGAACTTAAAGTACTGATGATGTTGCTTCGAAATCATTTTCAACTTGATTTTATTGAACAAGGCATAAATGACATCCAATACTTTGTCAATTTTTTGTCTGTCATCAGCCTTGGTGTGAAAATAATTTTTAGGGAGACTCTTTTGTTGAATATTTTCTGGTTGGATGTCCACATCTTCACAAATTGTGAAATTTGTAGCTTAATGCAAAACTAGATCATCTTCAAGTTTCCTTATTTCTTCTTCCCCGCCATTCTTGTTTACCTCAATTTCTTCTATTCTTACTGCATCTTTGTTATATGATGTTATGCATTCTTTTTCTGGTTTCACATCTTCTTCTTCACACTGTAACTTTCGCCATAGTCTTACCTCCCTCCTATATGCTTTAAAAACTCCAGTCGCCTCTTCCAAAGTTAAACCCAAACCCGACAACCAACATGCAGGAGATACATGTGGTAATGCATCGAGATAATATGTGACTACAACATTGAAACACTTGGTTAAATGAAAAGTATAGAAGAATTCATGAAGCAAACAATAATCTTACCCTCTTTTTTCTTTTCTTTTTTATAATAAAATAAAATTCAAATTAAAAAAACTAAAACAAAATTTTAGTTGACGAGTAACAAAATTTCAATTGAACCAAAATTAAAACTCTATATTTGGCTCGTGTAATAATAAAGAAATTGAACCAAAAACTTGATGGAAAAAATAACAAGTGTAAAATTTTTGGCTCTTGTAATAATAGAGAAATTTCCCGAATTTCAATCTCAAGGACTGCACAGAAGTACCAAGTTCAATTAAACAAAAACAAAATTTTGGGTTTTGTTTGGTTATTGTTACTGTAAAATAAACAAAAATATAAGTTGGGTTTTTACTAGTATGAGGAACATGCTAGAGTAAAGTGTATAATATGCCATGTAACAACCTTGAATCCTGATTTCTTCAACAAGTTCATAACATTCAATTATAAGTCCTTTAGATTATTTTCCCCTAAGTCCTTAGTGAGAAAACCTTTGAACATTCATCCTAAATCCTAAGTCCTTAGAGATATCTGATGGATTCAAGCCTTTGTTTTATCAAGATTTATCTGGTAACTTATAGGGTATCCCTAGTCCTATGTGATATCTACTATAGTCTAATTGTACAAAACTCTTAATAATTGTGGTCCAGCTAATCGTTAACCATAAAACAATCCTTTTTTTTGATAAAGAAAGCATGAAAAACCTGGTACAGTTAAATTAAATAATAAAAACAATGTAATTGATGAATTAGAAATTCAACATCATTACAGAATCAAATTAGGAACACCCACTAGCATTGGAGTTTTAACTACCCATACTATTCAAAGGAAACAAAAGATAAATTGTAAACATTACAAGTATTGGGGTGAAATTTAATCTTCAATCTTGTTCGTTCATGAAAATATCTTTCCACCGAAACCCTTGTCTTTTCCAATCATCTCTAATCTTCTTCCTCCTCTCTTTTTTTTGGCCAAAAAGTCTTATGAACCAAATAAGGGTTTTCACTACTAACTCAAACTTGCTTGGAAACAAAAACCAGGCGCGTAAAACAACCAGAAATAACTAAATTTCTAAAGTCTGCAACTTTAATGAATTTTTCGAGGATTCTACAGTCTGAATCAACTTCTGACTTCAACATGAAAGTTGTATCTCTTTCTCTCAACTTTCAAATGAATATTAGAACACGTCGATTCGATTCCCGTAGCTCTAATTATGAATTGTTTAGTGAAAACTGATCAATTAGCGCATTGTCTTACTCGGCCCATGTCAGGTGACATGGGTGGCCATGTTAGGCCTCTTGGAGCATGCTAGAAACTTTTCTGAAACTCTGAATTTTGCACATTTTTCACAATGACTTGTCCTAATTTATTCATGTGAACCTGAAAACATTAAAATACACAACAAACGCATAAAAAATGGTAAAATAAAATAAAACACTCGATAATAAAAAGAAAAGATAACTGAAATTAATGGTAAATAACTTTGTAAAAACCAGTAATCACTCTTGTTTGATATGCGTGTGAGTCTGTTTGGATCCATCTTCATCATCATCTTTAAATAGAAGAAGTATCAGATCCGTTGGAGACATAATATTCTGATCTTGGAAGGTTGTTGATTTGAGATTTGATTTTCTTTCCAAAAATACAGATCTTGTTCCATCCATAAAGTTTCTAGCTATTACTTTAAAAATGCCATTAATGTCATGTCAGATCTATGTCGTCTTAGAGTATCTTGAGCTATTGGATGTAGAACTAAACAATGTTCTAACAATTCGAAGCTGCAACGATAATGCAAACTATTGGAAATTCCAGAATGGAAGTGATAGGTGAAAGGTTTGTATATGTTATGTGTTAATTCCATATGAATCGATGTATTAATTTACATGTTCGATTGGTGAATCATAGTATTGTTGTACTAATGTTGTGTGTAGAATGATGTCGGTATCACATTTATCTTGGCGTTCTTATGGCGGAATTGTGTGTTGATAAAGTAGATACGATGTTCATTCCATCGAGGTTGGAGAGTAGGATGCGAGCATCGTATCTGGAGTTGTTTGCATCGGGTATTTTTCGAGGACGAAAATATTCTAAGTGGCAGAGAGTTGTAACACCCCAAAAATCAAGATTAATTACTTAATTAATTATTTAATTAATTTAGTGTGGATATTGGTGATTATTGTTGAATATATGAATTATGGTGAGTTATGTGATGCATGGTGATGCAATGGTGAATACAGTGCTACGAGTAATGTGGGGATAAGAGTAATATGAGGATTTAATTAGTTTATAACTATTTATAGCTTAAATAATTATTTGAGGATAATTAGATTTAATAATAATATTTAGAATTATTATTTATAATAATACGAGGAGAATAAAAGTGTAAGACAAGAAGGGCAAGATGGTAACGTTGTGTTGAACAAGTGAGGGTAAATTTTAAATTATTATGTAGGGGACAAAGGGCTATTCTAGTCAAAAGGGGAAAAGAGAGTGAGATCGATCATTTTTGGAACGATCGTACTCTAAGAAGTTGAAGCAAGGAAGGGAAAATAATTAAGAGAGGGAGAATTCATTGTTGGAGCTTAGGAAATCTTCAATCTAGGGTAAGGGTGGGGTTCAAACTCTATAATGGGATATATAGTGATGGATTGTGGTGGTTTTAGGACTCATAGTTGTATGCTTCTTAAGTTGTTCAATTTGGGGTTTGTGTAATTTTGATGATTTATTGATGTATGGTGATGAATTTGGAAAAAATTGATGTTGTGAAATAAGTTAGAATGATGGAAGATTGTTATTCTCCATGATTATCATCCTTTTTGTGTTCTAGAGATGATTGATTGTGCCAGTGTTAGTGTCAACGTCAATATTTGCTATAATATGTGCAATTGTGCCAATTGGTTGTTGGAATTGTAACTTTAATACAATTGATCATGGTGAATGATGTGTGTTGTGGTATACTGAAGTTGGAATCTCAAATTGTGCACTCTATGATGTTTGGGGTTGTTTGGATAGGTGAAAAAAAGTGATTTTCGTACTTAAAACAGCAGAAAAACTGATTATGGGTAGTGGAAATCGACTATCCCTTTTTGGGAAATTGATTTCCAATTCAAAGTTTGCAAAAGAATGCTACTGGAGGGGGGAAATCGATTTCCCATTTTGGTGTAACCAATTTCCTGAAGCTCACAACATTTTTTAAACACTTGTAAAATTCGTAACTTTTGACTAGAGTATCCGTTTGACGTGTTGTTTGAATCGTTGAAAAGCTAAAAACATTTTCTACAATATGATAATAATTTTGATAACAGTAGGAGAATTATTTTTTGGTTGGAGGATTATGCCTTGAGTGTCAATGTAAGATGAATTGTGAAGTATACCATGAAGATTACATATAGTGGCCATATGTGAATGATGCATGGATGAATTGCACATTGTATTTGAGTGATGTATGGATGAATTGAAAATTTTATTTCATGATGATTATGATTTTGTTGGTTTGGATTGGCTTTACATTGAGGGCTTATGCCCCTTAATTGCATAATTATGTTGTTGCATGTTGCAAGCATGCATCGCTAAGGGCTTATGCCCTGGTTTTGGCCTGGATTGGAAATTTCATGAGGGCTTATACCCTGTTGTTGCCCTATTTGGAATTTTGGAGAGGGCTTATGCCCTGATGGTACCACATGCATTTTAGTCGGTGTTTGTCGCATTGCATTGCATGGTTGATTTGTTGATGGTACCACATGCATTTTAGTTTGAGACGTGGAATGTATAACTATGCATAACAAATCATTACTTGCTCATTATAATATGTTCTTTTATATTGTTATGATATCTCACCCTTCTATTGAAATGATTCTTTATACGGCATCGTGCAGATAGTCAAGAGTAGTCTGAGGTTGTAGAGTTTTAGAAGAGGTTTCTCTTCATGTTTATTTTGAGTCGATGTCATGCTCTAATACGTAACACCGGGCATGGGGATAAAAGCTTGATTTATATTTTGTTATTTGATGTTGGTTTGGATTTGTATGAACTCTTCATTTATTTAAATAATATTGTTGATGCTGGATAAGAATTACCTTAATAACATGTTGAAATTCCTTTCTCCGTTTCTTAATGAAGTGAAGTTTAAAGTATTAAGTTTGGTTTATCTGTTAAAATGTGTTATGTATCCCTTTTTAATTTATGAGCAAATTATGATTGTTTGAGAAAGTGTGGCATCCTAAATACATGTTGATTCTATTTTGGAAGAAAGAAATTACTCTAATTTAAATTAAATATTTGTCTGGGGATTTAGGGTGTTACAATGTTTGTTGTATAACCTATGTTTGATTGCTCACTTTCATCCATAGAATTTAATTTGATTCAAATAAATACCTTTTATGCAATAAAGGTATTTCACCTAAAATAAATTTTAAATCATTCTAACCTTTTTTGTCTTTTGGATTTTCAATTCAAAACTTTTTCAAAATGAAAGATGCTTCGTCTATTTCGTGATGACACAAACAACACTTCCACATGTTAAGATCAAATGATTTCCACTAAAATGTAATGATGGCAACAATCTGTGTTGATCCAGAATCAGTCAACCATTCTTGAAGTGATGCAAATTTTCAATTATCCGTGTTTTCGGTGACACTGTTTTCTATTCAAATGCGATTTGAGAATCTTTCGCTAAAATGAACAAACACACAAACATTTGCTACCCCAAACTACGAAGCTCTAATTTTCTCACTGCACCATAAGAATACATAGGCCCGGGATTTTGAAATCTTGGCGAGCACAATAATAAAAATCCAAAACATTTTCTTTTCTTTATTTCTCTGTTTTCTCACATAATAATTAGAAGATCAAGAATAGATATCATGCTGACATCCAATCACAAGACTAACTAAATGGTTTTGTTGAGTACAACATATGTGAGGTATACTAATACCTTTCCCTTGCATAACCGACTCCCAAACCTTAATTTGGCTGCGATAACCATTTGTCATTGTTTGTGGGTTTTCTCGATATTTTCCCATTCCTTTTTGAATGAATAATATTTAGTGGAGACACTGTTGTATTTCGAGTGTGCGATACGATTAGGTATTTTTTGCACCGTGATAAACCCCTTCTAAACTTTTGAGTTTGTAAGATCCATTGTTCAACTTCTGTCGGATTCTGTAAGGTCCCTCCCAGTTTGGAGAGAGCTTTCCCTTATTCTTCGATTATGTAACCCTCTTCAAAACCAAGTCGACATCTTAAAAGCTTATCAGAAGAAATCTAGTGATGAACCTCTTGGTCATTCTCTTCTTTGCTGCAAACTCTCTGATAAGTGATTATTGCGATCTCTTCTACAAGGTCGGTCGATAACTCTAATCATTCTCGATTAATATTATCATCAAAATTTACTCAAAGCTAGGTTGGAGAGTTAACCTCCACTTGTATCATTGTACAACCTCATACACTATTTGAAAGGTAGTCTCCTTGGTGGTTAAACGCGGGTGGTATGCTAAAACAATAAAATCTTGTGCAAGTACTCAGGCCGAAACCCCTTTTATTCATATAACTTTTTATTCATTCCAAACAAAATTATCTTATTCGCTGACTCTATTTGGCCATTAGCTTGGGGGATATTCCACCAAAATGAACCAGTTATGTATGCTGAGATGCCTGCAAAATTTCCCAACTGACGAGCTTGTTCGCTGCCTTTGAGATTAGATGATCCATCCACTGACATAATTCATTTCTCGGACGAATATTCTAAAGTGGGTGAGCTCAAATCTATAAAAAAAATAAACTAGTATATGTGATTTGATGGTATTCCAGGCAGTAAATGTAATGTCATATTCTGATAATTCTATCGTCCAAGACACCATCCTACCTGCAAGGTCTGGCTTCTTTAAAATCTGTTTTATGGGGTAATTCATCTTAACAGTAATAAGATGTACTTGAAAATAATGTTTAAGTTTCCTAGAAGTGATAACTACTTCAAGAGACAACATTTTCATCCTTTGATGGAGGGTCTCAGCCCCTTTGAGAACTTTACTAACGAAGTAGACTGGCCTCTCACATTCGTCACCGTCTGGAACCAATACAAAATTGATAGCTTTGTTTAAAATTGCCAAGTATAATTTGAGGGGTGAATTTTCCTTTAAACAATATAAGATAGGTGGGGAGGATATGAAATACTTCAATTCCATAAACTCCTTTTCACATTTTTCTGTCCATTCTAACTTTGTCGACATATTGATAGTAGCGAAGAAGTGTATGAACTTATCGTCGATGCAAGACAAAAACTGGGATAAAGCGGCCAACCTCTGGGTCAGTTGTTGGACTTCTTTCACTGACGTCGGGATCCTTATATAACTGGTCTTCTATCATTTTTCGTGATTAGCCTATATTCCCTGACGTGTCTGCATGAAACCCAGAAACTTGCCGGCTTGTACTCCAAAAGTGCATTTTTCTGGATTAAGCCTCATGTCAAACTTTCTTATTGACTCAAATGTTTCTTCTAGATCTTTTACATGGTCCCTCTCCTCAGGAGTTTTGATCACCATATCATTCATATATACTTCTAAGTTCCTCCTAATTTGTGATGAAAATAGCATGTTCATTAGCCTTTCATACGTAGCCCCAACGTTTTTAAGACTGAATGCCATCATTTCATAGTAAAATTGCTTATGTTAGTCATGAACAATGTTTTGAAGATGCTCAATAGGCTAATTCTTATTTGATTATATCTCGAGTAGGCATCCATAAATTTGAGCATACGAAACCTGGATTCCCCATTGATGAGTTTGTCGATACATGGAAACGAATATTGATCCTTTGGACACACCTTATTGAGGTCGGTGAAATCTGCGCATATGTGCCATTTTCTAATTTTATTTTTCACATGACGACATTGGACATCCAAGTGGGGTATTTTATTTCTCGGATAAATTTAGCCTTCATGCGTTTTTCGACCTCCTTCGAAACATCCATTATTTCTTCTTCTTCGAAACATCCATTTTAACTTTGTCGACTTATTGATAGTAGCGAAGAAGTGTATGAACTTATCGTCTATGCAAGACAAAAACTAGGATAAGTAGGCCAACCTATGGGTCAGTTGGTTGACTTCTTTTACTGACGTCGGGATCCTCATATCACTGATCTTCTATCATTTTTCGGGATTAGCCTCTATTCCCTGATGTGTCTGCATGAAACCCAGAAACTTGCTGGCTTGTACTCCAAAAGTGCATTTTTCTAGATTAAGCCTCATGTCAAACTTTCTTATTGACTCAAATGTTTCTTCTAGATCTTTTACATGGTCCCTCTCCTCAGGAGTTTTGATCACCATATCATCCATATATACTTCTAAGTTCCTCCTAATTTTTGATGAAAATACCATGTCCATTAGCCTTTCATACGTAGCCCCAACGTTTTTAAGACCAAATTCCATCACTTCATAGTAATAATTGCTTATGTTGGTCATGAACAATGTTTTAAAGACGCCCAATGGGATGATTATTATTTAATTATATCTCGAGTAGGCATCCATAAAGTTTAGCATAGGAAACCTGGTTTCCCCATTGATGAGTCTGTCAATATATGGAAACGAATATGGATCCTTTGGACACACCTTATTGAGGTCGGTGAAATCTATGCATATGCGCCATTTTCTAGTTTTATTTTTCACCATGACGACATTGGACATCCATGTGGGGTATTTTATTTCTCGGATAAATTTATCCTTCAGGCATTTTTCGACCTCCTTCGAAACATCCATTCTTTTTTCTTCTTAGTCTTTACGCTTCCTCTGCGCCACGAGTTTCAATGATGGATCAATAGAAAGTTGATGGCAGGTGACTTTTGGGTCGACCCTAGGCATGTCCAAGGTTTTCCATGAAAAGAGGTCGAAATTGTCTCTTAGTATCTTGATGATGTTTGCCTCCTCTTCTTAAGATAATCCTGAACCTATATGTGTGGTCTGAAACTCTTCAACACTGATATGCACCCTTTTTAGTTCTCTAATAGGTGTTAAACTATCAACTGTCAGGTCCTCTTGAGGGTTGAGATCGATCAGTTCACCTTTAGAGAATCTTCATCCGCTGGAGGATCCTGTCGTGCCCTCCTTTTCAGCTTCATGTTGTTTTTGTAGCATTTCTGTGCTAGCCCTTGATCACCTTTGATTACACCTATACACCCATCTTTTAGAATGTACTTCATGGTAAGATAGAGAGTGGACATGGCATCTTTAAGAGCATTATACATTAGCCTTGCAATGATTATGTTATACGGTGAGGATGCATTTACTATCAAATACCTCACTTTGATGCATCTGGCATTGTCTCCACTTCCAAAGACAATCGTGATAGGTAATTGTCCTAGTACCTAGACCTATTAAAGCAACTATGAAAATAATAAACAATGAAGTTGCACTCGAATATTTATTTATCCCACATAAAGGAAAGGAAAACATCGAAGAAAACCTAAGAAAGGAAAAATCAAGGTCTCGCGACCAAGAGAAAGGTACGGGAGTCGATTACGCAAGGAGAAGGTATTAGCACCCATCAAGTCCTATGTACTCAACGCGATCCACTCTTATTGTTATAATTAAATGGTGTGTTATATATAAATCTCACAAGCTAAAGGAATGCATGAAATGAGTTGATAAAGAAAAAAAGAAATTTTTCATTATTGCGCTCGCCTCGGTTTCGAAACCTTTTGTCCACGTACCCCCTTCGTGTAATAGGGAGTCAGAGCACCATAGTTCTTATAAAAAAGAATTGTTTTGTTAGTGTTTTTTAGGAAGATAATGTTACATTAATATTCTAGCAACTGACATATTGCTGCCCGACCTTTGGGGACTCACGCGTCGTATTGCGCAGAATGGAAATAACACATCCTTTTTATGAAAATATTTTTAAAAGAAAATCCCGAAGTCAAAAGAGATTTGGTTGGTGAAGTATTTTTGTTACCTCGAAAAAGGATTTGGTGATTTGAACCACATTAAAGACTATGATTGATAGGAAGCACAAGGTTAGGAATGCACCACCTCATACTCCTCAAATACTTAAGGCTCATGACACATGGTTAGCCTCTTTATTGTTAAGTATTTTTGATATTTTGATTAAGAAAAATAATTTTTAGTTTTAAAGATGCAAAAGTGGAAAGAAAAAGTCTAAAGGAGACTAATGATCCTAATGTTGTCATGCAATATGGTCCTAAGGTTAAGATAACAAAGTGAAAACTACCTAATGTTTTCATGCAAAATGGACATATGGGTGAGGGTTAAAGGAAACTACCTAATGTTATCATGCTTGGTTTAAAATCTAAGGTCTGTCAAATTCACACCTTGAACAAGATGGAATCATATTCCTAAAGGAACATGGTTATCACACAAGCAATCAACAAAGAATAATAAAACAAGCATCACACACTTAACCATGATTTGAAAGAAAACAAACACATATGAGAAGTAATCACTCATTCACCTATTAATCATTTAAACAAGGTCCCTAAAACATACCTACTTCACCAAGCAATTAACATAATAACAAAACTCACACAACTAGGTGACCACCTAAGTACTAGAAAGTTATAACCAAGGATAACACAAAGTAACACTTAAACATGTAACACTGATGTCATCAAGGAAAATAGTAAGGAAATATAGCAATTAAACAATCATATCAATCTGTAGCGGTAGAAATATTGAGACTAAGCCATTGGATTGACATGACTTGCACAAATCAAAATCAAAATCGCCACCACGCTTTATTGTTTCCAAAGGAATGGGAAAAGAGCGAATAATGCAAAAGAGGGGGAGAGAATCTAAGTTCGGGGGTTGGTTATACAAAGGGAAGGTATTATCACTCTAAACATCTATGGTACTCCGCAGGAACCTCTTTGAAAATCTGTGTACTTTGGCTATAAGAGTTGTATACAAAAATAGATTGTGAGGATGAGAAAAGAAGTATTTTTTTATGATTTTTGCACCCGCCGCGGTTTCAAACCTTTAGTGCCTACTTACCACCTTCCGTGAAATAGGGGATCAAGATACTCATAGTGCACCTTTAAAATTTTAAAGCAAGTGTGTTGGTTAATTTTAAGAGACGAGACAAATCATCGTCTTATCTGACTAGAAGAGCATACTTACTACCCACGATTATGAGAAAGGAGAATTTGCATCATCTCAAAGTGGAGGATATGGATTGGATTTTGAAATCAACAAAGCCTCTCTCAATACCCAAGTGGAAAATATCTCACTTTACTACATATCGTAGAAGTATAGTGGTTCGCATCACTACAAGGATTGACAAGAGTCTAATATTTTGAGAAAATTTTAAAGATAAAAAGCCAAACTGGAAAAATAATTTAAATGAGATTGATTTACTTTTAGTTCTCTTACAAAAAAATGTCAAAGTATTATTAAGTTGGTTAAAGTTTGATTTAATAAAATAATTTTGAAAATGCATGCACATAAGTCCAAGTTTATTGTGAAAGCGATTCAAGTTTAGAAAACAAGAATAGTTTTGAAAAGGAGGGAGAAGAATTTGAAATTACAGAATATGGGAGGAGATGAAGGGATTATCCTAAAGCATAAGGTAAAATCTAGGGAAAAGAACCGTCTAAACAACAAGAAGCCAACACTTGACACAATGAGTCAATGTAGAATTCCCATCTTTTAGATTGAAACCAAACAAGCAAAGATAATAAACCTCTTAAGAAAAACAAGCTTCAATTGTAGTCTTCACAAAAATTGGGCAAAGTAACAGCTGCATACATATGAGTTCCCAATCACTAATAAAGCATATAATCAGAATAACTTGCACACAAAGAAAACAAATAACCCAGCGTCTCGGGGTAAACCCCATGAATTCAAGAAAAAATAACAATAGAAGTCATAAGGTCTCAAGGTAGGCCAAAGTCTCTAATCCTAAGTATAAGATGTCAATCACTCCATAATGCCAAGGATGTGACCAAGTAGTCCAAGTAACATTAAAGTTTTTTATGGTTCAAGTTGATTATTAGGTATCTTCAAAAAGAAATGAAAAGCTCAAGTGAAAAAAATAAAATGACATAAAGTTAAATGCTCAAGTGAGAAAAGATGAAAAAAGCATGGAATGTAAATGCTAGAGTAAAATGGTGCATAAAGTAAAGGCATAAAATAAAAGCATAAAATAAAGGCATAAGATAAAAGTTAAGTGTTAATGAATTAGTAATTAGAGGTTAGTTGAATGACCATCTTGAAACTTGCATTTGAAACTCATTAGAGGATTGATAAAACCAAAGCCTCTCAATAACAAATTTCATTTTATTTTTGTCAAGTATATCATTCATTTCAAGTTCTCAAATAAACAATAAATGATCAATGATGTTTAACTGATTCACCTTGACCAAAACTTATGAAGATTCATTAGAGGATTGATAAGACCAAAGCCTCCTAACAATAAATCACAAGAATATTGGATCAAAGGTTTCAAATTAACATAGTTGGGCTTGCAAACATAGGTTTAAAATCTCCTAAAAATGAGAGTTAGGACTTGGTGAGGTTGATGAAAACTCATGAGATGACCTATAATCTTATGAGTCCTTAAGACATCTTCTATCCATTTTCAAGATTTGCACATAAAATAAGGGTTAAAGTTCACATATTTAAGATCATTATGGAAAAAGAGTAGGCTCAAGGAGATAAATATTTACCAAGTTATGATCTTTTGAAGTCACATAAGGGAATTTGATGGCGTATCCCAAGGACTTGTTATATTTATCAAACATTAGGCATCTTCCACATGAAATTTTCTTGAAAATTTTGAAGTGATTTGTTTATAGCCCATTAAAGAGGAGAATGTCTTTAGAATCACTCAAAAATACCAAAAGATGAGTAAGATATAGCCCTCAGAAGTTCAAAACCCTAGCTCCTAGAGCAATAAAATGCCTTGGAAACCCTTTTCAATTTTAACAAACTTTCTTGCACAAATACATTTGTCTTGTAAATAGAAGTTGTTGAGGATGATAATAAGAAACTATAGCAACCATAACCACTTCCAAATATTAAGAATTGGGGGAATTATGCACTTGTGATCAAGAAATTAAGAACTTGTCCAATTAGGTCACTCTTCTTCAATCAACCATTACATCTTTGAACTATTTTTGACAACTTGAGGCATGATGAATCATAATAGACTTTGTCATGATATTACTTAAGAGCATATTCAATGATGAAGCTTGAATCTCAATGAAGCTTTGTTGAAGAAGGCATGTAAATAGACTCATGAGCCTGTAGATTTACTTGATGGAATGTGTTGTGCTTTCACCTATAATATCATCAATTAGGGAAAACATTAATTGTGTTTATTAATTAAGAGTTAATCAATAAAAATATATATGATCGCAATATACAAGTTAAGGAGCTTAGTGATTCCCCTTGAGAAAAGCTAAAGATAAGGAGAAGAACCAAACCCTAGTGTGATCTTGTTGTGATTAAGTTAATATGAGATGATAGATGGATCTTAGGGGGAAAACCGGGGTACAAGAGCTTCCCTTATTTAAATGTCTTATATCCAGAGATACGAAGGTTAAAATATTCGTGTCGACACGATTGAAGATACTTAAATATAAAACAAACCCTACTTTTTCCTCTAAGATGCCATGCAATGTTTATGATTGTGCTTACAAATAAGCAGATCCAAGGGTGATACAATACACCACTGGGGATACAAAAAATAAAAGATAAAAAGAAGATTATACCAAGAAAATAAATCACTGGTAAACAAAAGACTCGACTCCACCGGGGCAAAGCCTAAGGAAGATACAATCATTACATCAACTCAGACATTGAGGAGAGAAAATAAAGGATAACAGTGATCAACAGATAACTGCAAACTATCCACTCTGAGAGAAGAGAGCAAAAAAAGAAGTAATGTCGACCCACTGAGGGAAAAAAGTGGTAGGATAATACCAGCAAACATCAATGTTAAAGATGGTAACAATTGATTGGCATCAGTACTTACAACTGGATACAAATAAACTTCTTTAGAGTAATGTGAATCTCAACGACTAACAATCTCCCATAATGAAGAGAATACCATCCATCGGAAAAAGATCTCAACAAAGAACTATCTCCCATAATTACGAGACTACCATTCATTGGAGTAACAAATCACAACAACAAACTATATCCCATAATGACGAGACTACCATTCATTTGAGTAACAAATCTCAACAACAAACTATCTCCCATAATGACGAGACTACCATTCACTGGAGTAACAAATCTTAACAACAAACTATCTCCCATAATGATGAGACTACCATTCATTGAAGTACCAAATCTCAATAACAAACTATCTCCCATAATGACGAGACTACCATTCATTGGAGTAACGAATATCAATAACAAACTATCTCCCATAATGACGAGACTACCATTCATTGGCGTAACAGATATCAACAACGAACTATCTCGTATAGTGATGAGACTACAATCCATTGGAGTAAACAAATCTCAGCTACAAACTACATCCCATAATGACGAGACTACCATCCATTAGAGTAAACAAAATGTGAATCTTCTCAGGGAACTAACAGACTTACTAGGGAAGTACAAGTTGCTCAAATAAAGAGACATGCCATTTGCTGTTGTGAGAAGGGAGTGCAACAATGCTGTTGGGGAAGAAACATGGCTTCCTGGGGGGAATGCCAATATATTCCTGCTGAGGAACTAAAGTCTTTACGTGCAAAATAAATGCACATTCTTAAACTAAGGCTTAAAGCTTCCAGAAATCAAAATAATAATGTTGCTTGGGACCATAAATTCAAAGCAGAAACAAACTAGAGTGAGACAGTCAACCGAGATAGCACCTGATGTGAAATAAACTCAAAAGGGGATCACAATCCACTCAAATAAAGAACTGAATAGGAAGGTTAGAGCAAAAATATTCCACAAGGGATAACTCAGTGGAGAAATTGAAAGAATATACACTTTCTGCTTAAAGTTAATAATCTATTGGAGAAAGGGAAACACAACTCTGCAAATAGGGTAATATGCCAATGAAATATCAATGGATGCAAATGAGTAATGAATTTAATTCAGCTATGCATGATACATGTATGAATGTTATCATGTATATGCTGACAAAACTATCACACCATACTGTGGATAAACAGATAAAACCAAATTGGGTAAAGTTAATACTCGGCTAAATCACATCCAGGAGGGAAATATATAAGAAATTAAACACTAACAAAGTCATATTCCATGGCTTAGTTTCACTGGGAAGAAACAAAATCCGAAAATAATCAAATCAAGACAAAAGAATCAGTGCCAATACTGGGATCTAACATCATCCTCCAGGCTTTACCAGGGAATATCGCACAGGCTTCAATGAGGGAAAAAATGCTTCAACATATGTACTCATACTGGGGATTGTAATATCGATCTCGATGGGGAAAACAATACCATATTGTCGACATATCACCTGGAGATCTCGTGCTGACTTTATAAGGGAGTACAACACCAAATCATTGAGAGGATCCCAAAATACCTTCTCCAATACCAAGAGTGACAATTACATAAACTTCCATGGAGAGAAATTATGAAATTTTATGGGGATAATAACTCTCAGAGAGAAGCAGTATTTCAACTTCACTCGGGGACCTAAGAAATCAAACAATACAACAATAAATCAAAATTATGGGTATTTTAAATCAAACCCAACACTTGGTGAGAGAAAACCCACAAGGTTGTCAATTGTTCCCACACTTCTTAGAAAAGAAACTGTCCTTGTTTAGTTGCTGGGGAATCTGGGGTAGAGGCTTTGGACCATGCAAACTTGAAATCAAAATGAACCAAGACTTTACTGGGGAAAATGGGATCACAGACCCAACATCCCAGCATACATCAATTGGTATCATCTCCAACTAACGGAGAAACACAAGAAGATCATACGCATTCAAGCAAAAAGTGACCTTGGAGAACCTTCCTGGGGAATATATACTTACAAAATTTCTGAGTTCGTCCATCCTTGGGATCACCACTTTTGTTTTTCTCGAGTCACAAAATCTAAAGTAAAAAGTAATTTGTAAATTCTTAAAACAAAACAATTTCTTTATTTAATATTTTTGTTTTTGAAAATTACTATCAATAATAAATGGAGTCTTTGTAAGAAGAATAAAATAAGAATTATAAAGAATTGAATAAAAGCTCAAACTTTATTAATAGAATGGTAGCCTGTGAATGGAGGGACCCCATAGATGATTAAAAAGTCTAGAAAATGGTAATATATAATGGAAAACATACATCAAAATACAATGACTACTATTTTCCCTAACAACTTTGAACTCCTGAGCAGTGACTTCTGTTAAAGTCTGGTAATGATCCAAGAAGATCGTTGCTTCAATGATCAAGTCTGGTCTGATGTAGTTACTTGCAAGAAATCCCTATCTTTTGCCTAGATTGACCTTGCGGGTTTTCAACCTACCGGGAAAGAATTATTCTGTTTATGTCTCTAATTTTTGCCTAGACCGCCCTTTTGGGTTTTCGGCCTACCGAGATGCTCCTTTTTGCCTAAGCCGCCCTTTCGGGTTTCCGTCTTAGAGGTCTATTCTTTTATATATCTAGGCGAAGTATTTCTTGACTGCGTCAGCATTTAGAGGACGTGGGAATCCTTGCCATCCATAGTTTGATGAATGAATGCACCTCCAGAGAAGGCTTTCTTGACAACATACGGGCCTTCAAAATTGGAAGTCCACTTGCCCCTAGAATCAACATTAAAAGACATGATCTTCCTAAGCATGAGGTCTCCTTCTCTGAATTCAAGAGGCTTGACATTTTTATCAAAAGCTTTCTTGATTCTCTTCTGGTATAACTGACCAAGACACAAGGCCGTCGTTCTCTTTTCTTCAATCAAATTAAATTGGTCAAACCTGTTTTGGACCCATTCATCCTCTGACAACTTGGTTTCGATCATCACATATAAAGAGGGAATATCAACCTCAACGGGGAGCATTGCTTCCATGCCATACACAAGAGAGAACATGGTTACCCCTGTTGAAGTGCGGACAAATTTTCGATACCCGTGCAAAGCAAAAGAGATCATTTCTTGCCAATCTTTATAATTAACAACCATCTTTTGGATGATCTTATTAATGTTCTTATTAGCAGCTTCAACAACCCCATTTATCTTTGGCCTGTAAGGATATGAATTATGATGGAAAATCTTAAATTCTTCACAAAGTTCTTTCATCATTTTTTTATTCAGATTCGAGCTGTTGTCGGCGATAATCCTACTTGGCACAACATACCGACATATAAGATTGTTCTTGAGAAAATGCACTACCACCTGCTTAGTGCCATTAGCATATGAAGCTGCTTCCACCCACTTAGTGAAGTAGTCGATTGATACCAAGATAAAATGATGTACGTTCGACGCCTTGGGTTCAATCATTACAATCATGTCAATATCCCACATAGAGAAAGGCCACGGGGAAGAAATAATGTTGAGAAGTGTCGGAGGCACATGGATTTTGTCAGCACCAATCTGGCACTTATGGAAATTCTTTGCAAATTTGTAATAGTCAGATTCCATTGTCAGCCAATAGTAACCTGCCCTAAGCATCTGCTTTACCATTGAATGTCCATTGGCATGGGTACCAAAGGAACCTTCATGGATCTCATGCATCAACATGTCTGCTTCATGTATATCCACGCATGTGAGCAAGACCATGTCATAATTTCTTTTGTATAAGACATTCATTGAGGAAAACGCTACCTTCCAACCTTCTCAATGTCTTTCTATCTTTATTTGATGCACCATCCGAGTATTCCCGAGTAGGGAGAAAATGCTTGATATCATAATACCAAGTTTTCTCATATGACATTTCCTCTATTGCAAACACATGAGCCGTTCTATCCAAGTGTTGCACTGTGAAATGAGGCACATCATTCCTAGTATTTACTTGATACATAGAAGCTAGAGTTTCCAATGCATCAGCCATATGATTTTCATCTATGGGGATATGATGGAATTCAACTTTATAAAAGAAAGGTAATAATTTTCTAGCATAGTCTTTGTAAGGGATCAAGCCAGGGTGACAAGTATCCAATTCTCCTTTAATCTGATTTATTACCAAAGCTGAATCGCCATACATATCTAGAACTTTGATTCTGAGATCAATATCCTCCTCGAGGCCCATGATACAAGCTTCATACTATACCATATTATTAGTGTAATAAAATTCCAAACTTGCAGTAAAAGGTATATGTGATCCATGAGGAGTGATAATCACAACACCAATTCCTTTCACATAAGCAATCACAACTCCATCAAATACTATACCCCACCGGGATTTAGGATCAGGACCTTCCCCAGGCAAATGTTCATCACAATCTTTTACCTTCAAAAACATCACATCCTTATCATGGAAATCATATTAAATCGACTGATAATCATCAAGCGGTTGGTGAGCAAGATAATCTGCCAACACACTGTTTTTATAGCTTTCTGAGTATGGTATTCAATATCATATTCAGATAACAGCATCTGCCAACAGGTAATTCTCCAAGTGATAGTAGGCTTCTAAAAAATATACTTAATTGGATCCATTTTGGAAATCAACCAAGTAGTATGATTCAACATATATTGCCGCAACCGCTTTGCCTCCCAGGCCAGAGCACAACATGTCTTTTCCAGCATAAAATATGGAAACTCACATTCAGTAAACTTCTTGCTGAGATAATAAACGACTTATTCCTTCTTCCCTATTTCATCTTGTTGTCCCAAATTACAGCCCATAGAATTATCTAACACTGACATATACATAATCAATGGTCTTCCTTCAATAGGAGGGAGCAAGATATGAGGTTCAAACAAATACTCTTTAATACTTTTAAATGTCCTCTAGCCATCATCTGTCCATACACAACCTTGATCTTTCTTTAACAACTTAAATATCGGTTCACACATTGTAGTCATATGGGAGATAAATATGGAAATGTAATTCAACTGCCCAAGGAAGCCTCTAACTTCTTTTTCAGTCCTTGGCACAAGAATTTCTTGAATTGCTTTGAATTTCTCAAGATCAAATTCAATTCCTTTTTGGCTGAAAATGAACCTAACAATTTCTCTGATCAAACATCAAAGGTGCATTTGTTTGGATTCAAGCGGAGATGATACTTCCTCAAATGCTGAAACAATTTCAATAAATCCTCTATATGCGCTTCTTCAATCTGGGATTTGGCAATCATATCATCAACATATACCTCAATTTCCTTGTGAATTAGATCATGGAATATGGTTGTCATAGCCCTCTGGTATGTTGCACCAACGTTCTTCAACCTGAAGGGCATCACTCTGTAACAGAATGTTCCCCAGGGTGTGATAAACGTTGTTTTTTCCATGTCCTCAGGAGCCATTGTAATTTGATTATATCCGGAAAATCCATCCATGAACGAGAATACTTTGAATTTTGATGTAATGTCAACCAACACATCAATATGTGGTAATAGAAAGTCATCTTTTGGACTTGCTTTGTTTAAATCTCTATAATCAACGCACAAACAAACTTTTTTGTCTTTCTTTTGTATAGGGACAATATTGGCAATCCATTGAGGGTACACCGATGTCACAAGAAAACCAGCATTAATATGCTTTAAAACTTCTTCTTTAATTTTCACTGCCATATCAGGGTGAGTTCTTTGCAACTTCTGCTTGATTGGCGGGCATTATGGCTTTAGCGGCAAATGATGTTCCACAATATCCGTATCCAAACCATGCATGTCTTGGTATGACAAAGAAAAAATATCCACATATTCTTTCAACAATTTAATCATCCTGCTCTTTACATCGGGATGCAACATTGCTCCAATCTTGAATTCCTTTGAATCTTCCTCTGAACCCAAATTGATCGTCTCTAATGACTCTTTGTATGGTGGAATGACACTTTCCTCACGCTCAAGCAAACGTTAAACCTCCTCTGGAATCTCATCATATTCTTCTTCTTCGGCCCTATACACAGGATATTCAAAGTTAGGAGAGGGTGCAGGATCATTGTATTCAACAGGTTTTTTAATTAATCTGCACATATGATTTATGATTGCATTTAGAAACTGACACATATAGCAAGTGATTATGCAGATTACAATTATTATTTATTTTGATAGGTTTTTTAAAAAAAAAAATTATTACCATTTTCCAAGAAAAGACAGATAATAAAGACACAATTTGGGAATCAAAGACAACTTTTATTATTGATTTTAAGGATCAAAGCAAACAGATAAGCCCATACAGTATCAACTTTCACTTTGGGCAGATTGAATGATTTTTGAAAATATTAACAAAAACAAATTACTTTGAGATATGAATGCAAGAGGGAACATCAATGGTGATCAAATTTTGGACCGACCCTAACTTCATGCGTCACATAGTTTGGCATCTCTTGCTCTGCTTCATCCTCCACAATAACATTGATCCTAGGAACAGTTGGATGAAGATAGCCCCCGCTATGAAAGATATCCTTGTATTTGTTCAAAGAAAACATTGGCTTCATATCTATACCTTTATCATGTTTCACAGAGAATACCAAACTAACTCTATTCTTATTCACAGGTGGATCCAAAATCTCCCCCCATACCATATTAGGGCCATTACGTACTACCTGTTGAGCATCTTTAAACGAAGCTATATAGTTCTCATTTCCTCTTATATTATCAATGGATAAAGCTTGGAACTGAGTTCCAATAGCATCTTTATCCACTTCCACAACACTGAAAGAGGATAAATGAGATATTATCAATGCTTGTTCTCCATTTATGATGATCACCTTTCCTTCACGAACAAACTTAAGCTTTTGGTGCAAAGTTGAAGTGACAACCCCTGCCTGGTGTATCCATGGTTTTCTCAGTAAACAGATGTAAGAGGGCACAATATCCATAACTTGGAAAGTATTTTGAAACAAGTGCGGGCCTATGTGAATAGGTAGATCTACTTCCCCAATAACATACTTCCTTGATCCATCGTAAGCTTTTACAATTATGCCACTCGGGCGCATGGGAGCTCCCTGATACTTCAGCTTCAACAGTGTGCTCCTTGGTATGACATTTAAAGAGGACCCATTATCAATAAGCACATTTGAAAATGAATCTTTCTTACAGTTCATGGAGATATCGAGATCCAGATTATGATTCCTTCCCTCATCGGGCAATTCGTCATCACAGAAACTAAGGTTATTACAAGATGTAATATTCCCTACTACACTGCTGAATTGGTCCAAAGGCATACCACTTTCTACGAAAGCTTGATCCAATACTCTCATTAAAGATTCCCTGTGGGAAGAAGAGTTCATCATCAAGGCTAGAATAGATATCTTTGATGGTGTCTGCAACAATTGATCTATGATCCTGTAATCGCCCATCTTGATAATTTTCAATATCTCATCCATGTCTTTTTCTACTGTAGTACCACTAGATTCCCCCACTTCTTTATTAGGTTTAACACTTTCAACAACCATTTTATCAACATTAATACTCCCTCAAATGACAGGTGCGAAAACACGGCCATTGCGGGTCACTCGGCTGGCCTGAGCAATATTCTTGACACCAGACAATGGCTGGATGGGAACTTCCACACCATCATCTAGAATTGTAGCATTGTATTTGTATGGCATGGTCTTGTATAAATCATAAGGAACATGACTCGGAAAACAAATCACCACTGGAGAAACATATGGCTTGCTATGATATTCAATCTCAAAAGGAGCGAGAACACTGAAATAAGGCACAATAACATTCACCCCTTATTCAAAATATTTAGACATCACATGACATCGCTAGAAAACACATCTTCATATGAGGAAAATAATTCATCTGCAGAAGCATAGTCATTATCCGACACAATCTCATCCAAGAAATCTTCAATCACATTAATCCCATGGTAATCATCCCTATTTCCTGAAACCTTTATAGTACCATTGTCCAACAACAACTGAATACCCCTTCTTACAATGGAACAACCACGAGAATCTCTACAGCAGATTCGACAAGACCCATAATGGTGTTCTTCTTGACCATTCATATGACAGAAGGTAGTGTGCAACTGCACCTAATCATCATTCATATGATTCACATCAAAGATCCAAAATTCTCCAAGACATCCAAAGACCATATTCACATCTTCTTCGTACTCTTCCCTAGGCCTGATTATATGAATACGACCTTCATCCATCATTTCATGAAGATCAACTTTTATCTTATCGCACCCTTATATATCTGTACTACAAATACCACAACCAACATGGTCATACATATAGTAACTAAATTTGCAGAGGTCGGCATGCATCTTTACCAAATCTCCTCTAACCAGGTTGATATAAAAAATCCGGAAGTGCCCTGGACAACCAGCAATCATGTTTACAGCATTTTCTCCTCCATGCTTTGGTAAAGGATTATCTTTCACGTTAGGGACAACATCTTTGAAGGATAGAAGGCCAGATCTCACCATCTTTTGTACCTCAAATTTCAGAGGATAACAGTTTTCCACAATGTGCCCTGGTGCTCCCTGATGGAAAGCACACGTCTGATCTGCCTTATAATACCAAGGCAACGACGATGGTATAACAAGGGGTGGCCTGGTATGAACCAACTTTTTCTAAATCAATGCTGAGAGTAACTCTGCATATCTCATGGGGATATAGTCAAAAGCCTCTCTTTTCTGATTCTGCCCTTGATTTCCCTGAGGGGATGGTCTTTGATAAGCAATTATGGTCAGATCCACATTGACAACTGGAGTTATCGAAGCGACCTGTTGGTGCCGCTGAAGATCTTTTCTAGGAGGATTAACCCTTATCTCTTGAGTGGAAGAATTTCTATCTCCTTCTTTCTTCTTAGAAAATCAGTATCATGGTTTCTTCGTACTACCCGAATTTTCACCTCTTGTCAAGCGACCCTCTCTTACAGCTTCTTCCAAACTAACGACCATACTCACCATTTCGGTAAAATCACTAAGTGCACTCGCCACCATTATTTCATAGTAGAAGGCACCTAGAGTCTTTAGGAAAATATTTTTCATCTCTTTCTCTTCCATTGGAGGGATCACCTGGGCGGCCACTTCATGCCATCTCTGTGCATATTCCTTAAATGACTCCTTGTCCTTTTGGACCATTGCCATGAGTTGATCACGGTCAGGACCCATGTCCACATTATACTTGTACTATCTAATAAACGCTTCACCCAATTTGTTGAAAGTATGAATGTTGGCACTATCGAAGCTCATATACCACTTCAATGCGACACCAGTCAAACTATCTTGAAAAAAGTGAATTAACATGCGTTGATCATCATTGTGAGTGTCATCCCCCAAATTTGTCCTACCTCAGTGATCCTTTTATTTTTTATTTTAATTAAAGATGGTACATAAATATATAATGGACTATCTTTATTCAAGATCAAGGGGGGTGTATTTTAAATCAAGGAGATTTAATTATTATTTGAAGGAGGGGTGAAAATTAAATCCGGGAGTATGCAAAAGAAAGGGGAAGAATTAAACGCTAGGCCCAATTGAATTAAGGGAGAAGTTCTGACTATAAACAAAGAAATGCTAGGTTGTATGGATTAAGCCCTGACCTATCAGAACTTATGAGACAGAAATCCCTGAAGTTCTTCTTTATAGAAATAAACGCAAAAGTTGTGCAGATCAGAGCCAGAATCAGGCACAAGCTAGTCCTGATACAGAACTGGAACATCAGATCTTCTAGCAGATTCAGATTATAAGCAAGGGCAGAATCATATTATCTTCCACAATCTAAATTCATAGTTTCAGAGGCTAAACAACCCAAGCCCAAATCTGTTGGACGTGCACTGTATCAATTTCAATCAAATCTTCCACAGAGGATCAATTCCAATCAAATCTTTTTAATTTTATCCACAATCTTTGCTCTAGCCATAGTCCAAGCCCAAAAATTGAACATTATAAATAAAGGAGCAAATTAGCAAACTAGGGGAGAGGAGGATAAAAAGAATACGAGGAGAGAGAGGAATTGGTAGAGAAAAGCAATACAGTAACGCTTGAAGAAAGAGCAAGAATAGGAAGAACATAAGAGTTTCTGGAAAACGCAGAAGAAGAACACACATGGGGATAACTGAGGTTCCAATATCTGGAACCCTAGTTTCAATCGATGTCGCTCCATTTTCCGTCGCTTCCATCACCAGAATCTGCAGAAGAAGAAGGAACGGGCAGCAAAACACGCGCCAGAATCAGAAGTAAAAGTGCCAAAGGGATAACAAATTTTAATCTGTTTCTTTACTGTTTTCATGCTGGGTAGGGTTAGAAGGACATAAGCAGGGCTGAAACTATAGAAAAGATATGTAGATAGTCTTATATTCTGATTGAATGTTCGTGCTAATTTATTATGTTCAGATGTAGTTCCCTTTCTAGAAGTTCTGACTAGGCTTAACCCATGTTTCAGATCATTCCCTTTGTCTAGAATCAACATTAAACTTACATACTCTCTGTTAGCCCTTTTTCCATAAACTCTGAGGAGTGGGCTTAGCCTAGAATTTGACATCCCAATTTTGTGACTTTGTTGACTAGCTTACAACGTGCCTCTTCAGAAGTTCTGTGATTGGGGAAAAAACCCAGTCAATTTCCCTTCATCCCCTGCAGAACCTTTGCCCCTTTTAGAACATCCCTTTTTTTACAAAATTTTCGCTAGGGCTTAACAACCAGAAGATGCACCCCCTGCTCATAAATTGTTTCTTTCACTTTTCTATTTTTGTAATGATTTATAATTATTATAATTATTAATTCTTATTGAAAATATGAATATTATTTATTATATCACTTAAATTATTTTTACATCAAAAATTGCATATTATTTTCTTATATTATTTGCATTAAATATTTTTTATATGTCATGCATTAATAAGAATCTTTACAATTAATATCTATAAAAACCACTCAACAAATCTCAAACTTTTTTTTCACAAGCAAATAATCTAAACAACTAATTTTGCAAAAGGGTTTCAAGCCGATTTTGACTTACTGCACGTTTAGCCAAAATCTCCACAATCATTACTCCCAGCCAAAATGCGAGGTGATTCAAAGTACGTTTGCAACCCCAAAAAAACACAAACCCATACGAACTACGAATTGAGACTCTGATTCCTCCTAATAGGATACGTAGGCATACGTTCAAAAATCGCAGCGAGGTCCCCTATAAAAAATTTAAACCCTTTCCCCTATAAAAAATTTAAACCCTTTCCCCTAATAAAATTTAAAACCCTATTTTACCTAAACCTAAACCTAAAACCTAGTATCCTTGTGAACAAGGTAGATGAAAGGTGCCTAACACCTTCCTTTCGTCTAATGAAGTCCGAAACCTAGAATCTCTGTCTGCGAATTAAGGTTTTCTATTAGATGCCCTTCCCTAGGATAAAAACTTATAGTGGTGAATCTTGATTTAAAAACCAGTTGCGACAGTGAGTAGACATCCTTCTCACATACATCACAAGGTGAGCACGAGGAAAAGTTTTTCCCTTGTACTTCTCGAATTCCGGTACTTTGAACTTCGCACGTATTTTCACATTTCCAAACAAAGATCGTTCACATTCTGCCCAAACAATTCTTTTCCTCTAAGGGCCCATATTTCTTTCTTCATCTTATCAAACTGATCCTGAAAATAGTCTATTTGATCATAGAAGCCCAAGCTTTCACTTGGCGGAGGAATAGGACGATAAACTTCATCATTAACAAACGAAACAACATTCACCGATGGGGGTGCAGGAGTAGCAGCAGCTCGAACAACTGGAGCATCAAGATTAAAACCTTTTGTCATGAAGTTTTCTGGAATTCCCCATGGATAACCCTGAGGCATACGATTATGAGCAACAGTAACTGGGGCAATAGAAACAGGAACTGATGGACCTTCAGAAGAAAATGTTGTTTGTTGAGGCTGAGCAAGTGGTGGCTGATTCTGAATAGCCACAAGAGATTCCATCAAAGCAGTTAAATTAGCCATAACGGCCTTCAAAGCAGTAACCTCGTCGCGCAACTCACAATTCTCTTTTTCAAGATTCTCCATTTTCTTCTTAGAATTAGCTCGAGTATTATACCGGTGAGACAACTTATTGAACGAAGCAGAGAAATTCAGTAAGACACCTGGGTATGAAAAGAAATGCAAGAAATATATACAAGATGATGCATGATATGCAATCCACATGATTTTATTAGTAATTCAAGGGACTCAAAGAATTATAGATAATTTTGCAAATATTAAAGTGCTAACACATTTGAAATATTGAAAATCTCATTATAATAACTTCAAAATAGATTGCAACTTTTTTCAGTACAAGTTTCAACAATCCCAGGTACAAAAAGAAGATAAAATCTAAAAAGCCTAAGAAATAAAAGTTGATGAAGATCAATCCACACACTGACGCTTTCCTGTAAGTCTAGCAATCTGAGCCTTTAGCTACTTGTTCTCTTCTGCATACCTATCAGCAACCTCTTTCTAATCGTCAGAGCCGGGAAGTGAATAACTAAGTTTTGATTGAGCTCTAGAGGAAAATAAATCCTCTTTCTTATCCATCATATCTATAACACGACTCTCAATAATCTTAATTAGGTGATCCTTCTCCTTCAAGTCTGCTTGGTAGGATATCTCTTAAGTCTGACACTTATTCTTCCAAGCCTCCTTATCCTTTTGCATCCTAAGTAGGGACAGCTGAAGCACTTCCACATCATCCAAAAGGGGAGGAGTGGTCTTCACATATATATCAGGCATAGGTGCTTCACGGGAATATTGCATCTTCAACTGGATGGATCTTGCTTGTATCCACTGAAGATAAGGCTCCAAAGAAACAATCCCTCTTGGTCCCAAGTCCTTTCTACTCTTTATGTGAATATGACACCAAGCCCTTGCAATCTGCTCCTTAGCTTCATTATGATTATCTCCCTCTTTAAGAAAGAAATCACTCAGATGAATACTATTTGGATTATCCCTCATCTAATATCCAAGTTGTCGTCGTGCAAGAACAGGATTGTAGTTGATTCCTCTCTTTATACCAAGAACAGGTACATTGGGGAAACTACCACAACTATCGACAATCTCTACATCATGGTAAGCCTGATGGTACCAAACAATATCTGAATGAGTAAGGGCCATAATACTTGGAGCCCAACGAGGTTCCTTCCTGATATCCCAAAAAGCATCAGACCATTGGGTCTCAAGGAAGGTCTCAAGGAAGGCCAAAGTCTCTAATCCTAAGGTTAAGAAGCTCATCACTCCATAATGCCAAGGATAGTGACCAAGTAGTCCAACTAACATTAGAGTTTTTTATGGTTCAATTTGATTATTAGGTATCTTCAAAAAGAAATAAAAAGCTTCAGTGAGAAAAATAAAATGACATAAAGGTAAATGCTCAAGTGAGCAAAGATGAAAATTTCATGAAATGTAAATGTTAGACTAAAATGGTGCATAAAGTAAAGGCATAAAAAAGCATAAAATAAAGGCATACGATAAAAGTCAAATGTTAATGAATTTGTAATTAGAGGTTAGTTGAATGAGCATCTTGAAACTTTCTTTTGAAATTCATTAGAGAATTGATAAAATAAAGCCTCTCAACAACAAGTTTCATTTGATTTTTGTCAAGCATATCATTCATTTCAAGATCTCAAGGCAACAATAAATGATCAATGATGTTTAAGTAATTCACCTTGACCAAAGCTTATGAAGATTCATTACAGGATTGATAAGACCAAAGCCTCCTAATAATGAATCACAATATTATTGGATCTAAGGTTTCAAACTAACATACTTGGGCTTGCAAATATAAGTTTGCGCCACGGATGATCATTTCTCGAATCGGGACAAAATTTAGCCATATGTTAAGTAATCGTAAGTGGACTTATATAGAAGTCACACATATTTTGAGGTCGGTCAATAGCAATCTATGTACCATATGTTTAGAGAAATGATATGTAAATTATTCTCCAATAATATGTAGTACAAGTAAGAAGGAGATAAGATGAAGTGGGAGGGGATAATAATTAAACCACATTTGAACCAAAAATTTAATCAATCTATCATTAAAATTATTCCTCCATTTTGGTGGAGTTAAACTCAACACCCAAGATCTAATGATGTTAATGAAGCTCATGATAAAAATCTCATAGTTCAATATCAGCCAGAATATATACCAAAATAAAATTGTATTTAAAAAAATTAAGAAAAAAGATTTTTTAAAATGGTTTTAAATGAAAAAAAGGGGAAAATAGCAACTATATTCAAAACATCCAAGAAAAATTCAATGAGACCATAGAAAAATCAGAAGTGAGCTCAAGTATTTTTATAAAATTTTTGATAATTTTTTAAAGTCAGAAAATATTTATAAAATTAAAAGAAATAGGCAAAACAAACCAAAAATTGTAAAAAATAGTAAAGTAAGAAATAAAAATAAATTTAGGTCACTAATATTTGTCAAGAGGTCACTGGATCATTCCATTTTTTTTAGAATTTAAAAATTAAGAAAAGTATTTTTAAACATTTAAAACAACTCAAATAAAGTGAAAAAATATAAAAAATATCAAAACATAAAATAAAATTGTAAAAAATAATAATTAGAAAGAAAAAAATCAAAAGTATTTTTAAGAAATTTTTTAGATTTTTTAAAGTTAAAATGAATTTTTTATGAATTTTTTATGAATTTTTAAAGTTTAAAGCAAATAAGATATAAAATCAGAAATAAAAATAAAAACAAAAAATATGTAGACCATTGGATCAATGTAAAAACGCATTAGTAATTAGATCCAAGGGATCTGGCACGCTGTGCATATCATGGACATTAGTGAATAAAACACTGAATCATTTATTAAAATTAGAATTTAAAAAAAACAAATGGAACGATATCATTGGTTGAGAGATGACACGTTGGTCATCTTTAACCTCCAGCCACAGGAATTGCAAGTCTCTGAAATGGAAAAATTAGAGCTCGAGACTGGTACCATTCGCTTCGTCTCTTCAAGACGATTCCAATGGTACTCTCGCGCAAAATTTTGTAAGGTGTAGCTCAGTCCTTTTGGAAGGAAAGATTTGAAAATTCATGGCTAAAACTCACTTCCATTTGAAAACAAATGTTGTGACTAGAATCAGTATGATGAGAGCTTCATTACAGTACCAAAGTTTGAGAGAATTGGTGAAGGAATCTACCTATTGAGGTTCAAATTTAGAGCTCTGAAACATGACTTGGCTAGCACGATTTAGGAAGTCTTAGAGCTTGGTTCTTCTTATGTTAGATTCAGTGAAGTTCAAGGATGAAGAATTGACAAAGAAAATGGATTGAGGAAAGCTATAAAACCAAATTCGAAGTTGCAGAAAAGTGAGTTCAAGAGTGAGTTTGGCAGGGTGATTTTGCCTATCTAAACTTGCTAAAACGAGTGGGATAGTGCCTGTATTTATAGGAGAAGTGAATGGAATCAAGAGGAGGGATGAATGGTGATGCAATTTGAATGGAAATTGTGCACACCTGTTTTCAGGAAATAAGTGTGATCACATGTGCATCAAAACTCATCCAAATGATGCGTTTTGACACTATTAATCATCCACATGCTTATGCTAATCATGTTTAAGTAGAAAATATGCACAAATTTGGTGATTAGAAGTCAAACTATGGAAATTGCATTCTGACTGTTTGAGAAACTTCAGTTCCAAGGTACCAACTTTGGAAGCATGGCGTGCACAATTCAGGAAGCTTTATGACTTGATTATTGATGCGTTGGAAAGACAAGGTTACAAAATTTACAATGTGCAAAGAATGGAATCAAATGGATGCTTGAGATGAAACTTCTGATGAGTCAAAGTTGAGAAAAAGATGTTGACTTTTTGTACTTAGAAAAATTCTATGTTTTTCTTCAACAATGACCTATAATATCTTGCATCAAAACATGGCCTTCCATTTAAACTTTACTCTTGACCAAAAAAGTTGGCATGAAGTAGATCCCTTGAATGAAATTTTGAGACTTGAACCATTTAAAATCTCCAAAAAAATGAGAAAGTTATGACTTGGTGAAGTTGGTGAAAATTCAAGAGATGACCTATAATCTTTTGAGTCCTTAAGACATCTTCCATCCGTTTTCAAGATTTTCACATAAAAGAAGTGTTGAAGTTAACATCTTTAAGATAAATTTGGAAAAATAATGGGCTTAAGAAGATAAAAATTTGACAAAGTTATGATCTTTTGATGTCGCATAAGGGAATTTGATGGCCTATCTAGAGGACTTGTAATCTTTCTCAAACATTAGGCATGTTCCACATAAAATTTTCTTGAAACTTTTGAAGTATTTCTTGATAAACCTTTAAAGAGGATCATGTATTTGGAATCACTCAAAAATACCAAAATATGAGCAAGATATAGCCCTTAGAAGTTCAAAACCCTAGCTCCTAGAGCAACAAAATGCCTTGGAAATCCTTTTCAATTTTGAAAAACTTTCTTGTACAAATAGCTTTGTATTGTAAATAAAAGTTGTTGAGGATGATAATAAGAAAACATAGAAACCATAACCACTTCCAAATATTAAGAATTGATGGAATTATGCACTTGTGATCAAGAAATCAAGAACTTGTCCAATTAGGTCAAACTTCTTCAATCAACCCTTACATCTTTGAACTATTTTTGACAACTTGAGGCATGATCTTTGTCATGATATTACTTCAAATCATCTTTAATGATGAAGCTTTAATCTTAATGAAGCTTTGTTTAAGAAGGCATGGAAATAGACTCATGAACATGTAGATAAACTTGATGGATTGTGTTGTGCTTTCACTTATAATATCATCAATTAGGGCAAACATTCATTGTATTTATTAGTTAATATTTAATCAATACAAACATAGATGATCATAATAAACAAGTCAAGGTGCTTGGTAAATTCCCCATGAGAAAAGCTAAAGATAAGGAAAAGAACCAAACCCTAATGTGGTCTTGTTGTGAATGAGTTGATATTAGATGATAAAGGGATCTTAGGGTAAAAATTTGGGTACAACACAATCCTAAAAGACAAGAGTCAAAACATGCAAGAGAAGTCTTCTCTAAACCCTAAGAGTTATCCTACTTAGACATGAATGATATCTTCAGCAATCTAGTTGTGGAGCTCTTGTCCAGAAACATAAGGATGAATGCAATTGCTAATGTCATTTTCGTTATCGAACTCGCTGTCCACTGCTTGTATTTGACCTTCATTGATGGTGTAAACACTGATGAATTTGAAGAAAGAAGGATAACCACGGCCCCTTAAACCAAAACTTCCTCTACCTCTAGGATGTAACTTTCCTCATTCCCGCGGCTCCCGGTGATAGCATAGCCCCATCTTATCAAATTTTGTAGGTAAATCCAAGACTCATCCCCATCCTTCAGGGTGTCCTGATTCTACCACAACTCTATCTTCTTTTAATGATGTCATAGAACTCTTTGACTTTTTAACCTCTGTAAGAAGGATTTTCTCAATGGGAACAATCTCAAAAGCTTGACATGTAGTTTCCAGAATCTCTCCTTCTATTTCAACATAATAGAAAGACGCTAGATGACTAACCATGATATCCTCCTCCCCACACACAATTATGATCTGACCATTTAAAACAAACTTCAATTTTTGATGGAGGGTCGAAGTTATTGCCCCTGCATTATGGATCTATGTACACCCTATCAGACAACTGTAGTAAGGGTGAATATCTATAATGAAAAAGGTCACATCAAACACTTGAGGGCCAATCTAGACAGGCAACACAATCTCTCCAAACACAGATCTTTTTTCTTCGTCAAAAGCACGAACAATCATATCACTGGTTGTTAACACCACACCTTCATCATTAAGTTTGTTCAAAACATATTTTGGAAAGATATTCAATGAGGATCGTATCTACCAACACGCGAGCCACAATTATATCAGCGTATTCTATGTGTTATACCCTAATTTTTTACCCTAAGATCTCTCATCATTTCAATGACAACCCAATCACATCAAGATCACACACAAGGGTTTGGTTCTTCTTCCAATCTTTAGGTTTGCCCATGTGGGATCACCAAGAACCCTAGTTTTTATATCTTGTGTTTATTGACTTTTAACTAACAAATATAATTTATGTATATTTTCTCTATGGATGTCGGTATTATAGGTGGTGGCACAACACATTTCATCAGGATGATTCATAGGGTCATGAGTTTATTTCCATGCTTTCTTCAACAAAGCTTCATTGAGATTTAGGCTTCATCTTTGTGTTTGTTTCAAGATAACATGATTTCAAAGGCTA
This sequence comes from Vicia faba, assembly GCA_948472305.1. Classification (NCBI taxonomy): domain Eukaryota; kingdom Viridiplantae; phylum Streptophyta; class Magnoliopsida; order Fabales; family Fabaceae; genus Vicia; species Vicia faba. The sequence goes on from OX451739.1 coordinate 838,920,847, forward strand.
CTATGTCTCATGATGCTCTACTTTGCTAAGGAAAGTCAAGAGATGCAAGATTGATTCGGGAAGTTTGATCATATTTGACAAGTTCTTGATTCCTTGAGTACAAGTGCATAACTTTATCAATTTTCAACATTTGGAAGTGATTATTTTATCTATGAGTTCTTATTATAATCCATGACAACTTCTGTTCACATAGAAAAAGAAATTGTGCAAGAATGATTGACAAAAGTTGAAAGGGGTCCCAAGTCATTTTGATGCTTTAAGAGCTAGGGTTTTGACCTTCTAAGGGCTATATCTTGTTCATATTTTGATATTTTTGAGTGATTCCAAAGACATGTTTCTCTTTAAAGGTTTATTAATAAATAACTTCAAGAGTTTCAAGAAAATTTTATGTTTAAGATCACTAATGATTGAGAAAGATTACAAGTCCTCTAGATAGACCATCAAATCATTTTATCTGACTTCAAGGGGTCATAACTTAGTCAATTTTTATCATCTTGAGCTCATTATTTTTTCAAAATGATCTTAAATATGTTAAATTTAACTCTCTTTTTGGTCCTAAGCTTGTAAATGATTGCAAGATGCTTTTTGAGTTCAAAATATTATAGGTCACCTCGTGGATTCTCATCAATTTCACAAGATTATAACTTGTTAAATATTTAGAATTTTTGAGTGATATAAGTTTCAAAATAATCTTTAGGTAGTCTACTTCAGGCTAGCATCAATGATCAAATCTCAATTTTGAAGGAAGACCTTGTTTGGAATCAAAACATTATAGGTCATTTTTGAGGAAAAAACATAGAATTTTTCCAAGTATAAAAGTCAGTGCATTTTTCTTGATTTTGACCAAGTATAACTTTCAGCTCAAGCATCCAAATGAGCTCTTTCTGGGCACATTATAAAGAGTATTACATGATCTTTCCAATGCTTCAAGAATCATCCCGTAAAGCTCCCTGAGTAGTGAGCTATACATTGCTGAAGTTGGCTCTATGAAATCTGTTTTTATTTCAAGTTAGATATTTTTACCACGAGTAAACTTAGATTATAGGTCAAATTACTCAAGATTTAGTAGCTAAACACATTTAAATAATTGTCCAGATGCATTTTGATTAGAATTGCACTTGGTAAGAGGTCGTTTTGGGGAATTTCAAGTCAGGCATTTAGCATGATCACATCTGGCTTAGTTTACACGATTTGCTCACAATTTCCTTTACTTCTCATCATCATTCACCAACCTATAAATATATGGTTCTATCTCTCTCATTTTCTCAAGCTTGGACAACCAAAATCACCCTGCCAAACTCTCTCCATAACCACTTTTCTAAGTTTTTGAATTAATCTTTTCTCCACTTTTCAATCTAATTTCTTTGTTGATTCTTCATCCTTGAATTTCACTGAAGTTAACAGAAGAAGAACCAAGCCTTGAGGTGTCCTAAATCGTGCTAGCCAAGTCCACTTGCAAAGAAAATTCACCAGACTTCATTCACGTAGTTTAAGGCACCAAATCTTCTAACTCAAATTACTGGAATGGTTTATGATGTTCACTGATGCTTGTTATTACTTAAATTTTGGTGAATAAATGCATTTGATGCTTTTGTTTTCGATTTCAAATATTTCAAAACATCTCTGGTTTTTTCCAAATCGAGCAAGTTATGTTTTATATAAATTTGGCGCGAGGATATGGTTGTGATCGTCTTAAAGAGACGTGTCTATTAATACCACTATGAGCGTCTAAATTTACAGATTTAAGAATCCTGATCTCGCCCTAGTTTTGGGGTAGTTGGAGGTTGAAGATAACCAACGTGGCTTCTTCAACCAATGAGAGAAGGACAATTGAAATGTTATGATTGGTCTGACTATCGTGACTGCAGTGCGCGCTTGTTGAACGTGGATCACCATACATCATCACTCTTGAGCCATTAGATGTGCCAACGTGTTTTAATGAACCAGATCCAATGCCTCACATTATTTCTGATTTATTTATTTTTACAATTTTTTTTTAAATTTGTTTTAATTTCAAAAATTCATAACTCTTATTTTTTATCCAAAAATCATGAAAAAATATACAAAAATACTTTGAATTATTTCTGACTTTGTGAATATTTTTTAATATTTTTGTTTTTATGTTTGATATTTTTCATTTTTTTTTTATTTTTTGCCCTATTTTAATTGTTTAAAAAAAACTTTTTGTTCTTTTTAAATTCTGGAAAAATTATGGAAGGATCAAATGACCTCTTGACAAATATTAGTGACTTCATTTTATTTTTATTTCTGATTTGACTATTTTTATCAAATTTTGGTTTATTTTGCTTATTTCTTTAAATTTTAAAAATAGTTTTTGACTTAAAAAAAATTCTGAATTTTTTTGTCAACTACTATTGACTCATGTTTGACTTCTGACTATTTTTTAGGATTTTTATTTGGTTTTTTTATATAATTTGTGTATTTTACCAATTATTTTCTTTTTATTAACCATTTAAATATTGTTTTATTAAATATTATTTTATAATTTTTGTTTGGTCCTTACTTGGATTTCATTTGGTGACAAATTCCTCAACCTTATTGGATCTTGCATGTTGATAGGTTGAAAAACCAAATCCACAAAAATGGATGAATGATGTTGATGAAATTTGAAATCCTAATTACATCTAATAAATCCCCTTCCTCTTCATCTTATCCCTTTCTTACTTGTGCTACATGTTGTTGGAGAATGATATATATATATCATTTCTCTAAACATACGATACATAGATTGCTATTGACCATCCTCAAAATAGGTGCGACTTCTACATAAGTCCACTTACGATTGCTTAACACAGTGTTAAATTTTGTCCTGGTTTGAGGAATGATCATTTGTGGCCCAAACCCATGTTTGAAAGCCCAAGTATGTTTAATTTGAAACCTTTGATCCAATAACCTTGAGGTTCATTGTTAATAGGCTTCGGCCTTATCAATTCTCTAATGAACCATCATAAACTTTGGTCTAAGTGAATTATTTAAACATCGTTGATCATATGTTGTTGCCTCGAGAATTTGAAATGAATGATATACTTGACAAAAATCAAATGAGACTTGTTGTTGAGAAGCTTTGATTTTATCAATCTTCTAATGAGTTTTCAAATGAATGTTTCAAGATGGTCATTCAACTAACCTCTAATTTCTAACTCACTAACAATTGACTTTTACTTTATGCTTTTACTTTATGCCTTTACTTTCATGAACCATTTAATTTAGCATTTAAATTTCATGTCATTTTTATCTTTGCTCACGTGAGCATTTATCTTTATGTCATTTTGATTTTTGCTCACTCGAGCTTTTCATTTTCCTTTTGAAGATACTTAATAACCAACTTGAACAATAAAAAACTTTAAGGTTACTTGGACTATTTGGTTACTATCCTTGGCATAATGGAGTGGTGGACCTCTTGGACTAGGAATATAAGCCTTGATAGCCTTGGGACCTTATGACTCTGTTATTACTTTGTCTGGATTTCTTGGGGTTTACCCCCAAGATATTGGATTGATTTTCTTTATGTGTAGGTTATTTTGATTATCTTCCTTGTCTCTGATTGGGAATTCCTCTGTATTAAGCCATTACTCTGCCCAATTTTTTAGAAGACTTAATTCATCCAAAGCTTGGTATTCTTAAGAGGTTTAGTATCTTTGCTTGCTTGGTTTCAATCTAAAGGAATGGAATTCTACATTGACTTCATGTTGGTTAGACGATTCTTTTCCCTAGCTTTTACCTTATACTTTAGGATAGTCCCTTCATCTCCTCCTATCTTCTTTAATTTCAAAAACCTTCTCCCTCTTTTTCAAAACTCTTCTTGTTTTCTAACTTAAACTGCTTTCATAATAAAGTTGGACTTAGGTTCTTGCATTTTTAAAAATATTTTCATAATCAAACTTTAACCAACTTAATCATACTTTGATTTTTTTTATGAGAAGACTAAAAATCAATCAACCTCATTCAAACCATTTTTTTCCACTTTGGAATTTTACCTTAAAATTTTCTCAAAAAAAGATTAGACTCTTATCAATACTTGTAGGGATGCGAGCTACTATACTTCTACGGTATGTAGTGAAGCGAGATATTTTCCAATTTGGTGTCGAGTGAGGATTTGTTGATTTTAGAATCCAAGCTATATCATCCACTTTGAGATGATGCAAATTCTCCTTTCTCATAGACATGGGTAGTAAGTATGTTCTTCCACTCGGATAAGATGATGATGTATCGTCTTTTAAAATTAACCAACACACGTGTGTTTTAAAATTTTGAAAGGTAAACTACGAGTACCCCGATCCCCTATTGCACGGAAGGTGGTATGTAGGAACTAAAGGTTCACAACCTCGGCAGGTGCAAAGATTGTAAAAAATACTTCTTTTCTCAACTCCACCATCTATTTTTGTATACAACATTTATAGGCAAAATACACAAATTTTCAAAGAAGTTCCTACGGAGTACCGTAGATGTTTAGGGTGCTAATAACTTCCCTTTGCATAACAAACCCCCATACTTAGATTCTATCCCCTTCTTTTTTGGGTTATTCGCTCTTTTCCCACTCCTCTGGAAACAATAAAGTGCGGTGGTGATTTTTATTTGATATGTGCAAGTAAAGTCAATCCAATGGCTTTGTTTCCACATTTCTACCGATACAGAAAAATGGAATCTTCATTGGGGACATATCGACCAAATGTTGGTTCATCTCTAAGTGGGTTGAGCTTATCCTTTTAAATCTGTGTATATGCTATTATTTGTTGTATATTATATGTTGTATCTGTTTGTCTGGATTTTTTCTGGTTTTCAAGGTGCTTGGTGATTTCTCATAAGTCCTCTATCTGGACTTGGGCAAACATAAGATTGGACGGGCAGTATAGTCATGTTAACTTTGAGGGAGTAATCCCAAAAAAGAGACATGAGATCGCCCACTCAGTGGAGGCCCCTTTGATTGTAGTATCATTTACCGAGTAATCGGGAAGACGCGCTGCTTTCAACATGGGAGTCTGCTGAAGCTGAGAACCGTAGAAACCTTAACCCATATTGGCCTTTTAGGTGTAGTGCGGATACTATGAAGGAGTAATCCGGAAATGGTTGTAACGCGGTGCTACACACAGACGATTTTTTCTTGAGAATATTACTAATTACTAAGTCAATCGGGACGTTGGTAATATTTGAAGGAATGATGTAGACTCTCAGATCCTTTTAGAACCTTGTTCAGCAGGTCATAAACTATTAGTCCATACCTTGTGGCTAGTACCTTTGAATTCCTGGTCGTGGCATCGAACCTATGAACCCCCATGTTTGTGATCTTGTGTGTGATTGTTGCATCATGCATTCATGCACCCATGAGTATGCTTTAAAACATTTGTTTAAAGGGACTTAAAGTTAACTTTTTGCAAATATCTCAGGTACTTTTTGACCATGGATTTGGAATAAGAAAGACTCGGAAGTACAATGTCAAAGATCCTAAGATAGATGAATTAATGAGTTTGATTCCCGAGATCGACAACTCTACAAATTTTTAGTAGAAGTATGGATCCATCGTGTCTCTTATAAAGCTTAAGATGAAGGAGGGTATTCTTTCTTGTTTGGTCTAGTTTTATGATCCGTTGTGTCAGTGTTTTACTTTCCATGATTATCAACTGATGTCTACATTGAAGGAGTATTCTTACTTACTGGGTTTACCTATTACCGATCGTGTTCCTTTCACCGGTTTAGAAGGAGAGCCCAAGTCTCATGAGATTGCTGCCATGATTCATTTGGGGAAGTATGAGATTGAGGATAACATTACTACCAAAGGAGGAATTATAGGTTTACCTGCTCATTTTTTATTGGATAAAGCTCGCTACTTTGCCAAGATGAAGAGTACAATTGCTTTTAAGGCTATCTTTGCTTTGCTTGCCTATGGGTTGTTCTTATTTCCTAACATTGACAAATTTGTGGATGTTAACGCCATTAGGATATTTTTGATTGGGAATCAAGTACCTACACTATTAGGAGATACTTATTATTCCATCCATCTTCGGGATTTTTATCATGGAGGAATGATCATTTGTTGCACAACTTTGTTATATTAGTGGTTTATTTCTCACCAACCTAGGTCTGTTACTTTCTGAGATATCAAGAAAGAACCTCATTGGGCTCCGAAGGTTATGTTTCTCACTCATTCTGATATTTTTTGGTATCACCAGGCTTATTATGATGTGGATATTATTGATAGTTGTGGTAGTTTCCCCAATGTACCTCTTCTTGGTACAAAGGGAGGAATTAACTACAATCTCGTTCTTGCGCGTCGTCAACTTGGATATCCGATGAGAGACAAGCCAAATAATATTAATCTAAGTGGTTTCTTTCTCAAAGAAGGAGAGGATCATAAGGAAGATAAAGAAGAGATTGCAAAGGCTTGGCTCCATATTCATAGGAAAAGTAGAAAACATTTGGGACCAAGGGGAGCTGTTTCTTTGCAGCCTCATCTCCGTTGGGTACAAAAAGGGAAATTTAGTTAAAGATGCCATATTCTCGTGAAGAACCTATACCTGATATGTTTATGAAGACTAGTCCTCCCCTTTTAGATGATGTGGAAGAACTACAACTTGTCGTGGTTAGGATACAACAACAAAAGGAAGCATGGAAGAACAAGTGTCACACTTTAGAGATATCCTACCAAACAAAATTGAAAGAGAAGGATGACTTGATCGAGATTCTTGAGAGTCATGTTATGGAAATGATGGAGAAGCAAGAGGATTTATTTTCCTCTGAGGCTCATCCAGGACCTAGTTACTCACTTCCTGACTTGGTGGTAGGAAAGAAGTCTTCGACATGTATGCAGAAGAGAACAAGCAACTGAAGGCTCAGATTTTAAGACTCATGGGAAAGCGTCAGTGTGTGGAGAGATCTTCATAATCTTTGGCTCCTTAGGATTTTATATTCTATCTTTATTCTCTTATACTTAGGATTATTGAAACTTGTACTAAAAGTTGTAATCCATTATGAAATTATTATAAAGAAATTTACAGTATTTCAAAATGTGTTAGTACTTTAATATTGGAAAAATGTCCATAGTTCTTTGAGTTACTTGAAATATTAATAATGATAAATAAATAATTTTGCATATATTTTAGCATTTCAATTCATACCCAGGTGTCTTTTGTGTTTCTCTACTTCGTTCAGTCAGCAAGCTGTCTCATCGATACAATACTCGGGCTAATTCCAGGAAGAAAATGGAGAATCTTGAAAAGAGAATCGTGAGCTGCATGAAGAGGTTACTGCTTTGAAGGTTGGTATGTCTAATCTGACTGCTTTGATGTAATTGTTGGTGGCTGCTCAAAATCAGCCACCATTTTCTCCTCCATCTCCTCTTACTGCTCAACCACAACAAACAACGGTTTCTTCCGAAGTTCTGTCAGTTCCTATTACTGTTACTCTAGTTACCGCTGCTCAAAATAGTATGCCTCAAGGTTAACCATGGGGAATGCCTGAAAATTTCATGCAAGAAGGTTACAATCCTAATACTCAAGTTGCTCCATTTCTTAAGCTGCTGCTATTCCTGCACCTTCTGTGGTGCATGTTACTCCTATTGCTAAAAATGAGATTCGTATGTTGCGCCTCCTAAGGTGAAATCTATTTCGTTTGTTGATGATGAAGTTTATCGCCATGTTCCTCTACCAAGTGAAAGTGTGGGTTTCTATGATCAATTGGATGATTTTCAGGACCAATTCAATGAAATGCAGAAAGAAATGAAGGCACTTCGGGGAAAATAATTAGTCGGACAGAACGTCAGTGAACTCTGCTTAGTTCCTAACGTAATAATGCCAATGAAGTTTAAAGTGCCATAATTTGGGAGATACAAGGAAAACTCTTGTTCTCGTGACCACCTAGTGGTGTATATCAGAAAGATGTCCAACCATACCAATGATTAACGCTTTCTCATTCATTTCTTCCAGGATAGTTTAACCGGTGCCGCTTTGAAATGGCATATGGGTTTGGACAATAGCAATATACGCACCTTCAATGATCTAGGTAAAGCTTTAATCAAGCACTATAAGCACAATATGTTTATGGCACCTGACCGTGACCAATTGAGAGCGATGGCTCAGAAGGATAAAGAGTCTTTCAAAGAATATTTGCAACATTGGCGTGAGGTAGCTCCTCAGGTGGTACCCCCGATGGGAGAGCAAGAAATGACCAAGGTCTTCCTGAAAACCCTTGGATCATTTTATTATGAAAGGATGGTTGCTAGTGCAACAAGTGATTTCATTGAGATGGTAAGCATGGGTGTTCATCTTGAAGAAGTTGTCATGGAAGGATGCTTTACAAAAGAACAATCAACAAAGAAATCATCATATTGGTTTTCTAGAAAGAAAGAAAGTGAAACAAATGTTGTTGTTGAGGAAAAAAAGTTTAGACCACCGAGAAGACATCATCGGTACCAACAATAGGTTGCTTCTGTAACTCTAATCATCAATGTAGCTCTGACCGCTGTTTCCTATCATAGACCACCTCCTCAGGGAAATCAATGGCAAGGTAAGAGAAGAGAGGCTTTTGACCCTATTCCAATGAGCTAAGTAGAGTTGTTCCCAGCTTTGATTCAGAATAAATTGGTGCAGACTTGGATTCCCCTTGATATACCTTCACCTTTACCATGGTATTGCAAGGCGGATCAGACATGCGCTTTTCATCAAGGAGCCCAGGGCACAACATCAAAAACTATTATCCCCTGAAGTCTGAAGTACAAAATATGGTGATATCTGGCCTCCTATCTTTTAAATATGTGAGTTCTAATGTGAAAGATAACCCACTACCCAAACATGGAGGTGGAAATGTCGTAAATATGGTTACCGGTTGTCCTGGGGACTTTTAGATTTTTGATATCAACCTGGTAAGAGGGAATTTAATAAACATGCATTCTAATCTCTGTGAATTAAGCTATTATACATATGACCATGCTGGTTGTAGTATTTGTAGTACATATGTCCATGGGTGTGATAAAGTGAGAGTTGATCTTCAAGAGATGAAAGATAAAGGTCTTATCCATATAATCAGGCCAAGGGATGAGTATGAAGAAGACGTGAATATGGTTTATGGATGTCCCTGTGAATTCTGTATTTTTGATGTGAATTATATGAATGATGATTTGGTACAGTTGTACACTACATTTTGTCACATGGATGGCCAAGAAGAACACCATTATGGGTCTTGTCAGATATGTTGTAGGGATTCTCGTGGTTGTTCTATCGTAAGAAGAGGCGTTAAATTGTTGTTAGATATTGGTACTATCAAAGTCACATGCAATAAATATGATTAAAATGGAGTTAATATGATTGAAGATTACTCAGTTGGGGCCATGTCTAATAATGAATATGTTTCTGCTGATGAATCATTTTCTTCTGATGAAGATATGTTCTCCGATTATAATTCAGTGATGGCTAAATATTCTGAAGAAGGGGTGAATGTTATTGTTCTGCGTTTTAGTGTTCTTTCTCTTATAGAGATTGAGTACCATAGTAAGCATGATGTTTCTCCAATGGTTATTTGTCTGCCTGGTCCTGTCCCATATGAATCAGACAAAGTTGTGCCATATAAGTACAATGCGACTATCCTGGAAGATGGTGTGGAAATTCCTATCCAGCCTTTGTCTGATGTCAAAAATATTGCTAAAGTTAGTCGTGTAACCCGTAATGTCCATGTCTTTGCCCCTATCTTTTGAGGGGATGTTAATTATGATAAAAAGGTTGTTGAGAATATTGAACATAAGAAAGTGATGGGAGAATCTATTGGCGCTGATTTGGAAAAGGATGTGGATGACTTGTTAAAAATCATAAAGATGAGTGATTACAAGATTGTGGATCAATTTTTGCAAACTCCATCTAAGATTTCCATTCTAGCCTTGCTAATGAACTCTTCTGCTCATCGGGAATCTCTAATGAGAGTGTTGGATCAAGCTTTTATGGAAACTTATATGTCTCTGGAACATTTCCCTAGTGTCGTGGGGAATATTACATCTTGTAATAATCTGAGCTTTTGTGATGATGAATTTCCCGATGAACGAAGGAACCATAACCTTGCTCTCCATATTTCCATGAATTGTAAGAGTGACTCTTTGTCCAATGTGCTGATTGACAATGGGTGTTCTTTGAATGTCATACCAAGGAGTACACTCATGAAGCTTAAGTACCAGGGAACTTCCATGCACCTAAGTGGCATTATAGTGAAAGCTTTTGATTGTTCGAGGAAGTCTGTCATCGAAGAAGTATATTTGCCTATTCACATAGGTCTACAATTATTTCAGATTACTTTCCAGATTATGGATATTGTTCCCGCCTATAGCTATTTATTGGGGAGACCGTGGATCCATGAAGTAGGAGCTGTCACTTCTACCTTGCACTAGAAGCTGAAATTTGTTCGTGAAGGGATGGTGGGTACGGTGAATGGTGAGAAAGCTCTGTTGATATCTCATTTGTCTTCCTTTAGCATTGTAGAAGCTGACGAAGCCGCTGTTAGAACTCAGTTCCAAGATTTGTTCTTTGATAATATAAGGAAAAATGAGGATTATATCGCCTCGTTTAAGGATGCACACCAGGTAGTGTAGAAAGTCCCTAGCATGGTGAGGGGAAAAGTTATCGATCCTCCTATGAACATGAATGGTGCTGGTTTGGGTTTCTCCATGAAGAAAGAAATCGTGAAGCTGGAGTGTGCTTTGAGTAAATATTAAGACATATTTCATAGTGCAGGTTATCTTCATCCAACTTCTTTAAAGATCAACGTTATTCTTGAAGATGAATCAGAGCAAGAAATGCCGAACTACGTGACGCATGAAGTCAGAGTCCAGAATTGGATCACTGTTGATGTTCCTTCTTGCATTCACATTTCAAAGTAATTTTTTTGTTAGTTTTTTTATAAAAAAACCCTTCACTCTTCCCAAGGTGAAAGTATTGATGTTGTATGGGCATATCTGTTGTTTTGATTTTTAAAATCATTAATAAAAGTTATTTTTGATTCCCAAACTATGTATTTACTTTCTGTTTTTCTTGTAAAATAGAAATCTAAAAAAGCCTTTTGAAATAAACAATAACTGTAAATAAATTGGCATAATCACTGGTTACATGTGTCAGCTTCTAAAATCAATCATAAATCATATGTGTAGATTAATTTAAAAACCCGTTGAGTACAATGACCCTGCGCCCTCTCCTAACTTTGAATATCCTGTGTATATGGGCAAAGAAGAAGAATATGATGAAATCCCATAAGAGGTTTCAAGGTTGCTTGAGCGCAAGGAAAGTACCATTAATCCTTATAAAGAGCCATTGGAGATGATTAATTTGGGTTCAGAGGAAGATCCAAAAGAAGTCAATATTGGAGCATTGCTTCATCTCGATGTGAAGAGCAGGTTGAAAGAGTACGTGGATATCAAGACATGCCTGGTTTGGATACTGATATTGTGGAACATCATTTGCCTCTAAATCCAGAATGTACACTAATCAAGAAGAAGTTGCGAAGAACTCACCCTGATATGACAGTAAAAATTAAAGAAGTTTTAAAGAAGATTGATGCCGATTTTCTCGTGACATCAGTGTACTCTCAGTGGATTACTAATATTGTTCCAGTACCAAAGAAAGATTGAAAAGTTTGCATGTGCGTTGATTATAAAAATTTAAACAAATCTAGTCCAAAAGATGACTTTCCATTGCCACATATTGATATGTTGGTTAATAATATAGCAAAATTCAAAGTAATTTCATTCATGGATGGATTTTCCAAATACAATCAAATCAGAATGGCTCCTGAGGACATGGAAAAAACAATATTTATCACACCCTAGGGAACATTCTATTACAGAGTGATGCCCTTCGGGTTGAAGAAAGCTGGTGCAACGTACCAGAGGGCTATGACAACCTTATTCCATGATCTGATGCACAATGAAATTGAGGTATATGTTGATGATATGATCGCCAAGTCTATTACTGAAGAAGGTCATATAGAAGATTTATTGAAGTTATTTCAGTGTTTGAGGAAATATCGTCTTCGCTTGAATCCAAATAAGCGCACCTTTGGTGTTCATTCAGGAAAATTGTTAGGTTTCATTGTCAGCCAAAATGGAATTGAAGTTGATCCTGATAAAGTTAAGGCAATTCCAGAAATGCCTGCACCAAGAACTGAAAAGCAAGTTAGAGGTTTTCTTGGACGTTTGAATTACATTTCTAGATTTATTTCCCATATGACTGCAACATGTGAGCCGATCTTCAAGTTGTTAAAGAAAGATCAAGGTTGTGTGTGGACAGATGATTTCCAAAGGGCATTTGAAAGCATTAAAGAGTATCTGCTGGAACATCCTATCTTGCTCCCTCCTTTTGAAGGAAGACCATTGATTATGTATCTGACTATGTTAGATAATTCTATGGGTTGTATTTTAGGACAGCAAGATGAAACAGGAAGAAAAGAATATGCAATTTATTATCTCAGCAAAAAGTTTATTGAGTGTGAGTCACTTTATTCTATGCTGGAAAAGACATGTTGTGGTTTGTCCTGGGTGGCAAAGCGATTGCGGCAATATATGTTGAATCATACCACTTGGGTGATTTCCAAAATGGACCAAATTAAGTATATTTTTGAAAAGCATGCTCTTACTAGAAGAATTTCCCGTTGGCAGATATTGTTGTCTAAATATGATATTGAATATCGTACTCAGAAGGCTATAAAAAGCAGTGTGTTGGACGATTATCTTGCTCACCAACCAGTCGATGATTACCAGTCTGTCAAATATGATTTCCCTGATGAGGATGTCATGTATTTTAAAGTAAAAAATTATGATGAGCCTTTACCCAAGGAAGGTCCTGATCCTGAATCCTGGTGGGGTATGGTGTTTGATGGAGCTGTAAATTCTTATGGGAAAGGAATTGTTGATTTGATTATCACTCCCCATGGGTCACATATCCTTTTTACTACAAGGTTGGCATTTGATTGCACCAATGATATGGCAAAGTATGAAGCTTGTATCATGGGTCTCAAAGAGGCTATAGATCTCAGAATCAAAATTCTAGATGGATATGGCGATTCAACTTTGGTAGTAAATCAGATTAAAGGAGAATGGAATACTCGTCACATTGGCTTGATAGCCTATAAATATTATGCTAGAAGATTATTACCTTTCTTTAATAAAGTCGAATTCCATCATATTCCCAGAGATAAGAATCAGATGGAAAATGCTTTAGACACTTTGGCTTCTATGTACCAAGTAAATGATTGGAATGATGTACCTTAGATAAAAGTTCATCGTTAGGATAGGCCAGCTCATGCGTTTGCGACATAGGGAACATCAAACGAAAAAACCTTGGTATTATGATATCAAGCACTTTCTCCAGACTCAGGAATACCCGATTAGTGCGTCAAACAAAGATAAAAAGACATTGATAAGGTTGGAAGGTAGCTTTTTCCTCAATGAAGATGTGTTATACAAAAGAAATTATGACATGGTCTTGCTCAGATGCGTGGATAGACACGAAGCGGACATGTTGATGCATGAGATCCATGAAGGTTCCTTTGGTGCCCATGCCAATGGACATTCAATTGAAAAAAAGATGCTTAGGGCAGTATAATATTGGCTAACAATGAAATCTGTCTGTTATAAATTTGCAAAGAAGTTCCATAAGTGTCAGATTTATGTTGAAAAAATTGATGTGCCTCCAACGCTTCTCAATGTTATTTCTTCCCCTGTGGCCTTTCTCTATGTGGGATATTGACATGATTGGAATGACTAAACCCAAGGCGACGAATGGACATCGTTTCATATTAATGGTAATAGACTACTTCACCAAATGGGTGGAAGCAGCTTCCTATGCTAATGTCACTAAACAAGTGGTAATACGCTTTATCAAGAACAATCTTATATGTCGGTATAGTGTGCCAAGCAGGATTATCACTGACAATGGATCGAATCTGAATAACAAGATGATGATAAAACTTTGTGAAGAATTCAGGATTGTCTGTCATAATTCATCTCTTTACCGACCAAAGATAAATGGGGTTGTTGAAGCTGCTAACAAAAACATTAAGAAGACCATCTAGAAGATGGTTGTTACATATAAAGATTGGCATGATATGCTCCCTTTTTCTTTGCATGGGTATCGCACATCCGTCTGCACTTCATCAGGGGCAACCCCGTTCTCTCTTATGTATGGAATGGAAGCAGTACTCCCCATCGAGGTTGAGATTCCCTTTTTACGTGTAATAATGGAAACCAAATTGTCAGAGGCTGAATGGGTTCAGAACAGGTTTGACCAGTTGAATTTGATTGAAGAAAAGATAATGACGGCCTTGTGTCATGGTCAATTATATAAGAAAAGACTGAAGAAGGGTTTTGATAAGAAGGTCAAGCCTCGTGAATTCAGATAAAGCGACCTCGTGCTCAGAAAGATCATGTCTTTTAACATTGATTCTAGGGGCAAGTGGACTCCCAATTGTGAAGGCCCATATGTTTTCAAGAAAGCCTTCTCTCGCGGTGCATTGATTCTTGAAACTATTGATGGCGAGGAGTTCTCACGTCCTATGAATGCTGACGCATTCAAGAAATACTTTGCCTAAAGAAATAGAAGAACATCTCGCTAAGTTGAATACCCGAAATGGTGGCTTAGACAAAAAGGAGCGTCTCGATAGGCTAAAAACCAGAAAGGGAGGTCTAAGAAAAAATAAGAGACACAAACTAGGTTGAAAACCCGCAAGGGCAACCTAGGCAAAAGTTAGGGATTTCTTGGCAAGTAAGTGCGTTAGACAAGACTTGATCATTGAAGCAACAATTTTCTCGGATCCTCATCACAATTCAACTGAAGTTTATGTTCAGAAGTTCAAAGTTATTAGGGAGAATAATGGTCATTGTATTTCAATGTATCTTTTCCATATATTACCGTTTTCCAAAATTTGTAATCATCTATGGAGTCTCGCCATTCACAGACTACCATTATATTAATAAAGTTTGATACTTTATCCAATTCTTTGTAGTTCTTATTTTATTCTATTTGCAAAGATTTCCTTTATTATTGATAGTAATTTTCAAAACAAAAATATTTAAATAAAAATGTTTTTTGAAAAGAATTTACAAATTACTTTTTACTTCAGATTTTGCGATTCATGTAGAACAAAGGTAGTGATTCTAAGGATGGACGAACTCCAAAGTTTTGAAAAAAAAGATTCCCCAAGAAAGCTTTCCCAGGCTACTCTTGCTGATATATGCATGATCCTCTTGTGTTTCTTTCCTCATATAGGTTAGATTCATGCCAATTGATATATGGTGCGATGTTGGGTCTGTAATCCCATTTTCCCCAGTTAAGTCTTGGTTCAAATTTTTTCTTCAAGTTAATTATTTGGTTTGGGTGGTTTAATATCACTATCCCATATTCCCCAGTCACGACTTGACACATATTTTTTCAAGCTAGGAATATAGACAGGGGCAATATATTTTCTAAGAAGTGTTGAAACAACTGTCAACTTTTTGGGTTTTCTTTCGCCAAGTGTCGAGTTTGATTTAAAATCTCCATAATTTGGATTTCTTTGATGTTAACCTCTTAGATTCCCAATTTAATTCGAGATAATACTTCTATCTGAAAGTTGTTATCCCCACGAAGTTTCATAAATTCTCCCTAAAGAAATGCACAACCATTACTTTTGATATCAAATAATGTATTTGGGCTCCCCTCAATGATGTGGTGTTATACCCCCATTGAGATCACCTGTTGAATTCTCGATGAAGCGGTTTCCAGCTTCCTTAGTGAATTCAATATTATAATCACTAGTGGAAGGTCAGACGATAAGGCATTGTATTCCCTAGTGAAGTTTGTATGATATTCCCTGGTGAAGTCTGGAGGAGGGTGATATATCCCTGCCTCTGTATTGATTTATTACTATCAGATTTTTGTTTTGATTATTTTTCCAACCGTATTTATTCCCGGTGAAGTTAAGCCGTGAAATAGGAATTTTTTTCCTTAGTGGGTGCTTACTCTCATTTGGAACCTTCATCCTGGATGTGATTTAGCTGAATGTTGACTTTACGCAAGCTAGTTTAGTCTGTTTTTTCCCAGTGTTATATGTCTGTTTTGTCAACATATACATCATAAGATTCATACATTCATACATACGTCATGCATAGCTGAATTTCAATTCATTGCTCATTTGGATTCATTAATATTTTTCTTGACATATTACCCTATTTGTAGAGTTATGTTACCCTCACTTCAATAGGTCGTAAACCCTAAACAGAAAGTGTATATCCTTTCAATTTCCACACTAAGTTATCCCTCGTGGAAGAACTTTTTTTAGCCTTCCTATTCAGCTCATTATCTGGATGGAACAAAGTCCCCTTTTGAGTTTATTTCTCATCAGGTGCTATCTTGGTTGACTGTTTCACTCTGATTTATTTCTAGTTTGAATCGATGGTCCCCGACAACATTATTATTATGATTTTTTTAGGATTTGAGCCCTTCTGGGAGAATGTGCACTTATTTTGCACGAGAAGACTTTATCTCCTCAGTAGGAATATATTGGCATTTCCCTAGAGAAGTCAAGTTTATTTTCCCAACAGGCTTCTTATAACAGTAGATGACAAGTCTCTTTATTTGAGCAATCTGTACTTCCCCAACAAGTCTGTTAATTCCCAGAGAAGATTTGTTACTCCAATGAATGTTAGTATCGTCATTATGGAAGATAGTTCGTTATTGAGATTGTTACTCCATTGAATGGTAGTCTCGTCATTATGGGAGATAGTTTGTTGTTGATATTTTCTACTCCAATGAATGGTAGTCTCGTTATTATGGGAGATAGTTCATTGTTGATATTTGTTACTCTAATAAATGGTAGTATCACCATTATGGGAGATAGTTCATTGTTGAGATTGTTACTCTAATGAATGGTAGTCTCGTCATTATGGGAGATAGTTCGTTGGTAAGATTTGTTACTCCAATGAATGGTAGTCTCGTCATTAAGGGAGATAGTTTGTTGTTGAGATTTGTTACTCCGATGAAAGGTAGTCTCGTCATTATATGAGATAGTTCATTGTTGAGATATTTTTCCGATGAATGGTAGTCTCTTCATTATGGGAGATGGATTATCGTTGAGATTCACATTACTCTAAAGAAGTTCATTTATTTCCAGTCATAAGTACTGATGCCAATCATTTGTTACTAAGCCCTAATGGTTGTATTTATCAGTAGTATCTTACCATGTGTTTCCCCCGTGAGTTGACATTACCTTTTTGTTATCTTCTCTGCGAGTGGGTAGTTCGCGGTTATCTGTCGATCTTTTTCTTCTATTAATTTTTCCTAAATGTTTGAGTTAAGGTTGATTTATCTCTTACTTGGACTTTACTCGAGTGGAGTCGAGTCTTCTGTTTACTAGTGATTTATTTTCCTTGTCGGATTTTCTTTTGATCCTTTATTTTTATTTCCCACATCCCCAGTGGTGTCCTGTGTAACCTTTGGATGTGTTTGTCTGCATGCATGATCATTAGCATTTCATGGCATCTTAGGGCCAAAAATAGGGCTTGTTTTATATTTAAGTATCTTAAATCTCGTCGAGACGAAGATTTTAACCTTCGTATCTCCGGATAGAAGACACTTAATTAAGGGCAGCTGTTATACCCCAATTTTTCTCCTAAGATCTCTCATCATTTCAATGAAAACCCAATCATATCAAGATCACACATTAGGGTTTGGTTCTTCTTCCTATCTTTAGGTTTGCTCATGTGAGATCACCAAGCACCCTGGTTTGTATATCTTGTGTTGATTGAATTTTAACTAACAAATACAATCTATGTATATTTTCTCTACGGATGTTGGTATTATAGGTGATGGCACAACATATTTCATTTGGATGATTCATAGGTTCATGAGTTTATTTCCATGTTTTCTTAAACAAAGCTTCATTGATATTTAGGCTTCATCTTTGTGTTTGTTTCAGGATAACATGATTTCAAATCCTACTATGTCTCATCATGCTCTACTTTGCTAAGGAAAGTCAAGAGATACAAGATTGATTCAAGAAGTTTGACCTAATTTGACAAGTTCTTGATTCCTTAATTAGAAGTGCATAACTTACTCAATTTTCAACATTTGGAAATGATTATTTTTACTATGAGTTCTTATTATCATCCACAACAACTTCTCTTCAAATCGTTAAAGCAATTGTGCAAGAAAGATTGTCAAAAGTTGAAAGGGGTCCCAAGTCATTTTGATGCTTTAAGAGACAGGGTTTTGAAATTCTAAGGGCTATATCTTGTTCATATTTTGAAATTTTTGAGTGATTCCAAATACATGTTACTCTTTAAATGGTTATGAAAAAATAACTTCAAGATTTTCAATCAAATTTTATATGGAAGATTATTAATGATTGAGAAAGATTACAATTCTCTAGATAGACCATCAAATTCTTTTATGTGACTTCATGGGGTCATAACTTAGTCAACTTTTATCATCTTGAGCTCATTATTTTTTCACAATGATCTTAAAGATGTTAAATTTAACTCTCTTTTTTATCCTAAACTTGTAAATGATTTCAATATGCTTTTTGAGTTCAAAAGATTATAGGTCACCTCATGGATTTTCATCAATTTCACAAGATTATAACTTATTCAATATTTGGAATTTTTTAGTGATATAAGTTTCACAATAACCTTTAGGGAGTATACTTCAATCTATCATCAATTATCAAAGCTAAATTTTGAAGGAAGACCTTGTTTGGAATCAAAACATTAAAGGTCCTTTTTGAGGAAAAAACATAGAATTTTTCTAAGTACAAAAGTCAGCGCATTTTTCTTGATTTTGACCAAGCATAACTTTCAGCTCAACCATCCAAATGAATTCTTTATTGGAAAATTTTAAAGAGTGTTACATGATCTTTCCAATGCTTCAAGAATCTTCCCATAAAGGTCCCTAAGTAGTGAGTTATACATCGTTGAAGTTGGCTCTATGGAATCTGTTTTTGTTTTAAGTTAGAAAATCTAACCATGAGTAAACTTGGATTACAGGTCAAATTACTCAAGATTTAGTAGCTAAACACATTTAACTAATTGTCTATTTATGTTTTGACAAGAATTTCACTTAGTATGAGGTCGTTTTGGGGAATTTCAAGTCACACGTTTGGCATGATCACAACTGGCGTGGTTTACATGATTTATTCAAAATTTCCTTCGATTCTCATCATCATTCACTTCCATATAAACAGAGGGTGCTATCTCTCTCATTTTCCCAAGCTTGGACAACCAAAATCACCCTGACAAACTCTCTCCATAACTCACTTTTTTGAGTTTTCGAATTCATCATTTCTCCACTTTTCAATCCTTATTTCTTTGTTGATTCTTCATCGTTGAAATTTGCAGAAGCTAACAGAAGAATAACCAAGCCTTGAGGTGTCCTAAATCGTGCTAGTCAATTCCAATTGCAGAGCAAATTCATTTGATTTCGTTCAGGTAATTTAAGGCACCAAATCTTCTAACTCAAATTACTCGAATGATTTATTATGTTCACTGATGCTTGTTATTACCTCAATTTTGGTGAACCAATGCATTTGATGCTTTTGTTTTTTATTTCAATTTTTTCAAAACATTTCTGGTTTTTTCCAAATCAAGTAAGTTGTGTTTTATATAAATTTAGTGCGAGGATATGGTTGTGATCGTCTTAAAGAGACGCGTCTAATAATACCCTATGAGCGTCTAAATTTATAGATATAATAATCATGATCTAGCCCTATTTGTAAGGTAGCTAGAGGTCTAATAATACCAATTATTTATTTATACAATTTTTTTTTAAATTTGTTTTAAATTTGTTTTAATTTCAAAAATTCATAACTCTTATTTTTTATCCAAAAAATATGAAAAAAATATACAAAAATACATTGAATTATTTCTTACTTTTTGATTAATTTTTCATATTTTTATTTTGAGGTTTGATATTTTTCATAATTTTTGTATTGTTTGCCTAATTTTAATTGTTTTAAAAATACTTTCTAGTCTTTTTAAATTCTGGAAAAATTATGGAAGGATCCAATGACCTTTTGACAAATATTGGTGACCTAATTTTATTTTTATTTCTGATTTTACTATTTTTTACAAATTTTGGTTTATTTTGCTTATTTCTTTAAATTTTAAAAATTGTTTCTGACTTTAAAAAAATTCTGAAATTTTTTCTCAACTATTATGACTCATGTTTAACTTCTGACTATTTTTTAGGATTTTGTTTTGGTGTTTGAATATACTTTGTGTGTTTTATCAATTATTTTCCTTTTATTAACCATTTAAATATTGTTTTATTAAATATTAGTTTATTATTTTTGTTTGGTCCTGACTTGGATTTAATTTGGTGGCAAATTCCCCAACCTCATTGGATCTTGGGTGTTGATAGGTTGAAAAACCAAATCCACCAAAATGGATGAATGATGTTGATGAAATTTGAAACCCTAATTTCATCTAATAAATCCCCTCCCTCTTCATCTTATCTCTTTCTTACTTGTGCTACATGTTATTAGAGAATGATCTACATATCCCTTCTCTAAACATATGGTACATAGATTTCTATTGACCGGCCTCAAAATAGGTGTGACTTTTACATAAGTCCACTTATGATTGCTTAACATAGCGCTAAATTTTGTCTCGGTTCGAGGAATGATCATTTGTGGCTCAAACCCATATTTGAAAGCACAAGTATGTTTAATTTGAAACCTTTGCTCCAATAACCATGAGGTTCATTGTTAAGAGGCTTCAGTCTTATAAATTCTCTAATGAACCATCACAAACTTTGGTCTAAGTGAATTATTTAAACATCGTTGATCATATATTGTTGCCTCGAGAATTTGAAATAAATAATATACTTGACAAAAAGCAAATGAGACTTGTTGTTGAGAAGCTTTGATTTTATCAATCTTCTAATGAGTTTTCAAATGAAAGTTTCAAGATGGTCATTCAACTAACCTTTAATTTCTAACTCAATAACAATTGGATTTTACTTTATGATTTTACTTTATGCTTTTACTTTATGTCTTTACTTTCATGTACCATTTATTTTGGCATTTACATTTCATGTCATTTTTATCTTTGCTCACTTGATCATTTATCTTTATGTCATTTTGATATTTGCTCACTTGAGATTTTCATTTTCCTTTTGAAGATACTTAATAACCATTTTGAACAATAACAAAATTTAAGGTTACTTGGACTATTTGGTTACTATCCTTGGCATAATGAAGTGTTGGACCTCTTGGACTTAGGATTAGAAGCATTGATACACTTGGAACCTTGTGACTTTGTTGTTATTTTTTCTGGAGTTTTTGGGGTTTACCCCGAGACATTGGGTTGATTTTCTTTGTGTGCAGGTTATTTTGATTATTTTATTTTTCTGTGATTGGGAATTCTTCTATATACAGCCATTACTCTGCCCAATTTTTGGGAAGACTTAATTCATCAAAAGCTTGGTATTCTTAAGAGGTTTAGTATCTTTTCTTGCTTGGTTTCAATCGAAAGGATGGGAATTCTACATTGACTAATTGTGTCATGTGTTGACTTCGTGTTGGTTAGACGATTCTTTTCCCTAGGTTTTATCTTATTCTTTAGGATAGTCCCTTCATCTCCTCCTATCTTATTTAATTTCAAAAACCTTCTCCCTCTTTTTCAAAACTCATCTTGTTTTCTAACTTTAACCGCTTTCATAATAAATTTGGACTTAGGTCCATGCATTTTCAAAAATATTTTCTTAATCAAACTTTAACCAACTTAATCATATTTTGATTTTTTTGGTGAGAAGACTAAAAGTCAATCAACCTCATTCAAACCATTTTTTGCCACATTGGCTTTTTACCTTAAAATTTTCTCAAAAATAAGATTAGACTCTTGTCAATCCTTATAGTGATGCGAGCTACTATACTTCTATGGTATATAGTGATGTGAGATATTTTCCACTTGGGTGTCGAGTGAGGCTTTGTTGATTTTAAAATCCAAGCTATATCCTCCACTTTGAGATGATTCAAATTCTCCTTTCTCATAGTCATGGGTAATAAGTATGTTCTTCCACTCGGATAAGATAATGATGTCTCGTCTTTTAAAGTTAACCAACACACATGTGTTTTAAAACTTTTAAAGGTAAACTACGAGTACCCCGATCCCCTATTGCACAAAAGGTTCTACGTATGCACTAAAGTTTCACAACCGCGATGGGTGTAAAGATTGTAAAAAATACTTCTTTTCTCATCTCCACCATCAATTTTTGTATACAACATTTATAGCAAAATACACAAATTTTCAAAGAGGTTTATGTTGAATACCATAGATGTTTAGGGTGCTAATACCTTCCCTTTGCATAACCAACCCCCGTACTTAGATTCTCTCCCCCTCTTTTTGGGTTATTCACACTCTTCCCATCCTCTGGAAACAATAATGTGTGGTGGCAATTTTTATTTGATCTGTGCGAGTCAAGTCAATCCAATGGCTTTGTCTCAACATTTCTACCGTTACACTATGGTAATATGTGATTCCTTTTTATGATTCTTCCCTTATGGAGGTAAATCTCGATCTGTAAATTTCAACCCATTTCCCGCAGTTATGCCAGCAACAACTCCTTCTAGTTGATTCACAGAAATTTTGTCGGGAACATAAGCGGTGCCCAATATTTAAAATAATGCGTTTAAGATGATCCTGAGACTTGCCCATGATTATATGTATTCACTTGTTTTTCTTTGGAATTGTTATCATTAGATTTTCTAAGAGGAGAAAAAACTCTACCCCTGCGAGTAATCCCACCAGTCCCCACAATATTGTCCACCAGGAATTCTTGCTTTTCTCCATGATATTACACATATCTCCCATAGTGCCAGGGTATTGCATTAGTACTTTCGAATGGAATAGCACATGGCATGGTGTTCCTCAAAGGAGGCACGTTTGTTGTCACATGCATTGGAATGGGATCATATGGTATAGAAATAACTGCCACATTATTATATGGAGCTACTTCGTAAGTCTGGATAGTTCTTTGATTTAAGATACGCTTAAGGTGTTAAAGGTCTATGTTTACAATAAAGCATCATTGAGAATCTTTACAACAAATTTGACAAGAATCATAGTCATGTTGTCGTGCCCTGTAAAAGTTCTCATACATTTGTACCAAGTTCCCTCCCATCAAATTCACATTATGAGCTTGGTACTGGCTACGATCACCATTATGACTCACACCAATCAATCCTAACTCCATGAATTTGGCTTGAATTTCTGGAGGAGTCACCGCGTTGATATTTGAGACAAAAATATCATCCGTATGACTCTCCATCATATTCACGCCATTTTCATTCCTATCTCTGAGGATTTGGATAATGTCATTATCCATCAAAACTTGAAGGTCTCCTCTTACTGTGGAGCACCCTCGCGAGTCTCTATAACAAATTCGACAAGATCCATAGTTATAACTTGCAAAGTTACCCCCTCTACATAGAGTAGCATGCGTTTGCACAAAATATACTCTTGCCAAGTTTATGTCAAAGACTTGGTATTGGCTATGACATCTATACATCAATTTTATAGCCTACTGATTGTCATACGATATAACTATAATGCCGCTGTAAAAAAGATCAATGTCTAAGGATTTGTCAACTTGAATGAAATTTCGATCAATCATTTTCTGAATTCTCGTCTTTAACTCATCACATCCCTTGGGCTGGTCCCCACACTACTTGCAATCTAAAGCACAACTTCGAAAATATCGCGCTCAAATAGCTTATTCTTGACGAAGGACAAATAAATCCTCAAATCATTCACATCTTTTACTAGGTTCAAACCTTCGTGTCTCTCGACGACATTTGTGGTTGGACCATGGTGAGACGACATTTGATTTTGTATTACATTTGGCTGATCATTTGGAGTACATTCAATGGATTTTGAGTCAATCAAATCTTGAACCTTATGTTTCAAGGCTCTACAGTTCTTAGTATCGTGACCCAGCGGCCCAGAATGAAAGTCACATCTTGTGTTGGCATCATAATTGGCAGGAAATTTTGTTAGGGGATTCAAAGTGAGGAGTTCCACCAATTGTAATTTGAGTAGACGTTGTAGTAATTGTGAATAGGACACTGGTATTGGGTCAAATTTTCTCTCAGGATATTTTGATTTTTGCGTATAATACATGGGGGCATAATTCTATTGTGGTCGTTGAGGAATAACACTCTGTTGAGAATTTTATGGAATTATTGCAGCAGCTTACCGATAGGATGCCTGATATGCCTTTCCTTTCCCTTTGGAGGAAAACACAACATTGGTGTCTCCTTATCTCTTCTTAGTATACCCCCAAAAGGCTTTTTTGTTCCATTTGAAAAACTTGTGTTAGCGGCTTGAATTTTTCCCATCTTGATGCCAACATCAACATGTTCACCCGCCATAACAAATTCCGAAAACCCAGTAGAGGTACTTCCAATAATCATTGAATATTAAGGACCTTGCAGCGTTCCCGTGAACATGTTCACCTTTGGGCGTATTCTTTGAAAGACTCATTTTGCTTTTGAGAAAGATTCTGAAGTTGGGTGCGATTAGAATCCATATTTGTATTGTATTGGTAGTGTCTGATGAAGACTTCAGCTAAATCTTTCCAGCTACGAATGTGAATTCGTTCTAGATGCATATACATTTCCAAGTATGCCCTAGATAGACTATCTTTGAAAAATTGCATTCAAAATATTTCATCCTCTGAGTAAGTTGACATATTTCTATAAAAATCTCTGTTATGAGTCTTAGGACGAGTTGTCCCTTTGTATTTGTCAAAATCTGGCGCTTTGAACTTTGCAGGGATTCTGATACCAGGAACCATACTCAAATCATTCATATCTAACCCATGAATACCATTGCCTTCCATTGACTTCACTCTTTCTTCAAGCAGTTGAAACTTTCTCTCGGCTTCAACGGGCAAAGCAACGTCTTGTAGTGAAAACATGTCTTTATGATCATCCACTAGATGTGGACTAGGGATCCCAACAGTTCTCCTAACATACGACACTTATATTCCCTCATGGGTGGGTTGAGGAGGTTGTTGAGTATAACCATTTGATTGGAAACCTCCAAGAAGAACAAAGCTAAAGCCAACATGAGGAACAAATCCAATTACACGAGGAGGTACAAAACTGGTGCCAGGAGGTGGCATAAAATCGATAAGATGTGGGATTCCACCGTTAGGGGATGGCACTCCACATGAAGCCTGAGTAGGGATTTCTGTAGTGAGAGGCCTCCGAACATCTGCCCTTAACTCTTCTTAACCTTGAAATATAGTCCCCATAACTTCCATGAATTGGACCATATGTTATCTAACCGGGGTTCTTATCTAATTTAGATCATCGCAGAGTTCTTCCATTGCAAGTCTTGGTCTGTTGCCTCAAGTGTTGTAGTTGTGGGACATCAGCTTGTCAAACTGAAGAAAGAAACAAAAATAGGAAGAGGTTCCACCTATTATTAATGCATGTATGAGATGAACATTTTTTTCTTTTTTTTGTTTCTATTTCTAGGGATTTTTAGTTATTGCGTTAAGAGTGATCAAAATATGGATGGACAACAAAATAGACTACTCTTTCATTCATTTTTTTTGAAAAAAAAAACATACAACTAGTCCACGATGGAAAGTACAAACTAAACAAAAAGGAAACTAAAGATCCATTCAACAAGCCTGATGGTGATCTCTACAACTATGAAAAGAAAAATCCTAAGATGTTCCTCCAAATTCTATGTTAACAAGCATGTCCCATCCTAAATACTTTTCACTCCAATCTCGAGCTTCTTTAAAAAGTTTCTTCGTTCTTGGTTTCCCAGGATTCTTAAGAAACTCTTGAATAAGAATCTCCCTTTGGCCTATAGCGCTTTCCAAATGATCGACTTCCTCAAGAAGTTGTATTTTGCTAGGTCTTTTGGTTGATCTTCACATCCTTGAGTCGTGAACTCCTCTATTATTTCCAAAGCTTCCTTCACCTTTTGTTGACACCCTCTTGCTGGAGATTTGTCTTCATTCTTTAGGTATGTTACCTCTCAAGTACTTATTTTCTTGCTTTGAGTTGTTCTTTCAAGTCTCCTATCTGACTTTCATACTAATCTTCCATATCCGTCTTTTATTTTGCGTGAGTATCCCACTATTTCTTCAATCTGGAATTCTCCCTTAGCATTCTATATACATTCTCCTTGTTACTGTCAATGGTGGAGTAATACGATTTTAGATCTTCACCAATTCTCAGTATCTTGCTCGTTTATTTGTTGATCAACCTGTTTTTTCTGCCAGCAACTTATCTTATATCTTGACTTGATAAGCCAAATCACTCTTTGTGATGCCTTATTTGGTAACTTGTGTCCTTAAAGCTTAATTTTCTGCACTCAGCTCTTGGTTAAGGATTTGTACCTCCAAGAAAGCGGCAGTGGATGGTGAAAAAGGTGGTGGATATATAGGATTCTCAAGGTGAAATGGTAGCAAAGAAACTTCAACTCTTTTTTCACCCGTTTAGTGTAGGGTGCTTTTGCTATCCAACCCTTTCTTCCCAAACATGTTCTTCCTTTGCGATGAATTTTATTCGAAGTTTCTCTTACTTTTGCTAAAAGTTCAAGATCCCCTCCTTTGTTGTATAGCACAGCTTTTTCCACATATTTATCTTTTGGAAGACTATGTAAAGAATAAGCTATTTGACGCTGAGGCATCAATAGGTTGTAGTTAATACCTCCTTTGGTGCCCATGAGTGGTACATTCCGGAACTCGACACAACTAAAAATTATTTCAATACCAATATACTCATTACCGAACCATCTGATATCATGAGAAGTGAGCGCCATGATACTTTGATAACACTTGGGGTGTATTCATTTTCCACAAAAGGTCTGTTTACATGTGAAATTCTGGTATCAGATATGTGATGTCGAAAGAGATGTCACGACACGAATATATGAGGATAATTTAAAATGCAACAATATAAAAGCAGTAAAAACACAAGGGATTGTTAACACAGTTCGGGGTACAACAACACCTACTCTGGGGGCTACCAAGCCAGAGATAAGTCCAATAAATAATATCAATTCATAGACCCTCAATAAACAACTAGTTTATGATCTAATCACTTAATCACTACCCGTGCTATACTTCTACCTAAGAAACACCTAGGTATGAGGCCCTCCTCAAATCCCTTCAATCACTAACAGTGAAAAACAATAGAATTGTTTACTTTGAAAAACCTCAATCATTCAATACTTAAAACCTTATAAATGATCCACAATTTACAACTTAACTAACAAACTACAACTCAAGTATTGAAACAATGCTAGAGTGTATTAAAATTAAAAGATTCAAACTTTTAAACACAAAGAATATATTTTTCTTCAATTGTTGTAGTTGTACGAATAAGGTTGCAAATCCTTATAAAGGCGCATCAACTTCTTTATGGGCTTGGGATGAAAAACAAATATTGCAATATATTGAATCCCTTGAATATATCTATGAAAGTAGGCCAATATATATCCATAAAGATAAGACAGATCGAAAAATATTCCTCCATATTTTTCGCAAGTTATAAACCACAAAACCTGAATAAGGCGCGCTTAAAAACAGGAAACGAAAAATCTTAAAAAAACACGATCAGATCATAAAGCAGATGTTAAGACATCTGCTTTGACATCATCCAAAATAAGTTGAGATGATTTACTTCAAATGTCAAGTCATTAAGCAAAACATTACCAAAATAGTGTTTTACCAAAATTGCTTCCAACAAACACTTAAAAACTCCCCCTTTGGAAAATTTTGGCTAAAACATTATTGAAGCACATTATCAGAGCAACAACATAAGCAAAAGAAACTCAGTTAATAGTTAGCAGTGGAAGATGTTAGAACATCTTCTGATACATGTAGCTGCCCCTCAAACTTACCAGTCAGTAGACAATCAGTCAGTCAATTTTTATCCCCCTTTTTAGACATAATATTCCAAATAAACATGCATTCAAGAGAGTAGTAGAAAAATAAGAACAAAGTTTGAATCTACTACCCTAAGTTTAAGTTTTGATGATAACAAAATGAAAAGATATATTAATTATGTGATTCATGTAAGAACTACTTGCTACCTAAAAATTACTTTCTGTTTTACAGAAACTCTGATGGGTATCAGCAAGAGTACATCATAATCAGCATCAGAAAATTAGATATCAACATCAGCATCAGAAGATGCTATATCAGATACCAGAATCAGAAGAACAACTCACACTTATGCTGAAGCTTGATGAACAGATCTGCGCTCAACACTCTGAACTCTGATAAAGACAACAACAGTTCATCAGCACTTAAGCAGCGTCAGAATGAGCCAAAGCCAGAACACGCTTAAGTGGCAACGGTACTGTGCATTCAAGATGAATTATTACCAACGACATCATTCCAAACAAGATCTGCTTAATAAGGAAAGATTGTTATTGGCATTGAATCAGAATTATTGCTCCAACGTTCACTAATTCCAATGCTATATAAACAAGTCAATGAAGATTGAATTGGCTAATGCTCTACATCAATCTACACGCCTAAAAGCTATTCATCATCTTCCTCACTCTCAGTTTGCTAAAAGCTCCAAAATTCCTTACTCAATTATTTTAGCAATCTAGTTTCAATAAGCTTAAGTTGTGTAGTATCACAGTTGTGATAAACAGTTTTGTAGAAAACATTCACACACCTAGATTTCAATTCTTTGTAAGAAAGTGATTCCTTGAGAAACCGGTTTGTGGTTTGCATCAAGAAGGCTTTAGCAGTTGTTAAAGCAGATTGTAATATTCAGTTGAATATAGTGGATTAAGACCTCGTTGGAGAGAGGCGAAATCACCTTGACGGGTGGACTGGAGTAGTTTGAGATCAAACGAACCAGGATAAAAATACCGTGTTAATTGCAATTGATTTCCAGTTTTTACAATTCAACCCCCCTTCTTGTGTTTTTCACTTCTTCACAAACTAGAATATCTAAGTGTCAAGCACATACAAGTGCTAAAAAGAACATATGGATCAAAACACAAAAGACAAAAAAAAAAGCACCAGCATAGATTCTAACTGTCTTCAGGACTAGTAGACTTGGAAACTTAATAACTTCCTTCATTATCAGAATCTCCTCCTTCAGTACCCACTCTATCATCAAGATTGTTATCCTTCTGCAGCTCCTTAATTAGCTTTTCAAATTTTAGATTTCTTGCTGAGCTAACTCAGATTACCTTATCAAGTTCTTTGCAAGCTTCCATTAACTCAGTAATCATATCATCCTTTCTTGAGGTCTTGTTTTTAGAGGATGCAGATGTCAAAACAATGTTTGGGACATGTTTACCTGAAAACAACTTGAAGTGGAGGGACAAGGCAGACTCCCTTTTGCAAACTACATCAGTGCCATACATAATTCAAGGATGTTGATTTAGAATAATTCAACAAATAAGAGATGGAAAGGCAATAGGCATCTTAATAGAACAGGTTCCTGGATTCTTTACAGTCTGTTCAAAAATGTAAGCACCATAATCAAACAATTTCTTATTTCCAACAGCATAGATAAATTTTCCTAAACAAACTATAATGGTTGAGGTACGTTTGGTAGGGACCTAGTTAGCAGCTCCAATTCTATGCAGGATAGCATATTTCACACTTAACTTACTAACAGGGAACTTATTCTTCATTGGCCAATCACTCACTTGGTTTGTAGCGATGGCTTTGCACACCTGATTATCAGTCATTTCCAACTTACAGTAATTATCTTCAGACCTGCCCAGATATCTATTGATGACAGTAGAGGAAAATTCAACACATCTATCTCTAACAAACACCTTCCTATATTCCTTACTTTTGTGATCAGCACAATCTATAGGAATATTAACAATAAATTCCTTAACAAGAGTCTCATAACATTTTTCAAACCTGATGATAGTCTTCATCAAGCCACCAAAGGAAATCGATTACATAATCTCTTTGCACTCTAGTGCACCTGCTCCCAACTCTCTTTCCATAGCGATCCTTCTTCAGAAGACATATTTCCGTTTTTCAGCATTACCAACAGAATGGAAGAAGATATTGTCAAGAGGAGCACAGGGACCCTGACAGAAAGCTTCTTTCTTGCAGACTTCTTCACATGAGAGATGTCTTGGACATCATCTTCATCATCACTTGAGGAGCTATCAGGTCTAACTTTTCTTTTATTGGAGGTAGTAACCACTTTACTCCATGGCTTTAGGGGACCATACATAGTCTTCTTCTTGATACTGTTGGCAGGGGATGTGACATCCATAGCCTTCACTTTCTAGACTTGAGCCTTTTAGCAATTACAGGCACCACATTGGAAATAAGGTCATTGTCAGACAACTCATCAACATTCACCATATTCTCAGTATTTTGATTCTTTGTAGTTTTGGAGCCAACAACATCTTCCTTAGCAGAAGAGTCCTTCTCAGCAGATGATGTCTCAACATCTTGTTCAACATTAGCTTCCACTTCTTCTAGAACAGATGTAGCAAACATGCCATGTTCACTTTCAACAACATCTTTCTTTAAGATAGATGATTCAACAACATTTTAAGGATCAGTACATTGGTCATCTTGAGCAGGCATTCGGGCAAGAGGATAAGAAATCCCAGGCACAACAAAACCCTCATTTAACACCATATCTACCAGCCTTCTAATACTCCTATAAACATTAACAGTGTCTTCTTCTGACCTATCATCAGTATTATTAGGAGCATTACCTTTAGAAGTGTCAAACTCGTCTTTGGATTTCTTTGCATGGGACGATCTGGGTTTCTTGAACTTCTTCTCAAGAGGTGGAACAGTTTCCAGAGGAGTGATGACCAGGAATTTATCAAGGGAGAGATCCTTAGGATGGTTTACAGACTTTGACCTAGGAGCCTTGGCGTCATCAGAAGAACACTTTAAGGGAGACGAAGTATGATTTTGCGACATCTTTGAAATTTTTTGAACAGTGAGATGAAAATTAACAAGGGTTCTTTTTCTGTAAAGGAGAACGAAGAGGAAGTGAAAATAGAAAGAAGTAATATCGTAGCGAGTGGGAGAGTATTTGTGATAATCTTGAAATAATTGCTTAAGATACTTAATTTGTCGGAAACCTAATAAATGATGCATGAGGGCAACGTTCAGGTCAAAGAAACTAAAGCTCTTGCGCTCATTCAGAAGTATGAGGCATTCAAAATGGAAGAAAGTGAATCCATTGAAACAATGTTCTCAAGATTCCAGATTCTGGTAGCTGGTCTCAAGGTTCTGGACAAAGGATACTCTACTGCTGATCACGTCAAGAAGATCATCAGAAGCTTACCTAAGCAGTGGAGGCCAATGGTTACAGCTCTGAAGCTAGCAAAAGATCTCAACAAAATTTCTCTGGAGGAACTTATCAGCTCCCTCAGAAGTCATGAGATAGAGCTAGAAGCTGATGAACCCCAGAAGCAAGGTAAGCCTTTAGCATTAAAATCTATCAAAAAATCTGAGTCTAAAGTTTTGCAGGCAGTTGAAGAAACATCTGATGGATCCTCATCAGAAGAAGACGAACTTTCTCTCCTCTCTAGAAGAGTGAATCAACTGTGGAAGCAGAGGCAAAGGAAGTTCAGGAATCCCAGAAGATCTGATCAGAACGAGTCTTCTTCCAGATATAGAAGGACAAATTCTTCCTCTGGATACAGAAGATCTGAAGGCTCCTCAGGAAGCAGAAAGCCAAACACCAAGGACATCATCTGCTATGAGTGCAATGAGCAAGGACACTACAAGAGTGACTGCCCAAAGCTTCATAGGGAAAAGCCCAAAAAGAAGTTTGGAAGAGAAAAGAAGAAAAGTCTCATGGCTACATGGGATGACTCTGACTCGTCTGAAGCTGACTCAGAATCAGATGATGAGAGAGCAAACATAGCTCTCATGGCCAACATTTCAGAAGATAGTGAAGCTTCTGAATCAGACTCAGAATCAGATACTGAAGAGGTATTTCCTGACTTTGCAGTTAATTTTACCAAGGCTGAACTTGCTGAAAGCCTTAATGAAATTCTGGAAAGGTACCAGCAGATTAGAGTTAAATTCAGAAACCTGAAAAGGAATCTTGAATCTGACTCTGATAAGACTGAGAGTCTTAAATTGGAAAATTCTGAGCTGAGAAATAAAATTTCAAAATTAGAAAATACTTTACAAAACTCTTAGAAGGAACCAATTTCTGAAACTCCCAGCAGCGCTGATGAGATCATCAAGGAGTATGATCACAGTTTCCAGAAGTTCCTTGCTAAAAGCATAGATAGAAGCAAAATGGCTTCAATGATCTATGGAGTTAGCAGAAACGGCAGGAAGGGAATAGGATACCAAGGTAAGGTTCCTACACCAAATAATGTCATGGATTTAACCATTAAACACACTCCTCTTAACTCACATTTTGTGTATGGTCACACACATGATATTAAATACACTAGCAGTAAGTATTCTGTGAAACCAAAATTCAACCAGAGTTTTGGTAAATCTAACAAATCAGGACCCAAGAAAATCTGGGTACCTAAGGATAAAATAATATATGTTACAGATATCTTTAGCAGCAAATCAGAAACACCAGTCATGGTATCTGGACTCTGGCTGCTTGCGACACATGACGGGAAGAAGGCATATGTTCCAAAGCCTGGAACTTAAGCCTGGAGGCCACGTTGGCTTTGGAGGCAATCAGAGGGGAAAGATCATTGGCTCTGGAACTGTAGGTAATGGAAATCTTACCTCTATAAATAATGTTCTGCTAGTAGATGGATTAATGCATAATCTGTTATCCATAAGTCAATTAAGTGATAACAGTTATGATATAATCTTTAATCAAAAATCATGTAAAGCTGTTAGTCAGAAAGATGGGACTATCCTGTTTAATGGAAAGAGGAAAAAAAACATCTATAAAATCAAACTTTCTGAACTGAAAAGTCAGAATGTAAAGTGTCTTCTGTCTGTTAACAACGAGCAGTGGATCTGGCACAGAAGATTGGGGCATGTTAGTATGAGAAGAATATCTCAGATTAACAAACTCAATCTGGTCAGAGGACTTCCTAATTTGAAGTTCAATTCAGATGCTCTGTGTGAAGCATGTCAGAAAGGCAAGTTTGCAAAACCTTCTTTCAAATCTAAAAATGTTGTTTCTACCTCTAAGCCATTAGAACTTCTGCATATTGACTTATTTGAACAAGTTAAAACTGCTTCAGTCAGTGGCAAGAAGTATGGGTTAGTAATCGTAGATGACTATAGCAGATGGACATGGGTAAAGTTCTTAAGACACAAGGACGAGTCACACTCTGTGTTTGTTACCTTCTGTAACCAAGTTCAGAATGAAAAGGATCTTAGAATCGTTAAAGTCAGAAGTGATCATGGTGGAGAGTTTGAAAACAAAGATTTTGAGTCATTCTTAAATGACAGAGGCATTCTGCATGATTTCTCTTGTCCTAGAACTCCCCAACAAAATGGAGTTGTAGAACGAAAGAACAAAACATTGCAAAAAATGGCCAGAACCATGATCAATGAGACAAACGTTGCTAAGATCTCTGGGCAGAGGCAATAAACACAGCGTGCTACATTCAAAATAGAATCTCAATAAGACCTATTCTGGAAAAGACTCCATATGAATTGTGGAAGAACAGAAAGCCCAACATTTCATATTTTCATCCATTTGGATGTACTTGCTTTATGTTAAATACAAAGAATTATTTGAACAAGTTTGACTCTAAAGCACAGAAGTGTATTATGTTAGGATACTCTGAACGCTCAAGAGGGTACAGAGTATACAATACAGAAACACAGATTGTGGAAGAATCAATCAGTGTTCGTTTTGATGATAAGCTTGACTCTGAAAAGTCAAAGCAGAATGAAGTTTTTACAGGTATGGAAATTGAATTTACAGGTTCTGAAGACAAGTCATCAGAAGCTCTCAACACAGACACTCCTTCAACATCTGAAAGGAGCACTGCTAGCAATCCTACAACAGCTGTTGATCAACCTCAAAAGAGACTACCCAGAAGCAGCTTGGATCACCTAGAAGAAACTATCTTAGGAAGAAAGGAAGATCCAATCAGAACAAGAGAAAGCTTCAGAAACTCTGAAGAAACCCTCATGGGACTTGTGTCTCTGATTGAACCTTCTTCTATTGATGAAGCACTTCTGGACAACGACTGGATTCTAGAAATGCAAGAAGAGCTGAATCAATTCACCAGAAATGACGTATGGGATCATGTTCCCAGACCAAAAGGATTCAACGTCATTGGAACAAGATGGGTGTTCAGAAACAAGCTAAATGAACAAGGTGAAGTCATCAGAAACAAAGCACGACTGGTAGCACAAGGTTATAGTCAACAAGAGGGAATAGACTATACAGAAACCTTTGCTCCAATCGCCAGGTTAGAATCTATCAGACTTTTAATTTCATTTGCAGTGAATAGAGGCATCACTCTGTATCAGATGGATGTCAAGAGTGCATTCTTAAATGGTTATATAGAAGAAGAGGTTTATGTGCACCAACCCCCTGGTTTTGAAAATACAAAACATCCAGAACATGTTTTCAAACTAAAGAAGTCACTATATGGTCTGAAACAAGCTCCCAGAGCTTGGTATGAAAGACTAAGTAACTTTCTGTTAGAAAATGAATTCACCAGAGGGAAGGTGGACACTACCTTATTCTGTAAGTCAGTTAAGAATGACATCTTAGTCTGTCAAATTTATGTTGATGATATTATTTTTGGATCTACTAATCCTTCTCTTGGAAGAAAATTTGCTAAGTGTATGCAGGCAGAATTTGAGATGAGCCTCATGGGGGAACTGATATTATTTCTAGGAATTCAGATCAATCAAACTCCAGAGGGAACTTACATTCATCAGAGCAAATATGTCAGAGATCTTCTGAAGAAATTTGACCTCTCAGAATGTAAGCCATCAAAGATTCCAATGCATCTCACGTGCATTCTGGAAAGAGAAGAGGTAAGCAAAAAGGTAGAACAGAAGGTCTACAGAGGTATGATTGGTTCTCTCCTTTATCTGACAGCTTCAAGACCTGATATCTTATTCAGCGTATGTATTTGTGCTAGATTCCAATCAGATCCTAGAGAATCTCACTTAACAGCTATTAAGCGAATTTTCAAGTATCTGAAAGGTACTACTAATCTGGGTTTATTTTATAGAAAATCTAGTGATTACAGCTTAGTAGGCTACTGCGATGCTGACTTTGCTGGAGACAGAGTAGAGCGTAAAAGTACTTCTGGAAGCTGCTAGTTTCTGGGAGAAAATCTGATCTCTTGGTCCAGCAAAAGGCAATCCATAATTGCGCTATCAACAGCAGAAGCTGAATACATAGCAGCAGCAAGATGTAGCACACAAATGCTCTGGATGAAAAGTCAACTTGAAGACTTCCAGATTTTTGAGAGTAACATCCCTATACTCTGTGACAATACTTCTGCCATTTGCTTAAGTAAGAATCCCATTTTACATTCTAGAGCTAAGCATATAGAAATAAAACATCACTTCATTAGGGACTACATTCAGAAAGGAATTTTGAAATTAAAATTTATTGATACAGACCATCAATGGGCTGATATCTTCACTAAACCCCTTTCTGAAGATAGGTTCAATTTCATTCTGAAACATCTCAGCATGAAAATATGCCCAGAGTGAAAATGTTTTAATTCCATATATTAATCTTCAGAATGTATTTGTTTTACTGTGAACTTCTGATCAATCTCTTTTCAGAAAGATAGACATGCAGATTATATCAGATGCTATTCTTAAAGATCTGAGCGTTTCAGCTCAATGAGAGACGTGCTGCTCACTAAATCAAACAAGTGTCATCCAATCATCAGCAAATCTCTGAAGCAGAACGCGTGCACGCTTCTGAGAAGGCAAACGCTGATTGGGTGCATTGAGACACATGTCTGGTAACCATTTCAAGTATCTTTCTCAAATCCCCCAAAATCAGCAAGCATTAAATGAAAGTAATCATGTTTTTTAAAACGTAATCATGAATTATTTCTCTTTCTTGAAACCGTTTAGACTTTCAAAATTATTTTGAAATCTATTTAAGCACATTAACATCTCACATTAATCCTTTACCGTTTCTTACAATCTCTCAAATATTTCTCTGCATTTTCCTTGTGTGTTCATCTCTCTCAAAAGAAACCCATTTTCTCAGTTTTCTCAGAAAAACTCTAAGTGTGAACATGGCAACCTCCAGCAATGTTTCTGCAGGTTCTCAGAAGGAAGCTTCTTCTGAACAGTACCAAGTTCCTTTCAGAACACTCCTTACACCAGTGAAGAATTTGGAAGTGCTGTCTGAACTAATTGTTGACTTCTCCAGTCTGAAAGAAAATGGATTTGACTTGACAGAAGAAGTTAGGGCACAGGAATGGGAGAGATATTTTGATAGGTTGGTTGGACCAACGTTCCCGGTCTTGGTCAAGGATTTCTGGATTCATGCATACTCATCAACGCATCAAGTCACCTCCTACATAATGGGAAAGAAGATTGTGATCACTGAGGATCACATAGCAAGATTGATTGGATACAGTGGTGGTGGTATCCGCTGTATCGATATGGCTGAAAGATGCTCTGACGTTGTTGTCATTGCAAGGCAGATTTTCACCCATGGGGTTCCCAGCAGCAAGATCAGAGACTTAAAGGATCACGACAGAGTATGGGCGAAGATCATTCTGGGGTGCTTTAATCACAAGAAGCCAACAAGCTCCCCTGATTATATAAATATATATCAGCAGTTTCTGATCTATTTTATTAATCAGAAGGTAAAAATAAACTTGGCTCATCTTCTGTTTAATCACCTCAGGACCAGCATCAAGGAGACAAGGGAAGAAGAAAGGACAAAGAGGGATTGGATACCCTTTGGGAGGTTAATATCAGATATTCTGACTGAGAATAGGCTGATAGAGCACCTTACAGAAGCTCAAGAATTAAGTTCTATTGAACCAACTGTTGGCAAGCCTCTTAACACCAAGAATCTGAAGAAAATGAAACAGATAGAGAATATCAGAAAGGAGCCCAGCGTTACTCCTCTTGCTGATATCACCAGAAGAAGAGTCCCTCTGGACGACTTTCCATTATTTTCTGAGATAGAATCTAAACCAGTGGTGGTTCTCAGATACTTGGACGCTTGCAAGGCTGATGGTACAGATCCCAAACTGAAAATCAAAGATCTGCCCCAACAACAACCAGAAGTTACTATGAAGAAGACAAAGAAAAGGAAGGCCACTTCAGAA
The DNA here is from genome assembly GCA_948472305.1 of Vicia faba. NCBI lineage: Eukaryota > Viridiplantae > Streptophyta > Magnoliopsida > Fabales > Fabaceae > Vicia > Vicia faba. The sequence continues at coordinate 838,958,075 of OX451739.1, forward strand.
GGACCATCCCAGCAGACCCCTAAGAAAAGAGGTAATTTATCTGCTGCTTCTATTTTAAATTCTTCTGCTATTCCAACATCTATTCCAACCCCAGCTTCACATGAACTTCCAATCCCCATACCAACTATTGATGAAACTGAACCAGAAGATGACCCTTCTGAGTCACTGACTCTCAGGAGACCCCGAACCAAATCCCAAACTCCAAAACCCACAACATCAACAGCATCAGAACTTGACAAAGTTCTGTCTGAAATTGATCAACGTGTTTCTGATCACCTCTCAACAAATCCAAACACTGAACCAGAAATTGCCCACTCTCCTCAACCAGAACAACCTCTCTCACCCATACCAGAAGAACCACAAATTCTTGAACAACCAGAAATTCCACCTCCCTCTCCACAACCAGCAATTCCTCCTCCCTCTCCTCAACCAGAAACTCATCAACCATCACCTCCACCATCACCTCCTCAACCTGAGTTTCATCATTCTGAAACTCCATCACCTGAACCTCATTCTCCTGAATCCTCTGAGCCACAACCCTTGGAAATTCAGCTGCCATGTGGAACAACCGTAACCATGGCCCAGCTGCCATCCTCGCCAGAAACTACCCCTCCAAATACTCCAAAAACTCCAAACAGTACAATTATTATTTCTGATTCTCCCACTCCATCTCCCAAACAAACATCTCCCAAAAAAACTAAAGAAAACCACAACAGGACCTTCATCGATTTAACAATCCTTGACCGTCTTGCTGATCTCAAACACAAAATAGCCATTCCCAAACCAAAACAGCCAGATGTTGGCTCTGGCATTGTGAATGTTGAAACAGGTTTGCAGCAATGGATTGCTTCTCTAAAGCAAGTCTGTCCTGGAATGATTGATCCTGCTGCCTCAGACCAGCTCTGGACACGTTTCAGAATATGGGTACGTGCTGAAGCCCTCAAATTGCAAGACATCAACTATGAGCAGGCACAACAGAACTTCAGCAAGCTGCTGAAGGAAGTTGAAAGTCAGCTGCCTCAAGACGAAGTGCCCTTTCTGGATAGTGAGCCATGGTCTGAGAAGCGTCTAGCTTCAAAAGTTCAGCAAGCAGAAGATCAGACTATTCAAGCTGAAGAGGTTAGACAAGCTGAAGATGTTGCAGAAAGCTCTCAGAAGCTTCCTGCTTCTGATGTGTCTCAAGCTGCCTTGGACAGGCAGACTCTGGAAGAGCTGAAGCTGAATGACATTCGTCTGCAGCAAAGAATGGATGAAAATGATCAGAAGATGAAGGAAAGGATGGATGTGCAAGACAGCAAGATAGATACAGTAGTCAGCATGGTGCACAAGCAGACTGAAACTGCTGATCAGATTAAGGCAATGCTGGAGACTCTGTTCACACGCTTCCCACCCCAACCTTAGTTTTTCATTCATGATAATTTTCAATGTTTTCTTTGCATATCATCTGTACTGTTTTGTCTGGCTCTGAACTTTAATATAACAAGTTTTTCTGCTCTGATCGTTTTCGCACATCACTTACACTTTTTGATTGCTGACAAAAAGGGGGAGAACAAGAATGATATTTTTCAATAATGGATTACTGAGACAAAAAGTCTCAAACATTCTAACTCTGATATACTTGAATATGTTTTCTGTTTTTGCATAAGTCTACAGGTACAAGAAAGTAATCACCTCTGATACACTGAAGCTCTGATGTTCTGATAGTCAAAGCTCTGATATTCTGATCTGAAGCTCTAATATTCCGATGTTCAAAAATTCAATAAAGATCTGATCCTGAAGACTCTCGGAATTAAAAAGGGAAGTAATAAATTCAGGGGGAGTATCTCTGATCCCAACTTTGATATCTCTTTATCCCTTATCTTTGATAACTTCTTATTTAATTCTGATGCAACTTATCATTTAGTTATCTCTGATACTTTTCACACTAATTTTCAATTAAAAATATCTAGTTTTTGTCATCATCAAAAAGGGGGAGATTGTTAGAACAAAGTTTGAATCTACTACCCTAAGTTTAAGTTTTGATGATAACAAAATGAAAAGATATATTAATTATGTGATTCATGTAAGAACTATTTGCTACCTAAAAATTAATTTCTGTTTTACAGAAACTCTGATGGGTATCAGCAAGAGTACATCATAATCAGCATCAGAAAATTAGATATCAACATCAGCATCAGAAGATGCTATATCAGATACCAGAATCAGAAGAACAACTCACGCTTGTGCTGAAGCTTGATGAACATATCTGCGCTCAACACTCTGAACTTTGATAAAGACAACAACAGTTCATCAGCACTTAAGCAGCGTCAGAATGAGCCAAAGCTAGAACACGCTTAAGTGGCAACGGTACTGTGCATTCAAGATGAATTATTACCAACGGCATCATTCCAGACAAGATCTTCTTAATAAGGAAAGATTGTTATTGGCATTGAATCAGAATTATTGCTCCAACGTTCACTAATTCCAATGCTATATAAACAATTCAATGAAGATTGAATTGGATAATGCTCTACATCAATCCACACGCCTAAAAGCTATTCATCATCTTCCTCACTCTCAGTTTGCTAAAAGGTCCAAAATTCCTTACTCAATTATTTTAGCAATCTAGTTTCAATAAGCTTAAGTTGTGTAGTATCACAGTTGTGATAAACAGTTTTGTAGAAAACATTCACACACCTAGATTTCAATTCTTTGTAAGAAAGTGATTCCTTGAGAAACTGGTTTGTGGTTTGCATCAAGAAGGCTTTAGCAGTTGTTAAAGCAGATTGTAATATTCAGTTGAATATAGTGGATTAAGACCTCTTTGGAGAGAGGCGAAATCACCTTGACGGGTGGACTGGAGTAGTTTGAGATCAAACGAACCAGGATAAAAATACCGTGTTCATTGCAATTGATTTCCAGTTTTTACAATTCAACCCCCCTTCTTGTGTTTTTCACTTCTTCAAAAACTAGAATATCTAAGTGTCAAGCACATACAAGTGCTAAAAAGAACATATGGATCAAAACACAAAAGACAAACAAAAAAAAAGCACCAGCATAGATTCTAACTGTCTTCAGGACTAGTAGACTTGGAAACTTAATAACTTCCTTCATTATCAGAATCTCCTCCTTCAGTACCCACTCTATCATCAAGATTGTTATCCTTCTGCAGCTCCTTAATTAGCTTTTCAAATTTTAGATTTCTTGTTGAGCTAACTCAGATTACCTTATCAAGTTCTTTGCAGGCTTCCATTAACTCAGTAATCATATCATCCTTGCTTGAGGTCTTGTTTTTAGAGGATGCAGATGTCAAAACAATGTCTGGGACATGTTTACCTGAAAACAACTTGAAGTGGAGGGACAAGGCAGACTCCCTTTTGCAAAATACATCAGTGCCATACAAAATTCCAGGATGTTGATTTAGAATAATTCAACAAATAAGAGATGGAAAGGCAATAGGCATCTTAATAGAACAGGTTCCTGAATTGTTTACAGTCTGTTCAAAAATGTAAGCACCATAATCAAACAATTTTTTATTTCCAACAGCATAGATAAATTTTCCTAAACCAACTATAATGGTTGAGGTACGTTTGGTAGGGACCTAGTTAGCAGCTCCAATTCTATGCAGGATAGCATATTTCACACTTAACTTACTAACAGGGAACTTATTCTTCATTGGCCAATCACTCACTTGGTTTGTAGCGATGGCTTTGCACACCTGATTATCAGTCATTTCCAACTTACAGTAATCATCTTCAGACCTTCCCAGATATCTATTGATGACAGTAGAGGAAAATTCAACACATCTATCTCTAACAAACACCTTCCTATATTCCTTACTTTTGTGATCAGCACAATCTATAGGAATATTAACAATAAATTCCTTAACAAGAGTCTCATAACATTTTTCAAACCTGATGATAGTCTTCATCAAGCCACCAAAGGAAATCGGTTACATAATCTCCTTGCACTCTAGTGCACCTGCTCCCAACTCTCTTTCCATAGCGATCCTTCTTCAGAAGACATATTTCCGTTTTTCAGCATTACCAACAGAATGGAAGGAGATGTTGTCAAGAGGAGCACAGGGACCCTGACAGAAAGCTTCTTTCTTGCAGACTTCTTCACATGAGAGATGTCTTGGACATCATCTTCATCATCACTTGAGGAGCTATCAGGTCTAACTTTTCTTTTGTTGGAGGTAGGAACCACTTTACTCCAGGGCTTTAGGGGACCATACATAGTCTTCTTCTTGATACTGTTGGCAGGGGATGTGACATCCATAGCCTTCACTTTCTAGACTTGAGCCTTTTAGCAATTACAGGCACCACATTGGAAATAAGGTCATTGTCAGACAACTCATCAACATTCACCATATTCTCAGTATTTTTATTCTTTGTAGTTTTGGAGCCAGCAACATCTTCCTTAGCAGAAGAGTCCTTCTCAGCAGATGATGTCTCAATATCTTGTTCAACATTAGCTTCCACTTCTTCTAGAACAGATGTAGCAAACATGCCATGTTCACTTTCAACAACATCTTTCTTTAAGATAGATGATTCAACAACATTTTAAGGATCAGTACATTGGTCATCTTGAGCAAGCATTCGGGCAAGAGGAGAAGAAATCCCAGGCACAACAAAACCCTCATTTAAAACCATATATACCAGCCTTCTAATACTCCTATAAACATTAACAATGTCTTCTTCTGACCTATCATCAGTATTATTAGGAGCATTACCTTTAGAAGTGTCAAACTCGTCTTTGGATTTCTTTGCATGGGACGATTTGGGTTTCTTGAACTTCTTCTCAAGAGGTGGAACAGTTTCCATAGGAGTGATGACCAGGACTTTATCAAGGCAGAGATCCTTAGGATGGTTTACAGACTTTGACCTAGGAGCCTTGGCTTCATCAGAAGAACACTTTAAGGGAGATGAAGTATGATGTTGCGACATCTTTGAAATTTTTTGAACAGTGAGATGAAAATTAACAAGGGTTCTTTTTCTGTAAAGGAGAACGAAGAGGAAGTGAAAATAGAAAGAAGTAATATTGTAGCGAGTGGGAGAGTATTTGAGATAATCTTGAAATAATTACTTAAGATACTTAATTTGTCGGAAACCTAATAAATGATATAATATCACTTTAATGATATTCCCACACGCCCTTAATTGCTACAAACCCTTATATATGAAGATCCCTAGTTTTCCTCTTAAGTTCTCAAACTGTTTTGCATCCAAAGCCTTAGTGAAAATGTCATGCAGTTGTAATTCAGTAGCTACATGTTTTAAGGAAACAATCTTTTCTTCAACAAGATCTCTTATGAAGTGATGACGTATATCAATGTGTTTGGTCCTGCTGTGTTGAATAGTATTTTTTATATATTTATGGCACTTAGATTGTCACAAATTATTATGATGACATCTTGTTTGACATTATATTCTGTCAACATTTGTTTCATCCAAACCAACTGAGAATAACTGCTTCCTGCAGCAATATACTCATCCTTAGCAGTGGACATAGACACATACTTTTTCTTCTTACTGAAACAGGATATGAGATTATTACCCATAAAGAAACATCCTCCTGATGTACTTTTCCTATCATCAACACTTCCTGCCCTATCAGAATCACAATAACCACTTAAAGCAGAGCCGAGTCCATGAGAATATAGCATACCATAGTAACTAGTCCCATTCACATATTTAATAATTCTCTTCACATGGTTGACATGGCTATTTTTAGGATTAGCTTGATATCTAGCACACACCCCTACAACAAAGGCAATGTCAGGTCTGCTAGCTGTGAGATATAGAAGATTTCCTATCATACTTCTGTAATAACTTTGATCCACACTTACTCCTTTTTCATCTTTATACAACTTCAGATGTGTGGGAGCAGGTGTTCTCTTGTGACTGGCATTTTCCATCCCAAATTTCTTTACTATATTCTTTGCATATTCACTTTGAGATAAGAATATGGAATCTTCCATTTGTTTAACTTGCAGACTAAGAAAGTAGGTTAACTCACCAACAAGGCTCATCTCAAATTCTGACTGCATTTGCTTGACAAAATGTTGAACCATCTCATTTGACATCCCACCAAACACAATATCATCAACATAAATATGTGCAATCATGACCTTCCCTTCTTCTTCCTTGACAAAAAGAGTTTTGTCTATGCCGCCTTTCCTATATCCATTCTCACCAAAAAAGTTTTTGTCAATCTCTCACATCAAGCCCTTGGATCCTTCTTTAATCCATACAGAGCTTTCTTCAGTTTGTACACATGGTTAGGGAAGCTTGGATCAACAAATCCATTAGGTTGTTCCATATAAACTTCCTCATTCAGATAGCCATTTAAGAAGGCACTCTTTACATCCATTTGGAACAACTTAAATCTCAGAATGCAAGCAACTTCTAAGAGTAGTCTTATTGATTCAGGTTTGGGCAAAGGTTTCATCAAAATAAACTCCTTCAATTTGAATTTATCCTTTTGCAACTAATCTTTCCTTATTTATAGTAACCACCCCTTTTTCATCAGATTTATTCTTGTACACCCATTTAGTGATAATCACATTTGCCCCTTCAGGTCTTGGAACCATATCCCAAACTTCATTTCTTCTAAATTGTTCTAGCTCTTCTTGCATAGAATTAATCCAAAAATCATAATTTAAGGCTTATTTGACATTCTTAGGCTGAATTTTTGAAACAAAGCAACAGTTTGACATCCCTTCTCTTGATATAGTAGTAACTCCTTTATTTAGATCTCATATAATAAGTTCCTTAGGATGATCTCTCTGAGTTCTGATTGAAGGCCCTTTATTGAGTTGATTGGGCTCGGGATCTTCTTGAATTGGATTAGGATCAGTACTTCTGTCATTAGATTATGTTGGAATGTCTGACAAAGATGTTCCAACATCTTCTAAGAAATCTTCTTCACCATTCCATCCTCTATCATCAATAATAACATTTATGAATTCCATCATAATCTTAGTTCTGGAGTTAAAGACTCTATAAGCTCTGTTATTTGTAGAGTAACCCAGGAATATTCCCTCATCACTCTTGGGATCCATCTTCCTTCTCTGTTTACGATTAACTAAGATGTAACATTTAATTCCAAAAACATGAAAGTATTTGACAATAGGTTTAGTTCCGTTCCATATTTCATACAAGGTGGCTGAGATGCCTTTTCTTAGAGTGGCTCTGTTATGGATATAGCAAGCAGTATTAATAGTTTCATCCCGAAAGTGGCAGGATAAATTCTTAGAATGAATCATAGCTCTTGCAGATTCCTAAATATTATTGTTTTTGTGTTCCAAAATCCAATTTTGCTGAGGAGTAATGGGAGAGGAAAATTCATGACTGATTCCTTCAGAAGAAAAAAATCAGCAAATTTATTGTTCTCAAATTCCTTTCCATGATCACTTATGATTCTTATGACATGACCATCCTTTTATCTTTGAATTTTTTGATAGAGATCTTTAAAGACTTAAAAAGTTTCTTATTTTTCTATGATAAAACTTATCCATGTGTACCTAGAGAAGTCATCTACAACAACATAAGCATACTTTTTTCCACCAAGACTTTCAACCTGCATAGGTCCCATTAAGTCCATGTGAAGAAGTTCTAAAATTTTTGATGTGGTGAGATGTTGGATCTTCTTATGTGACATCTTAGTTTGCTTTCCAATCTGGCATTCACCACATACTCTCCCTTCTTCTATCTTGAGCTTAGGAATCCCTCTCAAGAATTCTATAGATATGATTCTTTTCATTCCTTTCGGATGCAAGTGTCCCAGTTTTTTATGCCATAATTTAACTTCATTTTCGTTGGCTAAAGCACATGTTGAGGAGAAGTTCAACTCTTGGGGAACCTATAAATAACAATTGTCTTTAGATCTGATTCCTTTCATAATAATTTCATTCTTTTCATTGCAAATGAGACATTATGTCTTGGTGAAGTTTACTTTGAACCCTTGATCACACAATTGGATTATACTTATTAGGTTAGTTATTAACCCTTTAACAAGTAACACATTACCAAGTTCCGTGACTCCTGAACATTCTAGCTTCCCAACTCCTTTGATTTTACCTTTGGCTCCATCACCAAAAATCACATAACTCGTGGAGTGAGATTTGATATCTAGCAACAGATTCTTAACACATGTCATGTGCCTAGAACAATCACTTTCAAAGTACCGGTCATATTTGGTTGAGACGCTGAAAGAGGTATGAGCTATGAGACTAGCAACAATAGTCTTGGGAACCCACTGTTTCTTCTTTTTGCAATTTTGAGAGATCTGATCAGTCTTGGGAAGAGGAGAAGTTTTAGGGTACCCATACAACTTGAAACATAAAGGTATTATGTGACCAAACCTTCCACAGTGGTGACACCTCCACGGCTGGAATTTCTCTCTGGTGTGATTAAATTTTTTCTTTCCATGATATTTTCCATGATGTCGAGACATTTTATTCGACATCTTTGGTTTAGACTTGGCATGAGTGGAATCTAAAGAAGGTTCTTCTGAATAAGGTTCATTTTTCTCATTAAACCCTAGACCACTATTTTCTCCTGACACTATTCCCACTTGAAGAATTTCATCTAATGTGTCAAACCTATTATTCAGCATCTTGAATGATTTGACCATTCTGTCAAGATTCAAACTCAGAGAAGTCCCTTCATTTTCCAAACTAGAGATAGTTTTCAGCTGCTCTTTCCTTTCAGCCTTCAGCTAAGTTCTGAGAGCTTTTTGTTTCTCCCCTTCTTGGCAAAATTCTACACTTCTGAGACACAATTCTCTGTACGTGGCAGCTAACTCATGAAAGGATAGTTCACCATCACTAGAATCTTCATCAGAAACATATTTTCTTGTCAATGCTTTAACATACTTGGAAGATTCCTCTTCAAGATCACTCTCAGAGTCCTCTTCAGAACAAGTAATAGATAAATTCTTCTTCTGTTTCTTAATATATGTAGGACATTCAGCTCTAATGTGCCCAAAACCTTCACATCCATGACATTGTATTCCCTTCACTTGAGTGGATTTTTCTTCAGCCCTTTTTCTTCCAAACTCATTTGACTTATGGATGTCAGATGAGATGTTCTTGACATTTTATCTTGGGTTCCTATCCATCTTCTTTATCACTTTGTTAAACTATCTTCCAAGCAGAACTAAAGCATTAGATATTACTTCATCTATATCCAGATCACAATCCTCATCTTCATCTTCAATATTGGTTACAAAAGCTATGCTTTTGTTCTTCTTTTCAGATCTTTCGTTGATGCTTAACTCAAATGTCTGAAGGGATATAACAATTTCATACACTCTCATCTTGTCAATGTCTTGTGCTTCTTCTATGGCAGTCACTTTCATATTAAATCTCTCGGGGAGAGACCTAAGCATTTTTCTCACCAATTTGTCTTCGGGTATTTTTTCTCCTAAAGCACTGGATGAATTAGCAATCTCAAGAATGTTCATATGGAAGTCATTAATACTTTCATCACCCTTAGTTCTCAGATTTTCAAATCTGGTGGTGAGCAAATGAATTCTTGATATCTTAACTTTGGATGTGCCTTCATGGGTAGATTGAAGAATCCCCCAGGCATCCTTAGCTACTTCACATGTGTTTACTAATCTGAAAATGTTCTTGTCAATTCCATTGAATATAGCATTCAAGGCTTTATAATTTCCAAGTGCAATTTCATCCTCTTCTTTAGATCAATCTTCTTCTGGCTTTAACTCAAAAGTAGGTTCTCAATCTTCTCCCAATTTGACAGGGTGTTTCCATCCTTTTAAGACAGCTTTCCAAGCCTTGCTGTCCAGAGATTTTAAAAAGGCCACCATACGTGGTTTCCAATAGTCATAATTGCTTCCATACAGAATGGGTGGTCTGTTCATAGATCCTCCTTCCTTGTCTATAGTACTAGAAAGTATCTTCCTTAGATCTCACCCAAATACATAGTAGGATGCCTGCTCTGATACCAATTGAAATTCTGGTATCAGATATGTGATGTCGAAGGAGATGTCACGATACAAATATCCGAGGACAATATAAAATGCAAGAATATAAAAGCAGTAAAAACACAAGAGATTTATAACCCAATTTAGTGTACAATAACACCTACTCTGGGGGATACCAAGTCAGGGATAAGTCCACTAAATAATATCAATTCATAGACCCTCAATAAACAACCAATTTACGATCTAATCACTTAATCACTACCCGTGCTATACTTCTACCTAAGACAAACCTAGGTATGAGGCCATCCTCAAATCCCTTCAAATAAAAACAGTAAAAAACAACAGAGTTATTTAGTTTGAAAAACCTCAATCATTCAATACTTAAATACTTATGAATGATCCACAATTTACAACTCAAGTATTGAAACAATACTATAGTGTATTACAATTAAAAGATTCAGACTTTTAAACACAAAGAATATATTTCTCTTCAATTGTTGCAGTTGTACGAATAAGGTTGTAAGTCCTTATAAGGGCACAACAACTTCTTTATGGGCTTGGGCTGAAAAACAAATATTGAATTATATTGAATCCCTTGAATATATCCATGAAAGTAGGCCAAGATATAATCCATAAAGATAATATAGATCAAAAAATATTCTTCCATATTTTTCGAAAGTTATAAACCACAAAACCTGAATAAAGCGCGCTTAAAAACAGGAAACATAAAATCTGAAAAACACGTTCAGATCAGAATGCAGATGTTAAGACATCTGCTTTGACATCATCCAAAATCAGTTGAGAGTATTTACTTCAAATGTCAAGACATTAAGAAAAACATTACCAAAGCAGTGTTTTACCAAAATTACTGCCAACAAACACTTACAACCGGTAAGTGAGCCATGTACCAATTGTACAAGAGAAGTATGCAACAAGTGACAGTTCCTTCTTTCCTAAAATTTGAATGAATGGAATGGTATGTGTCAGCAAGAAGTGTAGGTACGGGATTTCCGATAACAAAAATGGTGACTATTTCCGCATCGATGTAGTCTTATTGGCTGGAGAATAAGACAACTCCATAAATCATAAGAGCTTGCAAGGAATTGAAGGTACCCCAACTCTAATTTTTGGAAAATATTATGGATTTATCCATCAAAAACTACAAATTGAAACCCAATGTGTCGTCCTTCTTAGGTTCCAAATTATCCTTTACTTCTCTTAAGGATAAATGAACTGCTTCGGCAATCAAGTGTAACTTTGGGGTTCCTTGTGAATTTACAAAAGACATGGGATCCTTGACTTCAACTCCCATGATATTAGCATATTCTTCCAATGTAGGAGCAATTTGGTAGTCTTTAAAAGTAAAGCACCTTAGAGGAGGATCATAGAATTGGATGAGAGTTTTCACAACCATGGTATCAATCTTGGCATTCAGAAAAAGAATGAGCTTACCACAGGTCCTCTTGAAGTCATCATAATATTTGGAAACTACAAGAGAACTCAACCTTCTTAAGTTATAAAAGGCTAGCTTAGGAAACCTATAGACTTTGGTGTGTCTTCTGCCTGCATCCATTTTTTGATACTCTCAACTAATACAACAATTTGAAAATACCTTAGAAATGACCTGCATATGTGGGTTAGACTCTATGTTATAATGAAAATGATTTATGCACAAGCATAGGATCACAACTTTGGATAAGTCTGGATGATTGGTATACTAAATCTCTTGAAAAAGTCTTTATAAAAGAACCAAGATATGATGAAGGTCAAGGTTTCCTGTCAGAAATCCCAAACCCTCTCACATGTGAGTTCTAATTTGGATAAATATTCCTTGAGGTATTCCCAGAGTGATGGATCCCTTTGAAAAGTAAAGTTTCGTAACGAATCAATGTCATAACAATTGCACCCCAAAGTAAACCTAGTCTAGGTGCATTTCTCATGACATACTAATAGGGAATATACCACTTAGCTGCTATGACTATCCACTTCTTAAAACTTATGGGCACACTTAAGCATGTGTATTGGGCTTACCTCTCAAGTAACTGATACCCAACAAGTAACTCCATGAATTCTTGATCAAATGAAATGGTTTTGAGCTCTTTGGAAAGAGGGAAAGAAGATGAACACATTTTGTGTTGGAAGAAAATTGAAATGAAGCCTTGAAGTCCTTTCAAATGGCCATTGAAATAGATTATTTATAAGTTAAATCGAAGTATGGAAATTGCTTGTCAACTTTAACATCTCAAATACCCAACTTTGAACAACCATATCTTGAGATTGGATGGGCCATTTGTGATGAAATGTAGATCAAAGGAAAGCTTGAAGTGTAGACAAGAGCTTTTGTATTGATATATCATCAAAATAAAGCCTTAATAATAGAGAAAATTCCTTTCCAAACATGCACATGGAGCTGATCAACTATTCACAGAAGTTTTTATTTTTAGTAAGTTTCTATAAAACCTAATTCTCCAATTTTGGAAATTTGTTGATTCTCTTGATTTTCTGATTCCACTTGAAAAAATCTCCACCATTCATGATAATTGACTTATGGAACACAATGTTGACCAAAAAACTCAAGAGTTGACTTTTTTTGCTGTACAATTGACCTTTATTCCACACAATCAATTTCTCTCTCTCTCTTCTAACCAATTGAGCTCTTCTAATGAAATATGATGATCAATAAGGTACATATAGATACCTTGAGTCAAGTAATGAACCATGGAAACATGTTTTGCTTAAAAAGTCAATCTCAACCTGACTTTGACCAAAACCCTAGTTAATCAGTCAAAAAGTTAGGAGGTGATGATCAATCATCAAAACCCTAATTCATATGAGGAAACTTGAGAATATCTTGAACAAAGATGTCTTGTGTATTGAGATGATGCTAATGATGATAATACTTCCAACTTGTAGGCTTTTTAGGTCAAATATTCTCTCCCGAGTGACACACATTCTCATAATTAAAACCCTTGATCCCACACAAGTGAACAAATGCAATGCAAATTATAGCCCGTAACAGGAAGGCACATCTTCCATTCTTTTGTTTCCCTTTTCGATGTGATTATGCTGTTTGGGGATTTATGGCATTGTTGGATTTGATTTGATTGCACTTAAAGTATAGGATTTAGTTATTTTATGGATATTTTTATATTTAAGCTAATAATTTGTAAGGATTAGGCATCCAATTTTTCATCGTATAATTTGACTTTGTATACTTTTATCAAGTTTTATAAAAGCCTCCATTGGAGCAGTTTGATCAAGAATTCTTAATCTATTCAAGTATTTTATTTTCATCAAGTTCTTACTATTGCTTTCATTATAATTTATTTAATCATGTATTCTATTTGAAGCTACTCGAAAATAAAACAAATAACTTTGGATGGAACAAACAGAGTCGCCACCTAACTTTATTTATCCCAAAAAATATAAGGAAAGGAAAATATAGAGAAAAAATTTGATATCGGGAAAAGAACATGGTCTCGCAACCAAATCTCGGGTAAAGGAGTCGATTACACAAGGGGAATGTATTAATACCCCTCACGTCTATGGTACTCCACGGGATCCACTCTTGTCATATAAATCAATGAGTGTGTATATCTAAAACTTACTTGCTAAAGGGAAATTCATGCATAAATTCATTAGGAAAAAGAAAATGTTTTTATTTATGCATTCGTCTGATCATTGAAACTCCATGCCTACGTATCCATAAGGGAATTAGAACACTGCAGTTCTTCTTAAAAATGTTTTTGTTTCTTGTGTGTTTCTTATGGAATATGTTAAATTCACATTCTTACAGTTAACGTTTCCACTCGACTGTAGGAGACTACTGTAATACGGTGGGAGAACTGACTTGGGTGTTTTGAGTTTGATCACAATTGTTGCAGATAGCAAGAGTCACCATCGACTTTTCTTTTATCCAATAAGGAATGGTTGAAAAGAACAGGAAAGACCTTTCGAGATTATTTCTTGAGTTTGGGGGGTAGGTTATGAAAAGGGAACGTATTAGCACCCTTTCCATCTGTAGTTATCTACTGGCTCTTAGTTTCTTGCTAGATCACTTGCTTTTGTTTAAAAATATTCTTTGTGGTGTGGGTTTAAAAATATTTTGAAAACGTCTTTGTAATGATTCTCGTATCTATAAGAATGCGTACAAAGTGTTGGTTTTGAAAATAGTTTGTGGAAGATGTTTTTGAAAGGGATTTTGAAAAGTGCCTTTGTAATAATTCTCGTCTCTATAAGAATGCGTGCAAAGTATTTTAACTTTTGAAAATGTTTCAAATGAAAATGTTGGTGTATAAAATGTTTTTTGTTGTGAGCAAGCGAGCAACTAGGAGCATCCTACCTACTCAAAAGGTCTAATGTTCTTCTCCTCCTCCTTTAGATGTTCCTATCTTACCATTGATTTGGTAAGAAGCCCTATCATTGGATGTGAAGGGACGGGCATGGGAAGTTTGTATAGTCATAGAAGGCAACCTATGGGACGTTTTAGCAATGTTGTTTAGGGACTAGATCGTTTATCGAAGGTAACATCGAGGGTCATCGAGGGACTACGATCTTTTATCAACGATCTTTGCTAAAACGCCCATATTCGAGGGGCATGCATATTTTTCCGAAGCAACAAGTGAGATTACCCTAAGGGTGCATGTGTGAATAGTGTATTTGATTTGCATGCATTTAGTCTTTGATTAAGGGTTGTGTACTTGTTGTTTTTATCTTGCCATACATACCCTATTTTACTAGCAATCATACAAAAGTAATAAAATGCAGAAAGATAAAATCCTACACTATTACAACCATATGTAGTAGCATGAAAATATAAAGGCAAAATGAAATAAAAGCAAGAAAAAGGGGTCTTTTGATTTAGGCAGAAATACCCTTCGATTCTGCACTTTTGGACCTCTTTCAATTTGGGGCCTGGAGTCAGTGAGTTCATACCCTTAGATTTGGGCTTAACCTGAGGCATGAGATGCAGCCTTCGATTCTGCCTTTCTGCCTCCTTCAATTGGGGGTTGGAATCAGTATGGGCGTACCTTTCTACTTGGGCCTGAGAGTCAGTTTGGCCATCCTTCTGGCCGCCTCTTTCGTTCATCATGGAGTTCCCTCTTCACCTCAAGTCCTTTGGTGCATCCTTTGATTGGTCCTGGAGTCAGTGAGGAAGCCTAAGGCTTCGTTTCATACTCTTGTCTCCTGTTTCTTTCGTTTAAGTTTTTAAATAGCAACATGGCCTAAGGCCATACTAGCATTACCTTAGGGACAGGTTAGTTCTTAAAGCATTTATAACAAACCAAAGAACAAAAACAAAAGGAGTGGAAATAAAAACAAACTAAAGTCTGGGAACGAAAAGGAAACAATTATTATGTATATGTTAAAGCGAAAAGGAAGTTTAGTCACAGGTTATGCTAGAAACGAAAGGTTCAAGGTTAAGAGTGACTTGCCTTGCTTGTGGGTGGAGTGTGTGCTGGACCTTGAGTGGCTGCCTTGAGTGCTTCTAGATTCGAAGGGAGGAAACGAAGGTGACGTCTCTAAGGCTGGATTCGAAGGAGAAGAACAAGTGTGATGTTCTTTCTTCTGGATTCGAAGGGTAACAAGGTGTGGGGATGTTTCAGATTCGAAGGGGACAAATCTTTGGATTATGGGTTTGTGTTTGATGAGTGTTTAAGTGTTTGAGAGTTTGATGATTTTTAGAGTGTTTGAGAATTTTGAAGATTTGTTTCCTTAGCCCCAAGTCCTCCTAAACATGTTGTGGAGCCTCTTATTTATAGGCAAAGCTTGGCTGAGGTTTTGGAGGGAAAAGGAAATAGTTTGAACAATTTGAGTAAACTGCTTTTGTAGCTTTCGAGGTGCAGTATTTGTATGCCATTTTGGTGCAAGTATGTGGCAGTGTTTCAGGACTGTTGTGCAGCAGTTTTGGCCAGTGTGCCAGGCCTGAACTTGCCAGGCCTGAACTTGGCAGCAAGCATCTTTGAATATTTCATCCCTTCGTTTTGACCCTCCTTCGACCAAATTCTTCTTCCAACAATTTTATTTGATTTTCCTCCAACAAGTGTCCTTCGAATGGGTCACTTTTGTGCATCCTTCGAAGGAGCCAAATGCGTGACCCTTGGATGGGTCACCAAAATATGCCTTAAGATGGGCTTTGTAAATCCTTCGAATGGGCCATCCAGCATGTCCTTCGAATGGGACGCCCAGACATGTCCTTTGAATGGGTCATGTGTGTTTCTTTAAAAAGGGCTAAATGTGTCCTTCGAATGGACTATGCAAACCTTCGACAGGGACTCTTATGTATGCCCTTTAAATCCACCAACCATGTGTGCTGAAGGTTGTCAATAGTAGAATTGAAGCATGCTAAAGGGAAATGTGTCCAGTCGAGGCTAGTGTAAACATAGCCAATGTCCCTATAGAGACCTGCATGTAGGAGGTCTAGACTTTGTGACTCTAAACAAGCACACAAGAGGCCAATGCTCAAATCGAGGAATTGCATGAAGGGAATCACCTGCCAAAACGAAAGAGGCATGCAGGAGACAAAAATGCCCAGATTCGAAAGAAGCATACAGGAGGCAAAAAAGTGCAATTGAAGGATGCCAAAAGGGAGATTTTTACCTTGGAATCGAAGGAGGCTAAAGGAGGCTTTGTACCTTGGGCATGCTAGCATGAGGGGATCCTCGTGTGTGAAAGAAAGAAGTTATGTTTCAAACGAAGGCTTGTATGCAGCTAGTCATCAACTTGTGAATCAAAGCAAGTATGGGGGAATATTTGTCCAGTCAACACAGGCATGCACGCATCAAACACCCAATCGAAGCAGGCACATAAGAAGCCATTGCATTGTGAACCCTGTGAGGCCAAAGATGCAATCGAAAGTGGAATGCAGGAAGCTCCTGCCTTGTGAATTAAAGCCAGCATGCTAGAGGCCAACTCCCAGTCAGAGGATGCAACCAAAGAAAGCATTGAAAGAGGCCAAAAGGCCAATCGAATGAGCTGAAACGAAATAACTTGTCTTTCTCAAAAAGATTATTTTTATTTGTTTCCCCCTTTTTTAACAGTTTCCTTTTTAACTTGATACTGATAAATCCAATTGTACTTGTGCAAGCTTGAACCTTGAGAATCCTTGTGAGAAATGCCTTGAGGAATGAAAGGGAAAATTTAGGGGTGCAACAGTTGCCCCTGTTCAATCTTCTTAAACCTGAAGAGTTAGATTGGCGAGTCTTCCATTTGTGACTTGAAGGTGGAAGATGATTGAACACTAGAATGCCCAGAAATTATCACTTGATAATGTGGTGGTTGATTGTGTAGGAAATGGGCTTAAAGATTCCATTTGGAGAAATGATGGATAGTTGTTGGAGATGGGCTTATAGATGCCATCCGAAGGTGATTTTTGACAAAAATTAGACTAAGTCTAAGCTTGACTTTAACTGGAAAAGAATCAGAATAAATCTATCAGGTGATTTGTCTGAAATAGAGAAAGTGTCTATCGGATAAGAACAAGGATAAACCATTGATCAATTTAAACTGAACCAGCAGAGGTCTTGAGTTATCTTTAACTGGAAAGAATTAGGATAAATCTTGGAGTGATTTATCTGAACCAGACAAAATGTCTACGGTAAAGAATCAGGATAAACCATTGAGAGATTTAAATTGAACCAACAGAGGTCTTGAATAATCTTTTAACTGGAAAGAATCAGAATAAATCTTGGAGCGATTTATCTGAACCAGAGAAAATGTCTACGAGAAAGAATTAGGATAAACCGTTGAGAGATTTAAACTGAACCAGCAGAGGTCTTGAATAATATTTAAACTGGAAAGAATCAGAATAAATCTTGGAGCGATTTATCTGAACCAGAGAAAATGTCTATGGGAAAGAATCAGGATAAACCATTGAGAGATGTAAACTGAACTAGCAGAAGTCTTGAATATTCTTTAACTGGAAAGAATCAGAATAAATCTTGTTACGATTTATCTCAACCAGAGAAAATGTATACGCGAAATAATCAGGATAAACCATTGAGAGATTTAAACTGAACCATCAGAGGCCTTGAATAATATTTTAACTGAAAATAATCAGAATAAATCTTAGGGAGATTTATCTGAACCGGAGAAATTTTCTACGGGAAAGAATCAGGATAAACCATTGAAAGATTTAAATGGAACTAGCAGAGGTCTTGAATAATCTTTTTACTGGAAAGAATCATAATGAATCTTGGAGCTATTTATCTGAACTAGAGAAAATGTCTACAGGAAAGAATCAGGATAAACCATTGAGAGATTTAAACTGAACAAGCATAGGTCTTGAATAATCTTTTAACTGGAAAGAATTAAAATAAATCTTGGGGAGATTTATCTGAACTAGAGAAAATGTCTACGACAAAGAATCTGGATAAACCATTGAGATATTTAAATTGAACTAGCAGAGGTCTTGAATAACATTTTAACTGGAAATAATAAAGAATAAAGATTGGCGCGATTTATCTGAACTAGAGAAAATGTCTACAGGAAAGACTCAGGATAAACCATTGAGAGATTTAAACAAAACCAACAAAACTCTTGAATATTCTTTAACTGGAAAGAACCAGAATAAATCTTGGAGCGATTTATCTAAATTAGAGAAAATGTCTACGGGAAAGAATCAGGATAAACCATTGAGAGATATAAACTGAACCAGCAAAGGTCTTGAATAATCTTTTAACTGGAAAGAATCAGAATAAATCTTGGGGCGATTTATCTGAACTAGAGAAAATCTCTACGGGAAAGAATTAGGATAAACCATTTAGAGACTTAACCTCAACCAGCAGAGGTCTTGAATAGTCTTTAAACTGGAAAGAATCAGAATAAATCTTGGAGCAATTTATCTCAACCAGAGAAAATGTCTACGAGGAAGAATTAGGATAAACAATTGAGAGATTTAAACTGAACAAGCAGAAGTCTTGAATATTCATTAACTGGAAAGAATCAGAATAAATCTTGGAGCGATTTATCTGCACCATAGAAAATGTCTAAGGGAAAGAATCAGGATAAACCATTGAGAGATTTAAACTGAACCAGCAAAAGTCTTGAATATTCTTAAACTGGAAAGAATAAGAATAAATCTTGGAGCGATTTATCTGAACTAGAGAAAATGTCTACGGGAAAGATCATGATAAACCTTTAAGAGATTTGAACTGAACCAGCAGAGGTCTTGAATAATCTTTTAACTGGAAAGAATCAGAATAAAATCTTGGGGGGATATATATGAACCAGAGAAAATGTTTACGGGAAAGAATTAGGATAAAACATTAAGAGATTTAAACTGAACTCGCAGAGGTCTTGAATAATAATTTAACTGGAAAGAATCTGAATAAATCTATGGGGTGATTTGTCTGAAACATATAATGTGTCTACCATAAAAGAATCAGGATAAACCATTGAGAGATTTAAATTGAACCAGCAGAGGTCTTGAGTTATCTTTAACTCGAAAGAATCAGGATAAATCTTAGAGCGATTTATCTTAACCAGAGAAAATGTCTACGAGAAATAATTAGGATAAACCATTGAGAGATTTAAACTGAACAAGCAGAGGTCTTGAATAATATTTAAACTGGAAAGAATCAGAATAAATCTTGGAGCGAGTTATCTGAACCAGAGAAAATGTCTATGGGAAAGAATCAGGATAAACCATTGAGAGATTTAAACTGAACTAGCAGAAGTCTTGAATATTCTTTAAATGGAAAGAATCATAATAAATCTTGTTGCGATTTATCTCAACCAGAGAAAATGTATACGCGAAAGAATCAGGATAAACCATTGAGAGATTTAAACTGAACCATCAGAGGCCTTGAATAATCTTTTAACTGAAAATAATCAGAATAAATCTTAGGGAGATTTATCTGAACCGGAGAAATTTTCTACGGGAAAGAATCAGGATAAACCATTGAAAGATTTAAATAGAACTAGCAGAGGTCTTGAATAATCTTTTTACTGGATAGAATCATAATGAATCTTGGAGCGATTTATCTGAACTAGAGAAAATGTCTACAGTAAAGAATCAGAATAAACCATTGAGATATTTAAACTGAACCAGCATAGGTCTTGAATAATCTTTTAACTGGAAAGAATTAAAATAAATCTTGGGGAGATTTATCTGAACTAGAGAAAATGTGTACGGGAAAGAATCTGGATAAACCATTGAGATATTTAAATTGAACTAGCAGAGGTCTTGAATAATATTTTAACTGGAAATAATAAAGAATAAAGATTGGCGCGATTTATCTGAACTAGAGAAAATTTCTACAGGAATGAATCAGGATAAACCATTGAGATATTTAAACAAAACCAACAAAACTCTTGAATATTCTTTAACTAGAAAGAACCAGAATAAATCTTGGAGCGATTTATCTGAATTAGAGAAAATGTCTATGGGAAAGAATCAGGATAAAACATTGAGAGATATAAACTGAACCAGCAGAGGTCTTAAATAATCTTTTAACTGGAAAGAATCAGAATAAATCTTGGGGCGATTTATCTGAACTAGAGAAAATGTCTACGGGAAAGAATTAGGATAAACCATTTAGAGACTTAACCTGAACCAGCAGAGGTCTTGAATAATCTTTAAATTGGAAAGAATCAAAATAAATCTTAGAGCAATTTATCTCAACCAGAGAAAATATCTACGAGGAAGAATTAGGATAAACCATTGACAGATTTAAACTGAACAAGCAGAAGTCTTGAATATTCATTAACTGGAAAGAATCAGAATAAATCTTGGAGCGATTTATCTGAACCATAGAAAATGTCCAAGGGAAAGAATCAGGATAAACCATTGAGAGATTTAAACCTAACCAGCAGAAGTCTTGAATATTCTTGAACAAGAAAAAATCAGAATAAATCTTGGAGCGATTTATCTGAACTAGAGAAAATGTCTACGGGAAAGATCAGGATAAAACATTAAGGGATTTGAACTGAACAAGCAGAGGTCTTGAATAATCTTTTAACTGGAAAGAATCAGAATAAAATCTTGGGGGGATTTATCTGAACCAGAGAAAATGTTTACGGGAAAGAATTAGGATAAAACATTAAGAGATTTAAACTGAACTCGCAGAGGTCTTGAATAATATTTTAACTGGAAAGAATCTGAATAAATCTATGGGGTGATTTGTCTGAAACATAGAAAGTGTCTACCAAAAAAGAATCAGGATAAACCATTGACCGATTTAAACTGAACAAGCAGAGGTAATGAGTTATCTTTAACTCGAAAGAATTGGGATAAATCTTAGAGCGATTTATCTTAATCAGAGAAAATGTCTATGGGAAAGAATCAGGATAAACCATTGAGGGATTTAAATTGAACCAACAGAGGTCTTGAATAATCTTTTAACTGGAAAGAATCAGAATAAATATTGGAGCGATTTATCTGAACCAGAGAAAATGTCTATGGGAAAGAATACGGATAAACCATTTAGAGATTTAAACTGAACTAGCAGAAGTCTTGAATATTCTTTAACTGGAAAGAATCATAATAAATCTTGTTGCGATTTATCTCAACAAGAGAAAATGTATACGCGAAATAATCAGGATAAACCATTGATAGATTTAAACTGAACCATCAGAGGCATTGAATAATCTTTTAACTGAAAATAATTAGAATAAATCTTAGGGAGATTTATCTGAACCGGAGAAATTTTCTACGAGAAAGAATCAGGATAAACCATTGAAAGATTTAAATAGAACTAGCAGAGGTCTTGAATAATCTTTTTACTGGAAAGAATCATAATGAATCTTGGAGCGATTTATCTGAACAAGAGAAAATGTCTACAGGAAAGAATCAGGATAAACCATTGAGAGATTTAAACTGAACCATCATAGGTCTTGAATAATCTTTTAACTAGAAAGAATTAAAATAAATCTTAGGGAGATTTATCTGAACTATAGAAAATGTCTACGGGAAAGAATATGGATAAACCATTGAGATATTTAAATTGAACTAGCAGAGGTCTTGAATAATATTTTAACTGGAAATAATAAAGAATAAAGATTGGCGCGATTTATCTGAACTAGAGAAAATGTCTACAGGAAAGAATCAGGATAAACCATTGAGAGATTTAAACAAAACCAACAAAACTCTTGAATATTCTTTAACTGGAAAGAACCAGAATAAATCTTGGAGCGATTTATCTAAATTAGAGAAAATGTCTACGGGAAAGAATCAGGATAAACCATTGAGAGATATAAACTGAACCAGCAAAGGTCTTGAATAATCTTTTAACTGGAAAGAATCAGAATAAATCTTGGGGTGATTTATCTGAACTAAAGAAAATGTCTACGGGAAAGAATTAGGATAAACCATTTAGAGACTTAACCTGAACCAACTGAGGTCTTGAATAATCTTTAAACTGGAAAGAATCAGAATAAATCTTGGAGCAATTTATCTCAACCAGAGAAAATGTCTACGAGGAAGAATTAGGATAAACCATTGAGAGATTTAAATTGAACAAGCAGAAGTCTTGAATATTCATTAACTAGAAAGAATCAGAATAAATCTTGTAGCGATTTATCTGAACCATAGAAAATGTCCAAGGGAAAGAATCAGGATAAACCATTGAGAGATTTAAACTGAACCAGCAGAAGTCTTGAATATTCTTAAACTAGAAAGAATCAGAATAAATCTTGGAGCGATTCATCTGAACTAGAGAAAATGTCTACGGGAAAGATCAGGATAAACCTTTGAGAGATTTGAACTGAACCAGCAGAGGTCTTGAATAATCTTTTAACTGGAAAGAATCAAAATAAAATCTAGGGGGGATTTATCTGAACCAGAGAAAATGTTTACGGGAAAGAATTAGGATAAAACATTAGAGATTTAAACTGAACTCGCAGAGGTCTTGAATAATATTTTAACTGGAAAGAATCTGAATAAATCTATGGGGTGATTTGTCTGAAACATAGAAAGTGTCTACAAAAATAGAATCAGGATAAACCATTGACCGATTTAAATTGAACCTCCAGAGGTCTTGAGTTATCTTTAACTCGAAAGAATGAGGATAAATCTTAGAGAGATTTATCTTAACCAGAGAAAATGTCTATGGGAAAGAATCAGGATAAACCATTGAGAGATTTAAATTGAACTAACAGAGGTCTTGAATAATCTTTTAACTGGAAAGAATCAGAATAAATATTGGATCGATTTATCTGAACCAGAGAAAATGTCTATGGGAAAGAATCAGGATAAACCATTGAGAGATTTAAACTGAACTAGAAGAAGTCTTGAATATTCTTTAATTGGAAAGAATCAGAATAAATCTTGTTGCGACTTATCTCAACCAGAGAAAATGTATACGCAAAATAATCAGGATAAACCATTGAGAGATTTAAACTGAACCATCAGAGGCCTTGAATAATCTTTTAACTGAAAATAATCAGAATAAATCTTAGGGAGATTTATCTGAACCGGAGAAATTTTCTACGGGAAAGAATCAGGATAAACCATTGAAAGATTTAAATAGAACTAGCAGAGGTCTTGAATAATCTTTTTACTGGAAAGAATCATAATGAATCTTGGAGCGATTGATCTGAACTAGAGAAAATGCCTACAGGAAAGAATAAGGATAAACCATTGAGAGATTTAAACTGAACCAGCATAGGTCTTGGATAATCTTTTAACTGGAAAGAATTAAAATAAATCTTGGGGAGATTTATCTGAACTAGAGAAAATGTCTATGGGAAAGAATCTGGATAAACCATTGAGATATTTAAATTGAACTAGCAGAGGTCTTGAATAATATTTTAACTGGAAATAATAAAGAATAAATATTGGCGTGATTTATTTGAACTAGAGAAAAAGTCTAAAGGAAATGTCTGAACTCGCAGAGGTCTTGAATAATCTTTTTACTGGAAAGAATCAAAATGAATCTTGGAGCGATTTATCTGAACTAGAGAAAATGCCTACAGGAAAGAATAAGGATAAACCATTGAGAGATTTAAACTGAACCAGCATAGGTCTTGGATAATCTTTTAACTGGAAAGAATTAAAATAAATCTTGGGGAGATTTATCTGAACTAGAGAAAATGTCTACGGGAAAGAATCTAGATAAACCATTGAGATATTTAAATTGAACCAGCAGAGGTCTTGAATAATATTTTAACTGGAAATAATAAAGAATAAATATTGGCGCGATTTATCTGAACTAGAGAAAATGTCTACGAGGAAGAATTAGGATAAACCATTGAGAGATTTAAACTGAACCAGCAGAAGTCTTGAATATTCTTAAACTAGAAAGAATCAGAATAAATCTTGGAGCGATTTATCTGAACTAGAGAAAATGTCTACGGGAAAGATCAGGATAAACCTTTGAGAGATTTGAACTGAACCAGCAGAGGTCTTGAATAATCTTTTAATTGGAAAGAATCAAAATAAAATCTTGGGGGGATTTATCTGAACCATAGAAAAATTTTACGGGAAAGAATTAGGATAAACCATTGAGAGATTTATACTGAACCAACAGAAGTCTTGAATATTCTTTAACTGGAAATAATCAAAATAAATCTTGGAGCGATTTATCTGAACCTGAGAAAATGTCTACGGGAAAGAATCATGGTAAACCATTGAGAGATTTAAACTGAACCAACAGAGGTCTTGGATAATATTTTAACTAGAAAGAATCAGAATAAATCTTGGGGCGATTTACCTGAACCCGAGAAAATGTCTACGGGAAAGAATCAGGATAAACCATTGAGAGATTTAAACTGAACCAGCAGAAGTCTTGAATATTCTTTAACTGGAAAGAGTCAAAATAAATCTTGGAGCGATTTATCCGAACCAGAGAAAATGTCTATAGGAAAGAATCAGGATAAACCATTGAGAGATTTAAACTGAACCAGCAGAAATCTTGAATATTCTTTAACTGGAAATAATCAAAATAAAACTTGGAGCGATTTATCTAAACCAGAGAAAATGTCTACGGGAAAGAATCATATTAAACCATTGAGAGATTTAAACTGAACCAACAGAGGTCTTGAATAATATTTTAACTAGAAAGAATCAGAATAAATCTTGGGGCAATTTATCTGAACCCGAGAAAATGTCTACGGGAAAGAATCAGGATAAACCATTGAGAGATTTAAACTGAACCAGCAGAAGTCTTGAATATTCTTTAACTGGAAAGAATCAAAATAAATCTTGGAGCGATTTATCTGAACCAGAGAAAATGTCTTAAGGAAAGAATTAGGATAAACCATTGAGAGATTTAAACTGAACCAGCAGAAGTCTTGAATATTCTTTAACTGGAAATAATTAGAATAAATCTTGGAGCGATTTATCTGAACTAGAGAAAATGTCCACGGGAAAGATCAGGATAAACCTTTGAGAGATTTAACTGAACCAGCTGAGGTTTTGAATAATCTTTTAACTGGAAAGAATCAGAATAAATCTTGGGGAGATTTATCTGAACCAGAGAAAATGATTACGGGAAATAATTAGGATAAACCATTAAGTGATTTAAACTGAACCAGCAGAAGTCTTGAATAATATTTTAACTGGAAATAATCAGAATAAATCTATTGCGTGATTTGTTTGAAACATAGAAAGTGTCTACCGGAAAATAATCAGGATAAACTATTGATCGATTTCAACTGAACCAACAGAGGTCTTGAGTTATCTTTAACTGGAAAGAATTAGGACAAATCTTGGAGCGATTTATCTTAACCAGAGAAAATGTCTACGGGAAAGAATCAGGATAAACCATTGAGAGATTTAAATTCAACCAACAAAGGTCTTGAATAATCTTTAAACTGGAAAGAATCAGAATAAACATTGGAGCGATTTATCTCAACCAGAGAAACTTTTTACGAGAAATAATTAGGATAAACCGTTAAGAGATTTAAACTGAACCAACAGAGGTCTTAAATAATATTTAAACTGGAAAGAATCAGAATAAATCTTGGAGCGATTTATTTGAACTAGAGAAAATGTCTATGGGAAAGAATCGGGATAAACCATTGAGAGATTTAAACTAAACTAGACGGAGTCTTGAATATTCTTTAATTGGAAAGAATCAGAATAAATCTTGGAGCGATTTATTTGAACCAGAGTAAATGTCTATGCGGAAGAATCAAGATAAACCATTGAGAGATTTAAACTGAACCATCAGAGGCCTTGAATAATCTTTTAACTGGGTAGAATCAGAATAAATCTTGGGGAGATTTATCTAAACCAGAGAAATTTTCTACGGGAAAGAATCAGGATAAGCCATTGAAAGATTTAAATTGCACCAGCAGAGGTCTTGAATAAACTTTTAACTGGAAAGAATCAGAATGAATCTTGGGGCGATTTATCTGAACCCGAGAAAATGTCTACAGGAAAGAATCAGGATAAACCATTGAGAGATTTTCTCTAAACCAGCAAAAGTTTTTAATATTCTTTAACTGGAAAGAATCAGAATAAATCTTGGAGCGATTTATCTAAACCAGAGAAAATGTCTACGTGAAAGAATCAGGATAAACCATTAAGAGATTTAAACTGAACAAGCATAGGTCTTGAATAATATTTTAACTGGTAAGAATCAAAATAAATCTTGGGGCGATTTATCTGAACCCGAGAAAATGTCTACGGGAAAGAACCAGGATTAACCATTGAGAGATTTAAATTGAACCAGTAGAGGTCTTAAATAATCTTTTAACTGGAAAGAATTAGAATAAATCTTGGAGTATTTGTCTAAACCAGAGAAAATGTCTATGGGAAAGAATAAGGATAAACCATTGAGAGATTTAAACTGAACTAGCAGATGTCTTGAATATTCTTTAACTGGATAGAATCAAAATAAATATTGGAGCAGTTTATCTCAACCAGAGAAAATGTCTACGAGAAAGAATTAGGATAAACCATGGAGAGATTTAAACAGAACCAACATAGGGCTTGAAAAATCTTTTAACTAGAAAGAATCAGAATAAATTCTGGGGCGATTTATCAGAACCATAGAAAATGTCTACGGGAAAGAATTAGGATAAACCATTGAGAGATTTAAACTGAACAAGCAGAAGTCTTGAATATTCTTTAACTGGAAAGAATCAGAATAAATCTTAGAGCGATTTGTATGAACAAGAGAAAATGTCTACGGGAAAGATCAGGATAAACCTTTGAGAGATTTAAACTGAGCCAGCATAGGACTTGAATAATCTTTTAACTGGAAAGAATCAGAATTAATCTTGCGGAGATTTTTCTAAAGCAGCTAAAATGTTTACGGGAAAGAATTAGGATAAACCATTAAGAGATTTAAACTGAACTAGCTGAGGTCTTGAGTAATATTTTAACTGGAAAGAATCAAAATAAATCTATGGGGTGATTTGTCTGAAACATAAAAAGTGTCTACCGAAAAAGAATCAGGATAAACCATTGATCAATTTAAACTGAACCAGCAGAGGTCTTGAGTTATATTTAACTGGAAAGAATCAGGAAAAATCTTGGAGCGATTTATCTTAACCAGAGAAAATGTCTACGGGAAAGAATCAGGATAAACCATTGAGAGATTTAAATTGAATCAACAGAGGTCTAGAATAATCTTTTTAACTGGAAAGAATCAGAATAAATATTGGAGCGAATTATCTCAACCAGTGAAAATGTCTACAAGAAAGAATTAGGATAAACTGTTGAGATATTTGAACTTAACCAGCAGAGGTCTTGACTAATATTTAAACTGGAAAGAATCAGAATAAATCTTGGAGCGATTTATTTGAACCATAGAAAATGTCTAAGGGAAAGAATCAGGATAAACCATTGATAGATTTAAACTGAACTAGCAGAAGTCTTGAAATTCTTTAACTGGAAAGAGTCAGAATAAATATTGGAGCGATTTATCTCAACCAGAGAAAATGTCTACGAGAAAGAATTAGGATAAACCATTAAGAGATTTAAACTGAACCAACTGAGGTCTTGAATAATATTTTAAATTGAAAGAATCAAATCAAATCTAAGGGGTGATTTGTCTGAAACATAGAAAGTGTCTATCGAAAAAGAATCAGGATAAACCATTGATCGATTTCAACTGAACCAGCAGAGGTCTTGAGTTATCTTTAACTAGAAAGAATCAGGACAAATCTTGGAGCGATTTATCTTAACCCGAGAAAATGTCTACGGGAAAGAATCGAGATAAACCATTGAGAGATTTAAATTGAACCAACAGAGGTCTTGAATAATCTTTTAACTGAAAAGAATCAGAATAAATCTTGGGGAGATTTATCTGAACTAGAGAAAATGTCTACGGGAAAGAATCTGGATAAACTGTTGAGATATTTAAATTGAACTAGCAGAGGTCTTGAATAATATTTTAACTGGAAAGAATCAGAATAAATCTTGGAGCGATTTATCTGAACCAGAGAAAATGTCTATGGGAAAGAATCAGGATAAACCATTGAGAGATTTAAATTGAACTAGCAGAAGTCTTGAATATACTCTAACTGAAAAGAATCAGAATAAATCTTGGAGCGATTTATTTGAACCAGAGAAAATGTCTACGCGAAAGAATTAGGATAAACCATTGAGACATTTAAACTGAACCATCAGAGGCCTTGAATAATATTTTAACTGGATTGAATCAGAATAAATCTTGGAGCGATTTATCTGAACTAGAGGAATGTTCTAAGTGAAAGAATCGGGTTAAACCATTGAAAGATTTAAATTGAACCAACAGAGGTCTCGAATAATCTTTTAACTGGAAAGAATCAGAATGAATCTTGGGGCGATTTATCTAAAACCAGAGAAAATGTCTACAGGAAAGAATCTGGATAAACAATTAAGAGATTTAAACTGAACCAGCATAGGTCTTGAAAAATATTTTAACTGGTAAGAATCAGAATAAATCTTGGGGCGATTTATCTGAACCAGAGAAAATGTATACAGGAAAGAATCAGGATAAACCATTGAGAGATTTAAACTAAACTAGCAGAAGTCTTGAATATTCTTTAACTAGAAAGAATCAGAATAAATCTTGGAGAGATTTGTATGAACCAGAGAAAATGTCTACGGGAAAGATCAGGATAAACCTTTGAGAGATTTAAACTGAGCCAGCAGATATCTTGAATAATCTTTTACCTGGAAAGAGTCAGAATAAATATTGGAGCGAATCATCTCAACCAGTGAAAATGTCTACAAGAAATAATTAGGATAAACTGTTGAGATATTTAAAATGAACTAGCAGAGGTCTTGACTAATATTTAACCTGGAAAGAATCAGAATAAATCTTGGAGCGATTTATTTGAACCATAGAAAATGTCTATGGGAAAGAATCAGGATAAACTATTGAGAGATTTAAACTGAACTAGCAGAAGTCTTGAATATTCTTTAACTGGAAAGAACCAGAATAAATATTGGAGCGATTTATCTCAACCAGAGAAAATGTCTATGAGAATGAATTAGGATAAACCATTGAGAGATTTAAACTGAACCAACAGAGGGCTTGAATAATCTTTTAACTAGAAAGAATCAGAATAAATTCTATGGCGATTTATCTGAACCAGAGAAAATGTCTACGGGAAGGAATCAGGATAAACCATTGAGAGATTTAAACTGAACCAGCAGAAGTCTTGAATATTCTTTAACTAGAAAGAATCATAATAAATCTTGAAGCGATTTATCCGAACCAGAGAAAATGTCTATAGGAAAGAATCAGGATAAACCATTGAGAGATTTAAACTGAACCAGCAGAAGTCTTGAATATTCTTTAACTGGAAAGAATCAGAATAAATCTTGGAGCGATTTATAAGAACCAGAGAAAATGTCTACAGGAAAGATCAGGATAAACCTTTGAGATATTTAAACTGAACCATCAGAGGCCTTGAATAATATTTTAACTGGATTGAATCAGAATAAATCTTGGAGCGATTTATCTGAACCAGAGGAATGTTCTAAGTGAAAGAATCGGGTTAAACCATTGAAAGATTTAAATTGAACCAACAGAGGTCTCGAATAATCTTTTAACTGGAAAGAATCAGAATGAATCTTGGGGCGATTTATCTAAAACCGAGAAAATGTCTACAGGAAAGAATCAGGATAAACCATTGAGAGATTTAATCTAAACCAGCAAAAGTTTTTAATATTCTTTAACTGGAAAGAATCAGAATAAATCTTGAAATGATTTATCTAAACTAGAGAAAATGTCTACGGGAAAGAATCAGGATAAACCATTAAGAGATTTAAGCTGAACCAGTATAGGTCATGAATAATATTTTAACTGGTAAGAATCAAAATAATTCTTAAGGTGATTTATCTGAACCCGAGAAAATGTCTTCGGGAAAGAATCAGGATAAACCATTAAGAGATTCAAATTAAACCAACAGAGGTCTTGAATAATCTTTTAACTGGAAAGAATCAGAATAAATATTGGAGCGATTTATCTCAACCAGAGAATATGTCTACGAGAAAGAATTAGGATAAACTGTTGAGATATTTAAACTGAACCAGCAAAGGTCTTGACTAATATTTATACTGGAAAGAATCAGAATAAATCTTGGAGCGATTTATCTGAACCAGAGAAAATGTCTATGGGAAAGAATCAGGATAAACCATTGAGATATTTAAATTGAACTAGCAGAAGTCTTGAATATTCTCTAACTGAAAAGAATCAGAATAAGTCTTGGAGTGATTTATTTGAACTAGAGAAAATGTCTACGCGAAAGAATCAGGATAAACAATTGAGACATTTAAACTGAACCATCAGAGGCCTTGAATAATCTTTTAACTGGATAGAATCAGAATAAATCTGGGGGAGATTTATCTAAACTAGAGAAATTTTCTATGGGAAAGAATTAGGATAAACCATTGAAAGATTTAAATTTAACTAGCAGAGGTCTTGAATAATCTTTTAACTTGAAAGAATCAGAATAAATCTTGGAGGGATTCATCTAAACCAAAGGAAATGTCTACAACAAAGAATCGGGATAAACCATTGAGAGATTTAATCTAAACCAGCAAAAGTTTTTAATATTCTTTAACTGGAAAGAATCCGAATAAATCTTGGAGCGATTTATCTAAACCAGAGAAAATGTCTACGGGAAAGAATCGGGATAAAGCATTGAGAGATTTAAACTGAACCAGCATAGGTTTTGAATAATCTTTTAACTGGAAAGAATCAGAATGAATCTTAGGGAGATTTATCTGAACTAGAGAAAATGTCTACGGGAAAGAATCTAGATAAACCATTGAGATATTTAAATTGAACTAGCAGAGGTCTTGAATATTATTCCAACTGGAAAGAATCAGAATAAATCTTGGAGCAATTTATCTGAACCAGAGGAAATGTCTACGGGAAAGAATCATGAAAAACCATTAGGAGATTTAAACTGAACCAGCAGAAGTCTTGAATGTTCTTTAACAGGAAAGAATCATAATAAATCTTGGAGCGATTTATCGGAACCAGAGAAAATGTCTACGGGAAAGAATCAGGATAAACCATTGAGAGATTTAAACTGAACCAGGAGAAGTCTTGAATATTCTTTAACTGGAAAGAATAAGAATAAATCTTGGAGCGATTTATCTGAACCAGAGAAAATGTCTATGGTAAAGAATGATGATAAACCATTGAGAGATTTAAATTGAACCAGCAAAGGTCTTGAATAATCTTAAATTGGAAAGAATCAGAATAAATCTTGGAGCGATTTATCTGAGCTAGAGAAAACGTCCACGGGAAAGATCACGATAAACCTTTGAGAGATTTAACTGAACCAGCATAGGTCTTGAATAATCTTTTAACTGGAAAGAATCAGAATAAATCTTGGGGAGATTTATCTGAACCAGAGAAAATGTTTACGAGAAAGAATTAGAATAAACCATTAAGAGATTTAAACTGAACCAGCAAAGGTCTTGAATAATATTTTAACTGGAAATAATCAAAATAAATCTATGGGGTGATTTGTCTGAAATATAGAAAGTGTCTACCAGAAAAGAATCAGGATAAACCATTGATCAATTTCAACTGAACCAACAGAGGTCTTGAGTTATCTTTAACTGGAAAGAATCAGGCAAAATCTTGGAGCGATTTATCTTAACCCGAGAAAATGTCTACGGGAAAGAATCAGGATAAACCATTGAGAGATTTAAATTGAACCAACAGAGGTCTTGAATAATCTTTTAACTGGAAAGAATCAGAATAAATATTGGAGCGATTTATCTCAACCAGAGAAACTTTCTAAGAGAAAGAATTAGGATAAACCGTTAAGAGTTTTAAACTGAACCAACAGAGGTCTTAAATAATATTTAAACTGGAAAAAATAAAAATAAATCTTGGAGCGATTTATTTGAACTAGAGAAAATGTCTATGGGAAAGAATCGGGATAAACCATTGAGAGATTTAAACTGAACTAGACGGAGTCTTGAATATTCTTTAACTGGAAAGAATTAGAATAAATTTTGGAGCGATTTATTTGAACCAGAGAAAATGTCTATGCGGAAGAATAAAGATAAACCATTGAGAGATTTAAACTGAA
The DNA here is from genome assembly GCA_948472305.1 of Vicia faba. Lineage (NCBI taxonomy): Eukaryota > Viridiplantae > Streptophyta > Magnoliopsida > Fabales > Fabaceae > Vicia > Vicia faba. Next base: position 838,990,445 of record OX451739.1, read on the forward strand.
CCATCAGAGGCCTTGAATAATCTTTTAACTGGATAGAATCAGAATAAATCATCGGGAGATTTATCTGAACCACAGAAATTTTCTACGGGAAATAATCAGGTTAGACCATTGAAAGATTTAAATTGAACCACCAGAGGTCTTGAATAATCTTTTAACTAGAAAGAATCAGAATGAATCTTGGGGCGATTTATCTGAACCCGGGAAAATGTCTACAGGAAAGAATCAGGATAAACCATTGAGAGTTTAATCTAAACCAGCAAAAGTTTTTAATATTCTTTAACTGGAAAGAATCAGAATAAATATTGGAGCGATTTATCTAAACCAGAGAAAATGTTTACGGGAAAGAATCGGGATAAATAATTAAGAGATTTAAACTGAACCATCATAGGTCTTGAATAATATTTTAACTGGTAAGAATCAGAATAAATCTTGGGGCGATTTATCTGATCCCGAGAAAATGTCTACGGGAAAGAATTAGGATAAACCATTGAGAGATTTAAATTGAACCAGTAGAGGTCTTAAATAATCTTTTAACTAGAAAGAATTAGAATAAATCTTGGAGTGATTTATCTAAACTAGAGAAAATGTCTATGGGAAAGTATAAGGATAAACCATTGAGACATTTAAACTGAACTAGCAGAAGTGTTGAATATTCTTTAACTGGAAAGAATCAGAATAAATATTGGAGCGATTTATCTCAACCAGAAAAAATGTCTACGAGAAAGAATTAGGATAAACCATGGAGAGATTTAAACTGAACCAACAGAGGGCTTGAATAATCTTTTAACTAGAAAGAATCAGAATAAATTCTGGGGTGATTTATCTGAACCATAGAAAATGTCTACGGGAAATAATCAGGATAAAGCATTGAGAGATTTAAACTGAACCAGCAGAAGTCTTGAATATTCTTTAACTAGAAAGAATCATAATAAATCTTGGAGAGATTTATCCAAACCAGAGAAAATGTCTACTGGAAAGAATCAGGATAAACCATTGAGAGATTTAAACTGAACTAGCAGAAGTCTTGAATATTCTTTAACTGGAAAGAATCATAATAAATCTTGGAGCGATTTGTATGAACCAGAGAAAATGTCTACGGGAAAGATCAGGATAAACCTTTAAGAGATTTAAACTGAGCCAACAAAGGTCTTGAATAATCTTTTAACTGGAAAGAATCAGAATAAATCTTGGGGAGATTTATCTGGAGCAGCTAAAGTGTTTACGGGAAAGAATTAGGATAAACCATTAAGAGATTTAAACTGAACTAGCTGAGGTCTTGAATAATATTTTAACTGGAAAGAATCAAAATAAATCTATGGGGTGATTTGTCTGAAACATAGAAAGTGTCTATCGAAAAAGAATCAGGATAAACCATTGATCGATTTAAACTGAACCAGCAGAGGTCTTGAGTTATATTTAACTGGAAAGAATCAAGACAAATCTTGGAGCGATTTATCTTAACCAGAGAAAATGTCTACGGGAAAGAATCAAGATAAACCATTGAGAGATTTAAATTGAGCCAACAGAGGTCTTGAATAATCTTTTAACTGGAAAAAGTCAGAATAAATATTGGAGCGAATTATCTCAACCAGTGAAAATGTCTACAAGAAATAATTAAGATAAACTGTTGAGATATTTAAACTGAACTAGCAGAGGTCTTGACTAATATTTAACCTGGAAAGAATCAGAATAAATCTTGGAGCGATTTATTTGAACCATAGAAAATGTCTATGGGAAAGAATCATGATAAACTATTGAGAGATTTAAACTGAACTAGCAGAAGTCTTGAATATTCTTTAACTGGAAAGAATCAGAATAAATATTGGAGCGATTTATCTCAACCAGAGAAAATGTCTATGAGAATGAATTAGGATAAACCATTGAGAGATTTAAACTGAACCAACAGAGGGCGTGAATAATCTTTTAACTAGAAAGAATCAGAATAAATTATGGGGCGATTTATCTGAACTGGAGAAAATGTCTACTGGAAGGAATCAGGATAAACCATTGAGAGATTTAAACTGAACCAACAGAAGTCTTGAATATTCTTTAACTAGAAAGAATCATAATAAATCTTGAAGTGATTTATCCGAACTAGAGAAAATGTCTACAGGAAAGAATCAGGATAAACCATTGAGAGATTTAAACTGAACCAGCAGAAGTCTTGAATATTCTTTAACTGGAAAGAATCAGAATAAATCTTGGAGCGATTTATATGAACCAGAGAAAATGTCTACAGGAAAGATCAGGATAAACCTTTGAGAGATTTAAACTGAGCCAGCAGAGGTCTTGAATAATCTTTTAATTGGAAAGAATCAGAATAAATCTTGGGGAGATTTATCTGAACCAGCTAAAATGTTTAGGGGATAGAATTAGGATAAACCATTAAGAGATTTAAACTAAACCAACTGAGGTCTTGAATAATATTTTAAATTGAAAGAATCAAAATAAATCTATGGGGTGATTTGTTTGAAACATAGAAAGTGTCTACCGAAAAAGAATCAGGATAAACCATTGATCGATTTCAACTGAACCAGCAGAGGTCTTGAGTTATCTTTAACTGGAAAGAATCAGGACAAATCTTGGAGGAATTTATCTTAACCCGAGAAAATGTCTACGGGAAAGAATCGGGATAAACCATTGAGAGATTTAAATTGAACCAACATAGGTCTTGAATAATATTTTAACTGGAAAGAATCAGAATAAATCTTGGAGTGATTTATTTGAACCAGAGAAAATGTCTATGGGAAAGAATCAGGATAAACCATTTAGAGATTTAAATTGAACTAGCAGAAGTCTTGAATATTCTCTAACTCAAAAGAATTAGAATAAATCTTGGAGCGATTTATTTGAACCAGAGAAAATGTGTACGCGAAAGAATTAGGATAAACCATTGAGACATTTAAACTGAACCATCAGAGGCCTTGAATAATATTTTAACTGGATATAATCAGGATAAATCTTAGGGAGATTTATCTGAACCAGAGGAATGTTCTAAGTGAAAGAATCGGGTTAAACAATTGAAAGATTTAAAATGAACCAGCAGAGGTCTTGAATAATCTTTTAACTGGAAAGAACCAGAATGAATCTTGGGGCGATTTATCTGAAACTGAAGAAAATGTCTACAGGAAAGAATCGGGATAAACCATTGAGAGATTTAATTTAAACAAGCAAAATTTTTTAATATTCTTTAACTGGAAAGAATCAGAATAAATCTTGGAGGGATTTATCTAAACCAGAGAAAATGTCTACGGGAAAGAATCGGGATAAAGCATTGAGAGATTTAAAATGAACCAGTATAGGTTTTGAATAATCTTTTAATTGGAATGAATCAAAATAAATCTTGGGGAGATTTATCATAACTAGAGAAAATGTCTACGAGAAAGAATCTGGATAAACCATTGAGATATTTAAATTGAACTAGCAGAGGTCTTGAATAATATTTTAACTGGAAAGAATCAGAATAAATCTTGGAGCAATTTATCTGAACCAGAGAAAATGTCTACGGGAAAAAACCAGGATAAACCATTGAGAGATTTAAACTGAACCAGTAGAAGTCTTGAATATTCTTTAACTGGAAAGAATCAGAATAAAACTAGGAGCCATTTATCTGAACCAGAGGAAATGTCTACAAGAAAGAATCAGGATAAATCATTGAGAGATTTAAACTGAACCAGCAGACGTCTTGAATGTTCTTTAACTGGAAAGAATCATAATAAATCTTGGAGCGATTTATCTGAACCAGAGAAAATGTCTACGAGAAAGAATCAGGATAAACCATTGAGAGATTTAAACTGAACCAGCAGAAGTCTTGAATATTCTTTAACTGGAAAGAATTAGAATAAATCATGGAGCGATTCATCTGAACCAGAGAAAATGTCTATGGGAAAGAATGATGATAAACCATTGAGAGATTTAAACTGAACCAGCAGAGGTCTTGAATAATCTTTTAACTAGAAAGAATCAGAATAAATCTTGGGGACATTTATCTAGACACGAGAAAATGTCTACGGGAAAGAATCCAGATAAACAATTGATAGATTTAAACATAACCAGCAGAAGTCTTAAATATTCTTTAAATGGAAAGAATCAAAATAAATCTTGGAGCGATTTATCCGAACGAGAGAAAATGTGTACAGGAAAGAATCAGGATAAACCATTGAGAGATTTAAACTGAACCATCAGAGGCCTTGAATAATCTTTTAACTGGATAGAATTAGAATAAATCTTGGGGAGATTTATCTGAACCAGAGAAATTTTCAACGGGAAAGAATCAGGATAAACCATTGAAATATTTAAATTGAACCAGCAGAGGTCTTGTATAATCTTTTAACTGGAAAGAATCAGAATGAATCTTGGAGCAATTTATCTGAACCAGAGAAAATGTCTACAGGAAAGAATCAGGATAAACCATTGAGAGATTTAAACTAAACCAGCAAAAGTTTTTAATATTCTTTAACTGGAAAGAATCATAAAAAATCTTGGAGCGATTTATCTAAACCAGAGAAAATGTCTACGGGAAAGAATCTACATAAACCATTGAGAGATTTAAACTGAACCAGTATAGGTCTTGAATAATATTTTAACTGGAAAGGATCAGAATAAATCTTGGGGTGATTTATCTGAACCCGAGAAAATGTCTACGAGAAAGAATCAGGATAAACCATTAAGAGATTTAAACTGAACCAACAGAAGTCTTGAATATTCTTTAACTGGAAAGAATCAAAATAAATCTTGGAGCAATTTATCTGAACTAGAGAAAATGTCTACGGGAAAGAATCAAGATAAACCATTGAAAGATTTAAACTGGACCAGCAGAAGTCTTGAATATTCTTTAACTGGAAAGAATCAGAATAAATCTAGGAGCCATTTATCTGAACCAAAGAAAATGTCTACAAGAAAGAATCAGGATAAATCATTGAGAGATTTACACTGAACCAGCAGACGTCTTGAATGTTCTTTAACTGGAAAGAATCATAATAAATCTTGGAGCTAATTTATCTGAACCAGAGAAAATGTCTACGAGAAAGAATCAGGATAAACCATTGAGAGATTTAAACTGAACCAGCAGAAGTCTTGAATATTCTTTAACTGGAAAGAATTAGAATAAATCATGGAGCGATTCATCTGAACCAGAGAAAATGTCTACGGGAAAGAATGATGATAAACCATTGAGAGATTTAAACTGAACCAGCAGAGGTCTTGAATAATCTTTTAACTAGAAAGAATCAGAATAAATCTTGGGGACATTTATCTGGACACGAGAAAATGTCTACGGGAAAGAATCCAGATAAACAATTGAGAGATTTAAACATAACCAGCAGAAGTCTTAAATATTCTTTAAATGGAAAGAATCAAAATAAATCTTGGAGCGATTTATCCGAACGAGAGAAAATGTGTACAGGAAAGAATCAGGATAAACCATTGAGAGATTTAAACTGAACCATCAGAGGCCTTGAATAATCTTTTAACTGGATAGAATTAGAATAAATCTTGGGGAGATTTATCTGAACCAGAGAAATTTTCAACGGGAAAGAATCAGGATAAACCATTGAAATATTTAAATTGAACCAGCAGAGGTCTTGTATAATCTTTTAACTGGAAAGAATCAGAATGAATCTTGGAGCAATTTATCTGAACCAGAGAAAATGTCTACAGGAAAGAATCAGGATAAACCATTGAGAGATTTAAACTAAACCAGCAAAAGTTTTTAATATTCTTTAACTGGAAAGAATCAGAAAAAATCTTGGAGCGATTTATCTAAACCAGAGAAAATGTCTACGGGAAAGAATCTACATAAACCATTGAGAGATTTAAACTGAACCAGTATAGGTCTTGAATAATATTTTAACTGGAAAGGATCAGAATAAATCTTGGGGTGATTTATCTGAACCCGAGAAAATGTCTACGAGAAAGAATCAGGATAAACCATTAAGAGATTTAAACTGAACCAACAGAAGTCTTGAATATTCTTTAACTGGAAAGAATCAAAATAAATCTTGGAGCAATTTATCTGAACTAGAGAAAATGTCTACGGAAAAAGAATCAAGATAAACCATTGAAAGATTTTAACTGGACCAGCAGAAGTCTTGAATATTCTTTAACTGGAAAAAATCAGAATAAATCTTGGAGCGATTTATCTGAATCAGAGAAAATAACTACGGGAAAGAATCATGATAAACCATTGAGAGATTTAAATAGAACCAGCAGAGGTCTTGAATAATCTTTTAACTAGAAAGAATCAGAATAAATCTTGGGGCGATTCATCTGAACACGAGAAAATATCTACGGGAAAGAATCAGGATAAACCATTGAGAGATTTAAACTGAACCAGCATATGTTTTGAATAATCTTTTAACTGGAAAGAATTAGAATAAATCTTGGGGAGATTTATCTGAACTAGAGAAAATGTCTACGGGAAAGAATCTGTATAAACCATTGAGATATTTTAATTGAACTAGCAGAGGTGTTGAATAATATTTTAATTGGAAAGAATCAGAATAAATCTTGGAGCAATTTATCTGAACCAGAGGAAATGTCTATGGAAAAGAATCAGGATAAACCATTGAGAGATTTAAACTAAACTAGCAGAAGTCTTGAATTATCTTTAACTGGAAAGAATCAGAATAAATCTTGGAGCGATTTATCTGAACCAGAGAAAATGTCTACACGAAAGAATCAAGATAAACCATTGAGAGATTGAAACTGAACTATCAGAGGCCTTGAATAATATTTTAACTGGATAGAATCATAATAATCTTGGGGAGATTTATCTGAACAAGAGGAATGTTCTAAGTGAAAGAATCTGGATAAACCATTGAAAGATTTAAATTGAACCAGCAGAGGTCTTGAATAATCTTTTAACTGTAAAGAATCAGAATGAATCTTGGGGCGATTTATCTGAACCCGAGAAAATGTCTACAGGAAAGAATCAGGATAAACCATAGAGAGAATTAATCTAAACCAGCAAAAGTTTTTAATATTCTTTAACTGGAAAGAATCAGAATTAATCTTCGAACGATTTATCTAAACCAGAGAAAATGTATACGGGAAAGAATCAGGATAAACCATTAAGAGATTTAAACTGAACCAGCATAGGTCTTGAATAATATTTTAATTGGTAAGAATCAGAATAAATCTTGTGGCGATTTATCTGAACCCGAGAAAATGTCTACCGGAAAGAATCAGGATAAACCATTGAGAGATTTAAATTGAACCAACAGAGGTCTTGAATAATCTTTTAACTGGAAAGAATCAGAATAAATATTGGAGCGGTTTATCTCAACCAATGAATATGTCTATGAGAAAGAATTAAGATAAACTGTTGAGATATTTAAACTGAACCAGTAGAGGTATTGACTGATATTTAAACTGGAAAGAATCAGAATAAATCATAGAGAGATTTATCTGAACAAGAGAAAATGTCTATGGGAAAGAATCAGGAGAAACCATTGAGAGATTTAAATTGAACTAGAAGAAGTCTTGAATATTCTCTAACTGAAAAGAATCAGAATAAATCTTGGAGCGATTTATTTGAACCAGAGAAAATGTCTACGCGAAAGAATCAGGATAAACCATTGAGACATTTAAATTGAACCATCAGAGGCCTTGAATAATCTTTTAACTGGATAGAATCAGAATAAATCTGGGGGAGATTTATCTGAACCAGAGAAATTTCCTATGGGAAAGAATTAGGATAAACCATTGAAAGATTTAAATTGAACTAGCAGAGGTCATGAATAATCTTTTAACTGGAAAGAATCAGAATAAATCTTGGAGGGATTTATCTGAACCAAAGAAAATGTCTACAGGAAAGAATCGGGATAAACCATTGAGAGATTTAATCTAAACCAGCAAAAGTTTTTAATATTCTTTAACTGGAAAGAATCAGAATAAATCTTGGAATGATTTATTTAAACCATAGAAAATGTCTACGGGAAAGAATCGGGATAAAGCATTGAGAGATTTAAACTGAACCAGCACAGGTTTTGAATAATCTTTTAAACAGAAAGAATCAGAATAAATCTTGGGGAGATTTATCTGAACTAGAGAAAATGTCTACGGGAAAGAATCTGGATAAATCATTGAGATATTTAAATTGAACTAGCAGAGGTCTTGAATAATATTTTAACTGGAAAGAATCAGAATAAATCTTGGAGCAATTTATTTGAACCAGAGAAAATGTCTACGGGAAAAAATCAGGATAAACCATTGAGAGATTTAAACTGAACCAGTAGAAGTCTTGAATATTCTTTAACTGGAAAGAATCAGAATATATCTTGGAGCAATTTATCTGAACCAGAGGAAATGTCTGCAAGAAAGAATCAGGATAAACCATTGAGAGATTTAAACTGAACCATCAGACGTCTTGAATGTTCTTTAATTGGAAAGAATCAGAATAAATCTTGGAGCGATTTCTCTGAACCAGAGAAAATGTCTACTGGAAAGAATCAGGATAAACCATTGAGAGATTTAAACTGAACCAGCAAAAGTCTTGTAAATTCTTTAACTGGAAACACTAAGAATAAATCTTGGAGCGATTCATCTGAACCAGAGAAAATGTCTACGGGAAAGAATGATGATAAACCATTGAGAGATTTAAAATGAACCAGCAGAGGTCTTGAATATTCTTTTAACTAGAAAGAATCAGAATAAATCTTAGGGAGATTTATCTGGACCCGAGAAAATGTCTACGGGAAAGAATTCGGATAAACAATTGAGAAATTTAAACTGAACCAGCAGAAGTCTTAAATATTCTTTAAATGGAAAGAATCAAAATAAATCTTGGAGCGATTTATCCGAACCAGAGAAAATGTCTACAGGAAAGAATCAGGATAAACCATTGAGAGATTTAAATTGAACCATCAGAGGCCTTGAATAATCTTTTAACTGGATAGAATCAGAATAAATCTTGGGGAGATTTATCTGAACCAGAGAAATTTTCAACGGGAAAGAAACAGGATAAACCATTGAAAGATTTAAATTTCACAAGCAGAGGTCTTGAATAATCTTTTAACTGGAAAGAATCAGAATGAATCTTGGAGAAATTTATCTAAACTAGAGAAAATGTCTACGGGAAAGAATCAACATAAACCATTGAGAGATTTAAACTAAACCAGCATAGGTCTTGAATAATATTTTAACTGGAAAGGATCAGAATAAATCTTGGGGTGATTTATCTGAACCCGAGAAAATGTCTACGGGAAAGAATCAGGATAAATCTTTGAGAGATTTAAACTGACCCAAAATAAGTCTTGAATATTCTTTAACTGGAAAGAATCAAAATAAATCTTGGAGCAATTTATCTGAACTAGAGAAAATGTCTACGGGAAAGAATCAACATAAACCATTGAGAGATTTAAACTGAACCAGCAGAAGTCTTGAATATTCTGTAACTAGAAAGAATCATAATAAATCTTGGAGCGATTTATCTGAACCAGAGAAAAGAACTACGGGAAAGAATCGTGATAAACCATTGAGAGATTTAAACAGAACCAGCAGAGGTCTTGAATAATCTTTTAACTAGAAAGAATCAGAATAAATCTTGGGGCGATTTATCTGAACCCGAGAAAATGTCTACGGGAAAGAATCAGGATAAACCATTGAGATATTTAAATTTAACTAGCAGAGGTCTTGAATAATATTTTAACTGGAAAGAATCAGAATAAATCTTGGAGCAATTTATTTGAACCAGAGAAAATGTCTTTGGAAAAGAATCAGGATAAACCATTGAGAGATTTAAACTAACCTAGAAGAAGTCTTGAATATTCTTTAACTGGAAAGCATCATAATAAATCTTGGAGCGATTTATCTGAACCAGAGAAAATGTATACACGAAAGAATCAAGATAAACCATTGAGAGATTGAAACTGAACTATAAGAGGCCTTGAATAATATTTTAACTGGATAGAATCAGAATAAATCTTGGGGAGATTTATCTGAACCAGAGGAATGTTCTAAGTGAAAGAATCGGGATAAACCATTGAAAGATTTAAATTGAACCAGCAGAGGTCTTGAATAATCTTTTAACTGGAAAGAATCAGAATGAATCTTGGGGCTATTTATCTGAACACGAGAAAATGTCTACAGGAAAGAATCAAGAAAAACCATTGAGAGATTTAATCTAAACCAGCAAAAGTTTTTAACATTCTTTAACTGGAAAGAATCAGAATCAATCTTGGAACGATTTATCTAAACCAGAGAAAATGTCTACGGGAAAGAATCAGGATAAACCATTAAGAGATTTAAACTGAACCAGCATAGGTCTTGAATAATATTTTAACTGGTAAGAATTAGAATAAATCTTGGGGCGATTTATCTGAACCCGAGAAAATGTCTACGGGAAAGAATCAGGATAAACCATTGAGAGATTAAAATTGAACCAGCAGAGGTCTTAAATAATCTTTTAACTGGAAAGAATTAGAATAAATCTTGGAGTGATTTATCCGAACCAGAGAAAATGTCTACGAGATAAAATTAGGATAAACCTTTGAGAGATTTAAACTGAACCAGCAAAGGTCTTGAATAATATTTAAACTGGAAAGAATCAGAATAAATCTTGGAGCGATTTATCTGAACCAGAGAAAATGTCTATGGGAAATAATCAAGATAAACCATTGAGAGATTTAAACTGAACTAGCAGAAGTCTTGAATATTCTTTAACTGGAAAGAATCAGAATAAATCTTGGAGCGATTTATCTGAACCAGAGAAAATGTCTACACGAAAGAATCAAGATAAACCATTGAGAGATTGAAACTGAACTATCAGAGGCCTTGAATAATATTTTAACTGGATAGAATCAGAATAAATCTTGGGGAGATTTATCTGAACCAGAGGAATTTTCTAAGTGAAAGAATCGGGATAAACGATTGAAAGATTTAAATTGAACCACCAGAGGTCTTGCATAATCTTTTAACTGGAAAGAACCAAAGTGAATCTTGGGGAGATTTTTCTGAACCCGAGAAAATGTCTACAGGAAAGAATCAGGATAAACCATTGAGATTTAAACTAAGCCACCAAAATATTTTAATATTCTTTAATTGGAAAGAATCAGAATAAATCTTGGAGCGATTTATCTAAACCATAGAAAATGTCTACGGGAAAGAATCGGGATAAACCATTAAGAGATTTAAACTGAACCAACATAGGTCTTGAATAATATTTTAACTGGTAAGAATCAGAATAAATCTTGGGGCGATTTATCTGAACCCGAGAAAATGTCTACGGGAAAGAATCAGGATAAACCATTGGGAGATTTAAATTGAACCAGCAGAGGTCTTAAATAATATTTTAACTGGAAAGAATTAGAATAAATCTTGGAGTGATTTATCCGAACCATAAAAAATGTCTACGAGATAGAATTAGGATAAACCTTTGATAGATTTAAACTGAACCAGCAGAGGTCTTGAATAATATTTAAACTGGAAAGAATCAGAATAAATCTTTGAGCGATTTATCTGAACCAGGGAAAATGTCTATGGGAAAGAATCAAGATAAACCATTGAGAGATTTAAACTGAACTAGTAGAAGTCTTGAATATTCTTTAACTGGAAAGAATCAGAATAAATCTTAGAGCGATTTATTTGGACTAGAGAAAATGTTTACACGAAAGAATCAAGATAAACCATTGAGAAATTAAAACTGAACTATCAGAGGCCTTGAATAATATTTTAACTGGATAGAATCAGAATAAATCTTGGGGAGATTTATCAGAACCAGAGGAATTTTCTAAGTGAAAGAATCGGGATAAACCTTTGAAAGATTTAAATTGAACCACCAGAGATCTTGAATAATCTTTTAACTGGAAAGAATCAGAGTGAATCTTGGGGCGATTTATCTGAACCCGGGAAAATGTCTACAGGAAAGAATCTGGATAAACCATTGAGAGGTTTAAACTAAACCAGCAAAAGTTTTTAATATTCTTTCACTGGAAAGAATCAGAATAAATCTTGGAGTGATTTATCTAAACCAGAGAAAATGTCTACGGGAAAGAATCGGGATAAACCATTAAGAGATTTAAACTGAACCAGCATAGGTCTTGAATAATATTTTAACTGGTAAGAATCAGAGTAAATCTTGGGGCGATTTATCTGAACCCGAGAAAATGTCTACGGGAAAGAATCAGGATAAACCATTGAGAGATTTAAATTGAACCAGCATAGGTCTTAAATAATCTTTTAACTGGAAAGAATTAGAATAAATCTTGGAGTGATTTATTTGAACCAGAGAAAATGTCTACGAGATAGAATTAGGATAAACCTTTGAGAGATTTAAACTGAACCAGCAGAGGTCTTGAATAATATTTAAACTGGAAAGAATCAGAATAAATCTTGGAGTGATTTATCTGAACCAGAGCAAATGTCTATGGGAAAGAATCAGGATAAACATTTGAGAGATTTAAACTGAACTAGCAAAAGTCCTGAATATTCTTTAACTGGAAAGAATCAGAATAAATATTGGAGCGATTTATCTGAACTAGAGAAAATGTGTACACGAAAGAATCAAGATAAACCATTGAGAGATTGAAACTGAACTATAAGAGGCCTTGAATAATATTTTAACTGGATAGAATCAGAATAAATCTTGGGGAGATTTATCTGAACCAGAGGAATTTTCTAAGTGAAAGAATCGGGATAAACCATTGAAAGATTTAAATTGAACCACCAGAGGTCTTGAATAATCTTTTAACTGGAAAGAATCAGAGTGAATCTTGGGGCGATTTATCTGAACCCGAGGAAATGTCTACAGGAAAGAATTAGGATAAACCATTGAGAAATTTAAACTAAACCAGCAAAAGTTTTTAATATTTTTTAACTGGAAAGAATCAAAATAAATCTTGGAGCGATTTATCTAAACCAGAGAAAATGTCTAAGGGAATGAATCAGGATAAACCATTAAGAGATTTAAACTGAACCAGCATAGGTCTTGAATAATATTTTAACTGGTAAGAATCAAAATAAATCTTGGGGCGATTTATCTGTACCCTAGAAAATGTCTACGGGAAAGAATCAGGATAAACCATTGAGAGATTTAAATTGAACCAGCAGAGGTCTTAAATAATCTTTTAACTGGAACGAATTAGAATAAATCTTGGAGTGATTTATCCGAACCAGAGAAAATGTCTACGAGATAGAATTCGGATAAACCTTTGAGAGATTTAAACTGAACCAGCAGAGGTCTTGAATAATATTTAAACTAGAAAGAATCAAAATAAATCTTGGAGCGATTTATCTAAACCAGAGAAAATGTCTATGGGAAAGAATCAGGATAAACCATTAAGAGATTTAAACTGAACTAGCAGAAGTCTTGAATATTCATTAAGTGGAAAGAATCAGATTAAATCTTGGATCGATTTATCTGAACCAGAGAAAATGTCTACACGAAAGAATCAAGATAAACCATTGAGAGATTGAAACTGAACTATCAGAGGCCTTGAATAATATTTTAACTGGATAGAATCATAATAAATCTTGGGGAGATTTATCTGAACCAGAGGAAATTTCTAAGTGAAAGAATCGGGATAAACCATTGAAAGATTTAAACTGAACCAGCAGAGGTCTTGAATAATCTTTTAATTGGAAAGAATCAGAGTGAATCTTGGGGTGATTTATATGAACCCGAGAAAATGTCTACAGGAAAGAATCAGGATAAACCATTGAGAGATTTAAACTAAACCAGCAAAAGTTTTTAATGTTCTTTAACTGGAAAGAATCAGAATAAATCTTTGGAGCGATTTATCTAAATCAGAGAAAATGTCTTCGCGAAAGAATCAGGATAAACCATTAAGAGATTTAAATGGAACCAGCATAGGTCTTGAATAATATTTTAACTGGTAAGAATCAGAGTAAATCTTGGGGCGATTTATCTGAACCCGATAAAATGTCTACGGGAAAGAATCAGGATAAAATATTGAGAGATTTAAATTGAACCAGCAAAGGTCTTAAATAATCTTTTAACTGGAAACAATTAGAATAAATCTTGGAGTGATTTATTTGAACCAGAGAAAATGTCTACGAGATAGAATTAGGATAAACCTTTCAGAGATATAAACTGAACCAGCAGAGGTCTTGAATTATATTTAAACTGGAAAGAATCAGAATAAACCTTGGAGCGATTTATCTATACTAGAGAAAATGTCTATGGGAAAGAATCAGGATAAACCATTGAGAGATTTAAACTGAACTAGAAGAAGTCTTGAATATTCTTTAACTGGAAAGAATCATAATAAATATTGGAGCGATTTATCTGAACTAGAGAAAATGTCTACACGAAAGAATCAAGATAAACCATTGAGAGATTGAAACTGAACTATCAGAGGCCTTGAATAATATTTTACCTGGATAGAATCAGAATAAATCTTGGGGAGATTTATCTGAACCAGAGGAATTTTCTAAGTGAAATAATCGGGATAAACCATTGAAAGATTTAAATTAAACCAGCAGAGGTCTTGAATAATCTTTTAACTGGAAAGAATCAGAATGAATCTTGGGGTGATTAATCTGAACCCGAGAAAATGTCTACAGGAAAGAATCAGGATAAACCATTGAGAGATTTAATCTAAACCAGCAAAAGTTTTTAATATTCTTTAACTAGAAAGAATCAGAATAAATCTTGGAGCGATTTATCTAAACCAGAGAAAATGTCTACGGGAAAGAATCAGGATAAACCATTAAGAGATTTAAATTGAACCAGCATAGGTCTTGAATTATATTTTAACTGGTAAGAATCAGTGTAAATCTTAGGGCGATTTATCTGAACCCAAGAAAATGTCTACGGGAAAGAATCAGGATAAACCATTGAGAGATTTAAATTGAACCAGCAGAGGTCTTAAATAATCTTTTAACTAGAAATAATTACAATAAATCTTGGAGTTATTTATCCGAACCAGAGAAAATGTCTACGAGATAGAATTCGGATAAACCTTTGAGAGATTTAAACTGAACCAGCAGAGGTCTTGAATAATATTTAAACTGGAAAGAATCAGAATAAATCTTGGAGCGATTTATCTGAACCAGAGAAAATGTCTATGGGAAAGAATCAGGATAAACCATTAAGAGATTTAAACTGAACTAGAAGAAGTCTTGAATATTCTTTAAGTGGAAAGAATCAGATTAAATCTTGGAGCTATTTATCTGAACTAGAGAAAATGTCTACACGAAAGAATCAAGATAAACCATTGAGAGATTGAAACTGAACTATCAGAGGCCTTGAATAATATTTTAACTGGATAGAATCATAATAAATCTTGGGGAGATTTATCTGAACCAGAGGAAATTTCTAAGTGAAAGAATCGGGATAAACCATTGAAAGATTTAAATTGAACCAGCAGAGGTCTTGAATAATCTTTTAACTGGAAAGAATCAGAGTGAATCTTGGGGTGATTTATATGAACCCGAGAAAATGTCTACAGGAAAGAATCAGGATAAACCATTGAGAGATTTAAACTAAACCAGCAAAAGTTTTTAATATTCTTTAACTGGAAAGAATCAGAATAAATCTTTGGAGCGATTTATCTAAACTAGAGAAAATGTCTATAGGAAAGAATCAGGATAAACCATTAAGAGATTTAAACGGAACCAGCATAGGTCTTGAATAATATTTTAACTGGTAAGAATTAGAGTAAATCTTGGGGCGATTTATCTGAACCCGAGAAAATGTCTATGCGAAAGAATCAGGATAAACCATTGAGAGATTTAAATTGAACCAGTAGAGGTCTTAAATAATCTTTTAATTGGAAAGAATTAGAATAAATCTTGGAGTGATTTATTTGAACCAGAGAAAATGTCTACGAGATAGATTTAGGATAAACCTTTGAGAGATTTTAACTGAACCAGCAGAGGTCTTGAATTATATTTAAACTGGAAAGAATCAGAATAAATCTTGGAGCGATTTATCTATACCAGAGAAAATGTATATGGGAAAGAATCAGGATAAACCAATGAGAGATTTAAACTGAACTAGAAAAAGTCTTGAATATTCATTAACTGGAAAGAATCAGAATAAATATTGGAGCGATTTATCTGAACCAGAGAAAATGTCTACACGAAAGAATCAAGATAAACCATTGAGAGATTGAAACTGAACTATCAGAGGCCTTGAATACTATTTTACCTGGATAGAATCAGAATAAATCTTGGGGAGATTTATCTGAACCAGAGGAATTTTCTAAGTGAAATAATCGGGATAAACCACTGAAAGATTTAAATTGAACCAACAGAGGTCTTGAATAATCTTTTAATTGGAAAGAATCAGAATGAATCTTGGGGCGATTAATCTGAACCCGAGAAAATGTCTACAGGAAAGAATCAGGATAAACCATTGAGAGATTTAATCTAAACCAGCAAAAGTTTTTAATATTCTTTAACTGGAAAGAATCAGAATAAATCTTGGAGCGATTTATCTAAACCAGAGAAAATGTCTACGGGAAAGAATCAGGATAAACCATTAAGAGATTTAAACTCAACCAGCATAGGTCTTGAATTACATTTTAACCGGTAAGAATCAGAATAAATCTTGGGGCGATTTATCTAAACCCGAGAAAATGTCTACGGGAAAGAATCAGGATAAACCATTGAGAGATTTAAATTGAACCAACAGAGGTCTTAAATAATCTTTTAACTGGAAAGAATTAGAATAAATCTTGGAGTGATTTATCCGAACCAGAGAAAATGTCTACGAGATAGAATTAGGATAAACCTTTGAGAGATTTAAACTGAACCAGCAGAGGTCTTGAATAACATTTAAACTGGAAAGAATCAGAATAAATATTGGAGCGATTTATCTATACCATAGAAAATGTCTATGGGAAAGAATCAGGATAAACCATTGAGAGATTTAAACTGAACTAGCAGATGTCTTGAATATTCATTAACTGGAAAGAATCAGAATAAATATTGGAGCGATTTATCTGAACCAGAGAAAATGTCTATGGGAATGAATCAGGATAAACCATTGAGAGATTTAAACCGAAATAGCAGAAGTCTTGAATATTCTTTAACTGGAAAGAATCAGAATAAATCTTGGAGCGATTTATCTGAACCAAAGAAAATGTCTACACGAAAGAATCAAGATAAACCATTGAGAGATTAAAACTGAACTATCAGAGGCCTTGAATAATATTTTAACTGGATAGAATCAGAATAAATCTTGGGGAGATTTATCTGAACCAGAGGAATTTTCTAAGTGAAAGAATCAAGATAAACCATTGAAAGATTTAAATTGAACCAGCAGAGGTCTTGAATAATCTTTTAACTGGAAAGAATCAGAATGAACCATTGAGAGATTTAAACTAAACCAGCATAAGTTTTTAATATTCTTTAACTGGAAAGAATTAGAATAAATCTTGGAGTGATTTATCTAAACCAGAGAAAATGTCTACGGGAAAGAATAAGGATAAACCATTAAGAGATTTTAACTGAACCAGCAGAGGTCTTGAATAATATTTAAACTGGAAAGAATCAGAATAAATATTGGAGCGATTTATCTATACTAGAGAAAATGTCTATGGGAAATAATCAGGATAAACCATTGAGAGATTTAAACTGAACTAGCAGAAGTCTTGAATATTCATTAACTGGAAAGAATCAGAATAAATATTGGAGCGATTTATCTGAACCAGAGAAAATGTCTAAACGAAAGAATCAAGATAAACCATTGAGAGATTGAAACTGAACTATCAGAGGCCTTGAATAATATTTTACCTGGATAGAATCAGAATAAATCTTGGGGAGATTTATCTGAACCAGAGGAATTTTCTAAGTTAAATAATCGGGATAAACCATTGAAAAATTTAAATTGAACCAGCAAAGGTCTTGAATAATATTTTAACTGGAAAGAATTAGAATAAATCTTGGGGCGATTAATCTGAACCCGAGAAAATGTCTATAGGGAAGAATCAGGATAAACCATTGAGAGATTTAAACTAAACCAGTAAAAGTTTTTAATATTCTTTAACTGGAAAGAATCAAAATAAATCTTGGAGCGATTTATCTAAACCAGAGAAAATGTCTACGGGAAAGAATAAGGATAAACCATTAAGAGATTTAAACTGAACCAGCATAGGTCTTGAATTATATTTTAACTGGTAAGAATCAGAGTAAATCTTGGGGCGATTTATCTGAACCCGAGAAAATGTCTACAGGAAAGAATCAGGATAAACCATTGAGAGATTTAAATTGAACCAACAGAGGTCTTAAATAATCTTTTAACTGGAACGAATTAGAATAAATCTTGGAGTGATTTATTTAAACCAGAGAAAATGTCTACGAGATAGAATTAGGATAAACCTTTGAGAGATTTAAACTGAACCAACAGAGGTCTTGAATAATATTTAAACTAGAAAGAATCAGAAAAAATCTTGGAGCGATTCATCTAAACTAGAGAAAATGTCTTTGGGAAAGAATTAAGATAAACCATTGAGAGATTTAAACTGAACTAGCAGAAGTCTTGAATATTATTTAACTGGAAAGAATCAGAATAAATCTTGGAGCGATTAATCTGAACCAGAGAAAATGTCTATAGGAAAGAATCGGGATAAACCATTGAGAGATTTAATCTAAACCAGCAAAAGTTTTTAATATTCTTTAACTGGAAAGAATCAGAATAAATCTTGGAGCAATTTATCTAAACCAGAGAAAATGTCTACGAGAAAGAATCAGGATAAACCATTAAGAGATTTAAACTAAACCATCATAGGTCTTGAATAATATTTTAACTGGTAAGAATCAGAATAAATCTTGGGGCGATTTATCTGAACCCGACAAAATGTCTACGGGAAAGAATCAGGATAAACCATTGAGAGATTTAAATTGAACCAGCAGAGGTCTTATATAATCTTTTAACTAGAAAGAATTAGAATAAATCTTGGATTGATTTATCCGAACCATAGAAAATGTCTACGGGATAGAATTAGGATAAACCTTTGAGAGATTTAAACTGAACCAACATAGGTCTTCAATAATATTTAAATTGGAAAGAATCAGAATAAATCTTGGAGCGATTTATCTGAAGCAGAGTAAATATCTATGGGAAAGAATCAGGTAAACCATTGAGAGATTTAAACTGAACTAGCAGAAGTCTTGAATATTCTTTAACTGGAACGAATCAGAATAAATCTTGGAGCGATTTATCTGAACCAGAGAATATGTCTACATGAAAGAATCAAGATAAACCATTGAGAGATTGAAACTGAACTATCAGAGGCCTTGAATAATATTTTAATTGGATAGAATCAGAATAAATCTTGGGGAGATTTATCTGAACCAGAGGAATTTTCTAAGTGAAAGAATCAAGATAAACCATTGAAAGATTTAAATTGAACCAGCAGAGGTCTTGAATAATCTTTTAACTGGAAAGAATCAGAATTAATCTTGGGGCGATTTATCTGAACCCTAGAAAATGTCTACAGGAAAGATTCAGGATAAACCATTGAGAGATTTAAACTGAACCAGCATTGGTCTTGAATAATATTTTAACTGGTAAGAATATGAATAAATCTTAGGGCAATTTATCTGAACCCGAGAAAATGTCTACTGGAAAGAATCAGGATAAACCATTGAGAGATTTAAATTGAACCAGTAGAGGTCTTAAATAATCTTTTAACTGGAAAGAATTAGAATAAATCTTGGAGTGATTTATTTGAACCAGAGAAAATGTCTACGAGATAAAATTAGGATAAACCTTTGAGAGATTTAAACTGAACTAACAGAGGTCTTGAATAATATTTAAACTGGAAAGAATCAGAATAAATCTTGGAGCGATTTATCTAAACTAGAGAAAATGTCTATGGGAAAGAATTAGGATAAACCATTGAGAGATTTAAATTTAACTAGCAGAAGTATTGAATATTCTTTAACTCGAAAGAATCAGAATAAACCTTAGAGCGATTTATCTGAACTAGAGAAAATGTCTACAGGAAAGAATCGGGATAAACCTTTGAGAGATTTAATCTAAACCAATAAAAGTTTTTAATATTCTTTAGCTGGAAAGAATCAGAATAAATCTTGGAGCATATTATCTAAACCAGAGAAAATGTCTACGGGAAAGAATTAGGATAACCCATTAAGAGATTTAAACTGAACCAGCATAGGTCCTGAATAATATTTTAACTGGTAAGAATCAGAATAAATCTTGGGGCGATTTATCTGAACCCGAGAAAATGTCTACGGGAAAGAATCAGGATAAACCATTGAGAGATTTAAACTGAACTAGCAGAAGTCTTGAATATTCTTTAACTGGAAAGAATCAGAATAAATCCTGGAGTGATTTATCTGAACCATAGAAAATGTCTACACGAAAGAATCAAGATAAACCATTGAGATATTGAAACTGAACTATCAGAGGCCTTGAATAAAATTTTAGCTGGATAGAATCAGAATAAATCTTGGGGAGATTTATCTGAAACAGAGGAATTTTCTAAGTGAAAGAATCGGGATAAACCATTGAAAGATTTAAATTGAACCAGCAGAGGTCTTGAATAATCTTTTAACTAGAAAGAATCAGAGTGAATCTTGGGGCGATTTATCTGAACCCAAGAAAATGTCTACAGGAAAGAATCAGGATAAACCAATGAGAGATTTAAACTAAACCAGCAAAAGTTTTTAATATTCTTTAACAGGAAAGAATCAGAATAAATCTTGGAGCGATTTATCTAAATCAGAGAAAATGTCTACGGGAAAGAATCAGGATAAACTATTAAGAGATTTAAACTGAACCAGCATAGGTCTTGAATAATATTTTAACTCGTAAGAATCAGAATAAATCTTAGGGAGATTTATCTGAACCTAGAGAAAATGTCTACGAGATAGAATTTGGATAAACCTTTGAGGGATTTAAACTGAACCAGCTGAGGTCTTGAATAATATTTAAACTGGAAAGAATCAGAATAAATCTTGGATGGATTTATCAGAACCAGAGAAAATGTCTATGGGAAAGAATCAAGATAAACCATTGAGAGGTTGAAACTGAACTATCAGAGGCCTTGAATAAAATTTTAACTGGATATAATCAAAATAAATCTTGGGGTGATTTATATGAACCAGAGGAATTTTCTAAGTGAAAGAATCGGGATAAACCATTGAATGATTTAAATTGAACCAGCAGAGGTCTTGAATAATCTTTTAACTGGAAAGGATCAAAATGAATCTTTCGTAGATTTATCTGAACCCGAGAAAATGTCTGCAGGAAAGAATCAGGATAAACCATTGAGAGATTTAAACTAAACCATCAAAAGTTTTTAATATTCTTTAACTGGAAAGAATCAGAATATATCATGGAGCGATTTATCTAAACCAGAGAAAATGTCTACGGGAAAGAATCAAGATAAACCATTATGAGATTTAAACTGAACCAGCAGAGGTCTTGAATAATATTTAAACTATAAAGAATCAAAATGAATCTTGGAGCGACTTATCTGAACCAGAGAAAATGTCTATGGGAAAGAATCAGGATAAACCATTGAGAGATTTAAACTGAACTAGCAGAAGTCTTGAATTTTCTTCAACTGGAAAGAATCAGAATAAGTCTTGGAGCGGTTTATATGAACTAGAGAAAATGTCGACACGAAAGAATCAGGATAAACCATTGAGAGGTTGAAACTGAACTATCAGAGGCCTTGAATAATATTTTAACTGGATAGAATCAAAATAAATCTTGGGGAGATTTATATGAACCAGAGGAATTTTCTAAGTGAAAGAATCGGGATAAACCATTGAATGATTTAAATTGAACCAGCAGAGGTCTTGGATAATCTTTTAACTGGAAAGAATCAGAATGAATCTTGGGGCGATTTATCTGAACCCGAGAATATGTCTACAGGAAAGAATCAGGATAAACCATTGAGAGATTTAAACTAAACCATCAAAAGTTTTTAATATTCTTTAACTGGAAAGAATCAGAATATATCATGGAGGATTTATCTAAACCAGAGAAAATGTCTACGGGAAAGAATCAAGATAAACCATTAAGAGATTTAAACTGAACCAGCAGAGGTCTTGAATAATAATTAAACTAGAAAGAATCAGAATAAATCTTGGAGCGATTTATCTGAACACGAGAAAATGTCTATGGGAAAGAATCAGGATAAACCATTGGGAGATTTAACCGGAACTAGCAGAAGACTGGAATATTCTTTAACTGGAAAGAATCAGAAAAAATCTTGGAGCGATTTATCTGAACTAGAGAAAATGTCTACACGAAAGAATCAAGATCAACCATTGAGAGATTGAAACAGAACTATCAGAGGACTTGAATAATATTTTAACTGGATAGAATCAGAATAAATCTTGGGGAGATTTATCTGAACCAGAGGAATTTTCTAAGTGAAATAATCGGGATAAACCATTGAAAGGTTTAAATTGAACTAGCATAGGTCTTGAATAACCTTTTAACTGGAAAGAATCAGAATGAATCTTGGAGCGATTTATCTGAACAAGAGAAAATGTCTACAGGAAAGAATCAGGATAAACCATTGAGAGATTTAAACTAAACCAGCAAAAGTTTTGAATATTCTTTAACTGGAAAGAATCAGATTAAATCTTGGAATGATTTATTTAAACTAGAGAAAATGTCTATGGGAAAGAATCAGGTCAATCCATTGAGAAATTTAAACTTAACCAGCATTGGTCTTGAATAATCGTTTAACTGGAAAGAACCAGAATAAATCTTGGAGCGATTTATCTAAACCAGATAAAATGTCTATGGGAAAGAATCAGGATAAACCATTGAGAGATTTAAACTGAACCAGCAGAAGTCTTGAATATTCTTTAACTGGAAAGAATCAGAATAAATCATGGAGCGATTTATCTGAACGAGAGAAAATGTCTACATGAAAGAATTAGGATAAACCATTGAGAGATTTAAACTAAACCAACAAAAGTTTTTAATATTCTTTAACTGGAAAGAATAAGAATAAATCTTGGGGAGATTTATCTGAACCAGAGAAAATGTCAATAGGAAAGAATCGGGATAAACCATTGAGAGATTTAAACTGAACTAGCATAGGTCTTGAATAATCTTTTAACTGGAAAGAATCAGAGTGAATCTTGGGGCGATTTATCTGAACCCAAGAAAATGTCTACAGGAAAGAGTCAGGATAAACCATTGAGAGATTTAAACTAAACCAGCAAAAGTTTTTAATATTCTATAACTGGAAAGAATCAGAATAAATCTTGGAGCGATTTATCTAAACCAGATAAAATGTCTACGGGAAAGAATCAGGATAAACTATTAAGAGATTTAAACTGAACCAACATAGGTCTTGAATAATATTTTAATTGGTAAGAATCAGAGTAAATCTTGGGGCGATTTATCTGAACCCTAGAAAGTGTCTACGGGAAAGAATCAGGATAAACTATTGAGAGATTTAAATTGAACCAGTAGAGGTCTTAAATAATCCTTTAACTGGAAAGAATTAGAATAAATCTTTGACTCGAAAGAATCAGAATAAATCTTGGAGCGATTTATCTAAACCAGAGAAAATGTCTACGGGAAAGAATCAGGATAAGCCATTGATAAATTTAAACTTAACCAACATTGGTCTTGAATAATATTTAACTGGAAAGAACCAGAATAAATCTTGGAGCGATTTATCTAAACCAGATAAAATGTCTACGGGAAAGAATCAGAATAAACCATTGAGAGATTTAAACTGAACCAGCAGAAGTCTTGAATATTCTTTAACTGGAAAGAATTAGAATAAATCATGGAGCGATTTATCTGAACGAGAGAAAATGTCTACATGAAAGAATCAGGATAAACCATTGAGAGATTTAAACTAAACCAGCAAAAGTTTTTAATATTCTTTAACTGGAAAGAATCAGAATAAATCTTAGAGTGATTTATCTAAACCAGAGAAAATGTCAACAGGAAAGAATCGGGATAAACCATTGAGAGACTTAAACTGAACCAGCATAGGTCTTGAATAATATTTTAACTTGAAAGGATCAGAATAAATCTTGGGGTGATTTATCTGAACTGAGAAAATGTCTACGGGAAAGAATCAGGATAAACAAATGAGAGATTTAAACTCAACCAATAGAAGCCTTGAATATTCTTTAACTAGAAAGAATCAAAATAAATCTTGGAGCGATTTATCTGAACCAGAGAAAATGTCTACAGTAAAGAATCAGGATAAACCATTGAGAGATTTAAACTAAACCAGCAAAAGTCTTGAATATTCTTTAATTGGAAAGAATCAGAATAAATCTTGGAGCGATTTATCTGAACCAGAGAAAATGTCCACGGGAAAGATCAGGATAAACCTTTGAGAGATTTAAACTGAACCTGCAAAGGTCTTAAATAATCTTTTAACTGGAAAGAATCAGAATAAATCTTTGGGAGATTTATCTGAACCAGAGAAAATGTTTACGGGTTAGAATTAGGATAAACCATTAAGAGATTTAAACTGAACCAACAGAGGTCTTGAATAATATTTTAATTGGAAAGAATCAGAATAATTATATGGGGTGATTTGTCTGAAACATAGAAAGTGTCTACCGGAAAGGAATCAGGATAAACCATTGATCGAATCAGGAGAAAATGTCTATGGGAAAGAATCAGGATAAACCATTGAGAGATTTAAACCGAACTAGCAGAAGTCTTGAATATTCTTTAACTAGAAAGAATCAAAATAAATCTTGGAGCGATTTATCTGAACCAGAGAAAATGTCTACAGTAAAGAATTAGGATAAACCATTGAGAGATTTAAACTAAACCAGCAAAAGTCTTGAATATTCTTTTAACTAGATAGAATCAGAATAAATCTTGGAGCGATTTATCTGAACCAGAGAAATTTTCCACGGGAAAGAATCAGGATAAAACATTGAGAGATTTATATTAAACTAGCAGCGGTCTTGAATAATCTTTTAACTGGAAAGAATCAGAATGAATCTTGGAGCAATTTATCTGAACCAGGGAAAATGTCTACAGGAAAGAATCAGAATAATTCTATGGGGTGATTTGTCTGAAACATAGAAAGTGTCTACCGGAAAAGAAATAGGATAAACTATTGATCGATTTAAACTAAACCAGCAAAGGTCTTGAGTTATCTTTAACTGGAAAGAATCAGGATAAATCATGGAGAGATTTATCTTAGCCAACGAAATTGTCTACGGGAAAGAATCAGGATAAACCATTAAGAGATATAAATTGAACCAACGGAGGTTTTGAATAATCTTTTAATTGGAAAGAATCAGAATAAATATCGGAGCGTTTTATCTCAACAAGAGAAAATTACTACGAGAAAGAATTAGGATAAACCGTTGAGAGATTTAAACTGAACCAACAGAGGTCTTAAATAATATTTAAACTGGAAAGAATCAGAGTAAATCGTGGAGTGATTTATTTGAACCAGAGAAAATGTCTATGGGAAAGAATCAGGATAAACCATTGAGAGATTTAAACTAAACTAGCAGAAGTCTTGAATATTCTTTAACTGGAAAGAATCATAATAAATCTTGGAGCGATTTATTTGAACCAGAGAAAATGTCTACGCGAAAGAATTAGGATAAACCATTGAGGGATTTAAACTGAACCATCAGAGGCCTTGAATAATCTTTTAACTGGATAGAATCAGAATAAATCATGGGGAGATTTATCTAAACCAGAAAAATTTTCAACGGGAAAGAATCAGGATAAACCATTGAAAGATTTAAATTAAACTAGCAGAGGTCTTGAATAATCTTTTAACTGGAAATATTCAGAATGAATCTTGGAGCAATTTATCTGAACCAGAGAAAATGTCTACAGGAAAGAATCAGGATAAACCATTGAGAGATTAAAACTAAACCAGCAAA
Source organism: Vicia faba (assembly GCA_948472305.1). Taxonomy (NCBI): domain Eukaryota; kingdom Viridiplantae; phylum Streptophyta; class Magnoliopsida; order Fabales; family Fabaceae; genus Vicia; species Vicia faba. The sequence continues at coordinate 839,016,236 of OX451739.1, forward strand.
AGTTTTTAATATTCTTTAACTGGAAAGAATCAGAATAAATCTTGGAGCGATTTATCTAAACCAGAGAAACTGTCTATGGGAAAGAATCGGGATAAACCATTGAGAGATTTAAACTGAACCAGCATAGGTCTTGAATAAAATTTTAACTGGAAAGGATCAGAATAAATCTTGGGGTGATTTATTTGAACCCGAGAAAATGTCTACGAGAAAGAATCAGGATAAACCATTGAGAGATTTAAACTTAACCAGCAGAAGTCTTGAATATTCTTTAACTAGAAACAATCAGAATAAATCTTGGAGCGATTTATCTGAACCAGAGAAAATTTCTACGGGAAAGAATCATGATAAACCATTGAGAGATTGAAACAGAGCTATCATAGGACTTGAATAATATTTTAACTGGATAGAATCAGAATAAATCTTGGGGAGATTTATCTAAACCAGAGGAATTTTCTAAGTGAAAGAATCGGGATAAACCATTGAAAGATTTAAATTGAACTAGCAGAGGTCATGAATAATATTTTAACTAGAAAGAATCAGAATAAATCTTGGGGCGATTTATCTGAACCAGAGAAAATGTCTACAGGAAAGAATCAGGATAAACCATTAAGAGATTTAAACTAAACCAGCAGAGGTCTTGAATAATATTTAAACTGGAAAGAATCAGAATAAATCTTGGAGCGATTTATCTGAACCCGAGAAAATGTCTACGGGAAAGAATCAGGATAAACCATTGAGAGATTTAAACTTAACCAGCAGAAGTCTTGAATATTCTTTAACTGGAAAGAATCATAAAAAATCTTGGAGCGATTTATCTAAACCAGATAAAATGACTACAGGAAAGAATCAGGATAAACCATTGAGAGATTTAAACTGAACCAGCAAAAGTCTTGAATATTCTTTAACTGGAAAGAATCAGAATAAATCATGGAGCGATTTATCTGAACGAGAGAAAATGTCTACAGGAAAGAATCAGGATAAACCATTGAGATATTTAAACTAAACCAGCAAAAGTTTTTAACATTCTTAAACTGAAAAGAATCAGAATAAATCTTGGGGAGATTTATCTGAACTAGAGAAAATGTCAACGGGAAAGAATCGGGATAAACCATTGAGAGATTTAAACAGAACCATCAAAGGTCTTGAATAATATTTTAACTGGAAAGGATCAGAATGAATCTTGGAGCGATTTATCTGAACTAGAGAAGATGTCTATAGGAAAGAATCAGGATAAACCATTGAGAGATTTAAACTAAACCAGCAAAAGTTTTGAATATTCTTTAACTGGAAAGAATCAGAATAAATCTTGGAATGATTTATTTAAACCACAGAAAATGTCTACAGGAAAGAATCAGGATAAGCCATTGAGAAATTTAAACTTAACCAGCATTGGTCTTGAATAATCTTTTAACTGGAAAGAACCAGAATAAATCTTGGAGCGATTTATCTAAACCAGATAAAATGTCTACGGAAAAGAATCAGGATAAACCATTGAGAGATTTAAACTGAACCAGCAGAAGTCTTGAATATTCTTTAACTGGAAAGAATCAAAATAAATCTTTGAGCGATTTATCCGAACCAGAGAAAATGTGTACAGTAAAGAATCAGGATAAACCATTGAGAGATTTAAACTAAACCAGCAAAAGTATTGAATATTCTTTAACTGGAAAGAATCAGAATAAATCTTGGAGCGATTTATCTGAACCAGAGAAAATGTCCACGGGAAAGATCAGGATAAACCTTTGAGAGATTTAAACTGAACCTACAAAGGTCTTAAATAATCTTTTAACTAGAAAGAATCAGAATAAATCTTGGGGACATTTATCTGAACCAGAGAAAATGTTTACGGGATAGAATTAGAATAAACCATTAAGAGATTTAAACTGAACCAGCAGAGGTCTTGAATATTCTTTAACTGGAAAGAATCAAAATAAATATTGGAGCAATTTATCTGAACCAGAAAAAATGTCTATGGGAAAGAATCAGGATAAACCATTGAGGGATTTAAACTTAACCAGCAGAAGTCTTGAATATTCTTTAACTAGAAACAATCAGAATAAATCTTGGAGCGATTTATCTGAACCAGAGAAAATGTCTACGGGAAAGAATCATGATAAACCATTGAGAGATTGAAACAGAACTATCAGAGGACTTGAATAATATTTTAACGTGATAGAATCAGAATAAATCTTGGGGAGATTTATCTGAACCAGAGGAATTTTCTAAGTGAAAGAATCGGGATAAACCATTGAAAGATTTAAATTGAACTAGCAGAGGTCTTGAATAATACTTTAACTAGAAAGAATCAGAATAAATCTTGGGGCGATTTATCTGAACCAGAGAAAATGTCTACAGGAAAGAATCAGGATAAACCATTTAGAGATTTAAACTAAACCAGCAGAGGTCTTGAATAATATTTAAACTTCAAAGAATCAGAATAAATCTTGGAGCGATTTATCTGAACCCGAGAAAATGTCTACGGGAAAGAATCAGGATAAACCACTGAGAGATTTAAACTGATCTAGCAGAAGTCTTGAATATTCTTTAATTGGAAACAATCATAAAAAATCTTGGAGCGATTTATCTAAACCAGATAAAATGTCTACGGGAAAGAATCAGGATAAACCATTGAGAGATTTAAACTGAACCAGCAGAATTCTTGAATATTCTTTAACTGGAAAGAATCAAAATAAATCTTGGAGCGATTTACCCGAACCAGAGAAAATGTCTACAGTAAAGAATCAGGATAAACCATTGAGAGATTTAAACTAAACTAACAAAAGTCTTGAATATTCTTTAACTGGAAAGAATCAGAATAAATCTTGGAGCGATTTATCTGAACAAGAGAAAATGTCCACGGGAAAGATCAGGATAAACCTTTGAGAGATTTAAACTGAACCTGCAAAGGTCTTAAATAATCTTTTAACTGGAAAGAATCAGAATAAATCTTGGGGAGATTTATCTGAACCAGAGAAAATGTTTACGGGATAGAATCAGGATAAACCATTGAGAGATTTAAACTAAACCAGCAAAAGTTTTGAATATTCTTTAACTGGAAAGAATCAGAATAAATCTTGGAATGATTTATTTAAACCATAGAAAATGTCTACAGGAAAGAATCAGGATAAGCCATTGAGAAATTTAAACTTAACCAGCATTAGTCTTGAATAATCTTTTAACTGGAAAGAACTAGAATAAATCTTGGAGCGATTTATCTAAACCAGATAAAATGTCTACGGGAAAGAATCAGGATAAACCATTGAGAGATTTAAACTGAACCAGCAGAAGTCTTGAATATTCTTTAACTGGAAAGAATCAGAATAAATCATGGATCGATTTATATGAACGAGAGAAAATGTCTACAGGAAAGAATCAGGATAAACCATTGAGAGATTTAAACTAAACCAACAAAAGTTTTTAATATTCTTTAACTGGAAAGAATCAGAATAAATCTTGTAGCGATTTATCTAAACCATAGAAAATGTCAACGGGAAAGAATCGGGATAAACCATTGATAGATTTAAACTGAACCAGCATAGGTCTTGAATAATATTTTAACTGGAAAGGATCAGAATAAATCTTGGGGTGATTTATCTGAACCAGAGAAAATGTTTACGGGATAGAATTAGGATAAACCATTAAGAGATTTAAACTGAACCAATAGAAGTCTTCAATATTCTTTAACTGGAAAGAATCAAAATAAATCTTGGAGCATTTTATCTAAACCAAAGAAAATGTCTACGGGAAAGAATCAGGATAAACCATTGAGAGATTTAAACTGAACCAGCAGAAGTCTTGAAGATTCTTTAACTGGAAAGAATCAGAATAAATCTTGGAGCGATTTATCTGAACCAGAGAAAATCTCTACGGGAAAGATTCATGATAAACCAATGAGAGATTTAAATTGAACCAGCGGAGGTCTTGAATAATATTTTAACTAGAAAGAATCAGAATAAATCTTGGGGCGATTTATCTGAACTAGAAGAATTTTCTAAGTGAAAGAATCGGGATAAACCATTGAAAGATTTAAATTGAACTAGCAGAGGTCTTGAATAATACTTTAACTAGAAAGAATCAGAATAAATCTTGGGGCGATTTATCTGAACCAGAGAAAATGTCTACAGGAAAGAATCAGGATAAACCATTAAGAGATTTAAACTAAACCAGCAGAGGTCTTGAATAATATTTAAGCTGGAAAGAATCAGAATAAATCTTGGAGCGATTTATCTGAACCCGAGAAAATGTCTACGGGAAAGAATCAAGATAAACCATTGAGATATTTAAACTGAACTAGCAGAAGTCTTGAATATTCTTTAACTGGAAACAATCATAAAAAATCTTGGAGCGATTTATCTAAACCGGATAAAATGTCTACGGGAAAGAATCAGGATAAACCATAAAGAGATTTAAACTGAACCAGCAGAAGTCTTGAATATTCTTTAACTGGAAAGAATCAGAATAAATCATGGAGCGATTTATCTGAACGAGAGAAAATGTCTACAGGAAAGAATCAGGATAAACCATTGAGAGATTTAAACTAAACCAGCAAAAGTTTTTAACATTCTTTAACTGGAAAGAATCAGAATAAATCTTGGGGAGATTTATCTGAAACAGAGAAAATGTCAACGGAAAAGAATCAGGATAAACCATTGAGAGATTTAAACTGAACCAGCATAGGTCTTGAATAATATTTTAACGGGAAAGGATCAGAATGAATCTTGGAGCGATTTATCTGAACCAGAGAAAATGTCTATAGGAAAGAATCAGGATAAACCATTAAGAGATTTAAACTAAACCAGCAAAAGTTTTGAATATTCTTTAACTGGAAAGAATCAGAATAAATCTTGGAATGATTTATTTAAACCATAGAAAATGTCTACAGGAAAGAATCAGGATAAGCCATTGAGAAATTTAAACTTAAGCAACATTGGTCTTGAATAATCTTTTAACTGGAAAGAACCAGAATAAATCTTGGAGTGATTTATCTAAACCAGATAAAATGTCTACGGGAAAGAATCAGGATAAACCATTGAGAGATTTAAACTGAACCAGCAGAAGTCTTGAATATTCTTTAACTGGAAAGAATCAGAATAAATCATGGATCGATTTATATGAACGAGAGAAAATGTCTACAGGAAAGAATCAGGATAAACCATTGAGAGATTTAAACTAAACCAACAAAAGTTTTTAATATTCTTTAACTGGAAAGAATCAGAATAAATCTTGTAGCGATTTATCTAAACCATAGAAAATGTCAACGGGAAAGAATCGGGATAAACCATTGATAGATTTAAACTGAACCAGCATAGGTCTTGAATAATATTTTAACTGGAAAGGATCAGAATAAATCTTGGGGTGATTTATCTGAACCAGAGAAAATGTTTACGGGATAGAATTAGGATAAACCATTAAGAGATTTAAACTGAACCAATAGAAGTCTTCAATATTCTTTAACTGGAAAGAATCAAAATAAATCTTGGAGCAATTTATCTGAACCAAAGAAAATGTCTACGGGAAAGAATCAGGATAAACCATTGAGAGATTTAAACTGAACCAGCAGAAGTCTTGAAGATTCTTTAACTGGAAAGAATCAGAATAAATCTTGGAGCGATTTATCTGAACCAGAGAAAATCTCTACGGGAAAGATTCATGATAAACCAATGAGAGATTTAAATTGAACCAGCGGAGGTCTTGAATAATATTTTAACTAGAAAGAATCAGAATAAATCTTGGGGCGATTTATCTGAACTAGAAGAATTTTCTAAGTGAAAGAATCGGGATAAACCATTGAAAGATTTAAATTGAACTAGCAGAGGTCTTGAATAATACTTTAACTAGAAAGAATCAGAATAAATCTTGGGGCGATTTATCTGAACCAGAGAAAATGTCTACAGGAAAGAATCAGGATAAACCATTAAGAGATTTAAACTAAACCAGCAGAGGTCTTGAATAATATTTAAGCTGGAAAGAATCAGAATAAATCTTGGAGCGATTTATCTGAACCCGAGAAAATGTCTACGGGAAAGAATCAAGATAAACCATTGAGATATTTAAACTGAACTAGCAGAAGTCTTGAATATTCTTTAACTGGAAACAATCATAAAAAATCTTTGAGCGATTTATCTAAACCGGATAAAATGTCTACGGGAAAGAATCAGGATAAACCATAAAGAGATTTAAACTGAACCAGCAGAAGTCTTGAATATTCTTTAACTGGAAAGAATCAGAATAAATCATGGAGCGATTTATCTGAACGAGAGAAAATGTCTACAGGAAAGAATCAGGATAAACCATTGAGAGATTTAAACTAAACAAGCAAAAGTTTTTAACATTCTTTAACTGGAAAGAATCAGAATAAATCTTGGGGAGATTTATCTGAAACAGAGAAAATGTCAACGGAAAAGAATCAGGATAAACCATTGAGAGATTTAAACTGAACCAGCATAGGTCTTGAATAATATTTTAACGGGAAAGGATCAGAATGAATCTTGGAGCGATTTATCTGAACCAGAGAAAATGTCTATAGGAAAGAATCAGGATAAACCATTAAGAGATTTAAACTAAACCAGCAAAAGTTTTGAATATTCTTTAACTGGAAAGAATCAGAATAAATCTTGGAATGATTTATTTAAACCATAGAAAATGTCTACAGGAAAGAATCAGGATAAGCCATTGAGAAATTTAAACTTAAGCAACATTGGTCTTGAATAATCTTTTAACTGGAAAGAACCAGAATAAATCTTGGAGTGATTTATCTAAACCAGATAAAATGTCTACGGGAAAGAATCAGGATAAACCATTGAGAGATTTAAACTGAACCAGCAGAAGTCTTGAATATTCTTTAACTGGAAAGAATCAGAATAAATCATGGAGCGATTTATATAAACGAGAGAAAATGTCTACAAGAAAGAATCAGGATAAACCATTGAGAGATTTAAACTAAACCAACAAAAGTTTTTAATATTCTTTAACTGGAAAGAATCAGAATAAATCTTGGAGCGATTTATCTAAACCATAGAAAATGTCAACGGGAAAGAATCGGGATAAACCATTGATAGATTTAAACTGAACCAGCATAGGTCTTGAATAATATTTTAACTGGAAAGGATCAGAATAAATCTTGGGGTGATTTATCTGAACCAGAGAAAATGTTTACGGGATAGAATTAGGATAAACCATTAAGAGATTTAAACTGAACCAATAGAAGTCTTCAATATTCTTTAACTGGAAAGAATCAAAATAAATCTTGGAGCAATTTATCTGAACCAAAGAAAATGTCTACGGGAAAGAATCAGGATAAACCATTGAGAGATTTAAACTGAACCTGCAGAAGTCTTGAAGATTCTTTAACTGGAAAGAATTAGAATAAATCTTGGAGCGATTTATCTGAACCAGAGAAAATCTCTACGGGAAAGATTCATGATAAACCATTGAGAGATTTAAATTGAACCAGCGGAGGTCTTGAATAATATTTTAACTAGAAAGAATCACAATAAATCTTGGGGCGATTTATCTGAACTAGAGGAATTTTCTAAGTGAAAGAATCGGGATAAACCATTGAAAGATTTAAATTGAACTAGCAGAGGTCTTGAATAATACTTTAACTAGAAAGAATCAGAATAAATCTTGGGGCGATTTATCTGAACCAGAGAAAATGTCTACAGGAAAGAATCAGGATAAACCATTAAGAGATTTAAACTAAACCAGCAGAGGTCTTGAATAATATTTAAACTGGAAAGAATCAGAATAAATCTTGGAGCAATTTATCTGAACCCGAGAAAATGTCTACGGGAAAGAATCAAGATAAACCATTGAGATATTTAAACTGAACTAGCAGAAGTCTTGAATATTCTTTAACTGGAAACAATCATAAAAAATCTTGGAGCGATTTATCTAAACCGGATAAAATGTCTACGGGAAAGAATCAGGATAAACCATAAAGAGATTTAAACTGAACCAGCAGAAGTCTTGAATATTCTTTAACTGGAAAGAATCAGAATAAATCATGGAGCGATTTATCTGAACGAGAGAAAATGTCTACAGGAAAGAATCAGGATAAACCATTGAGAGATTTAAACTAAACCAGCAAAAGTTTTTAACATTCTTTAACTGGAAAGAATCCGAATAAATCTTGGGGAGATTTATCTGAACCAGAGAAAATGTCAACGGGAAAGAATCGGGATAAACCATTGAGAGGTTTAAACTGAACCAGCATAGGTCTTGAATAATATTTTAACGGGAAAGGATCAGAATGAATCTTGGAGCGATTTATCTGAACCAGAGAAAATGTCTATAGGAAAGAATCAGGATAAACCATTGAGAGATTTAAACTAAACCAGCAAAAGTTTTGAATATTCTTTAACTGGAAAGAATCAGAATAAATCTTGGAATGATTTATTTAAACCATAGAAAATGTCTACAGGAAAGAATCAGGATAAGCCATTGAGAAATTTAAACTTAAGCAGCATTGGTCTTGAATAATCTTTTAACTGGAAAGAACCAGAATAAATCTTGGAGTGATTTATCTAAACCAGATAAAATGTCTACGGGAAAGAATCAGGATAAACCATTGAGAGATTTAAACTGAACCAGCAGAAGTCTTGAATATTCTTTAACTGGAAAGAATCAGAATAAATCATGGAGCGATTTATATGAACGAGAGAAAATGTCTACAGGAAAGAATCAGGATAAACCATTGAGAGATTTAAACTAAACCAACAAAAGTTTTTAATATTCTTTAACTGGAAAGAATCAGAATAAATCTTGGAGCGATTTATCTAAACCATAGAAAATGTCAACGGGAAAGAATCGGGATAAACCATTGATAGATTTAAACTGAACAAGCATAGGTCTTGAATAATATTTTAACTGGAAAGGATCAGAATAAATCTTGGGGTGATTTATCTGAACCAGAGAAAATGTTTACGGGATAGAATTAGGATAAACCATTAAGAGATTTAAACTGAACCAATAGAAGTCTTCAATATTCTTTAACTGGAAAGAATCAAAATAAATCTTGGAGCAATTTATCTGAATCAAAGAAAATGTCTACGGGAAAGAATCAAGATAAACCATTAAGAGATTTAAACTGAACCAGCAGAAGTCTTGAAGATTCTTTAACTGGAAAGAATCAGAATAAATCTTGGAGCGATTTATCTGAACTAGAGAAAATCTCTACGGGAAAGATTCATGATAAACCATTGAGAGATTTAAATTGAACCAGCGGAGGTCTTGAATAATATTTTAACTAGAAAGAATCAGAATAAATCTTGGGGCAATTTATCTGAACTAGAGGAATTTTCTAAGTGAAAGAATCGGGATAAACCATTGAAAGATTTAAATTGAACTAGCAGAGGTCTTGAATAATAATTTAACTAGAAAGAATCAGAATAAATCTTGGGGCGATTTATCTGAACCAGAGAAAATGTCTACAGGAAAGAATCAGGATAAACCATTAAGAGATTTAAACTAAACCAGCAGAGTTCTTGAATAATATTTAAACTGGAAAGAATCAGAATAAATCTTGGAGCGATTTATCTGAACCCGAGAAAATGTCTACGGGAAAGAATCAAGATAAACCATTGAGAGATTTAAACTGAACTAGCAGAAGTCTTGAATATTCTTTAACTGGAAACAATCATAAAAAATCTTGGAGCGATTTATCTAAACCAGATAAAATGTCTACGGGAAAGAATCAGGATAAACCATGAAGAGATTTAAACTGAACCAGCAGAAGTCTTGAATATTCTTTAACTGGAAAGAATCAGAATAAATCATGGAGCAATTTATCTGAACGAGAGAAAATGTCTACAGGAAAGAATCAGGATAAACCATTGAGAGATTTAAACTAAACCAGCAAAAGTTTTTAACATTCTTTAACTGGAAAAAATCAGAATAAATCTTGGGGAGATTTATCTGAACCAGAGAAAATGTCAACAGGAAAGAATCGGGATAAACCATTGAGAGGTTTAAACTGAACCAGCATAGGTCTTTAATAATATTTTAACGGGAAAGGATCAGAATGAATCTTGGAGCGATTTATCTGAACCAGAGAAAATGTCTATAGGAAAGAATCAGGATAAACCATTGAGAGATTTAAACTAAACCAGCAAAAGTTTTGAATATTCTTTAACTGGAAAGAATCAGAATAAATCTTGGAATGATTTATTTAAACCATAGAAAATGTCTACAGGAAAGAATCAGGATAAGCCATTGAGAAATTTAAACTTAAGCAGCATTGGTCTTGAATAATCTTTTAACTGGAAAGAACCAAAATAAATCTTGGAGTGATTTATCTAAACCAGATAAAATGTCTACGGGAAAGAATCAGGATAAACCATTGAGAGATTTAAACTGAACCAGCAGAAGTCTTGAATATTCTTTAACTGGAAAGAATCAGAATAAATCATGGAGCGATTTATATGAACGAGAGAAAAAGTCTACAGGAAAGAATCAGGATAAACCATTGAGAGATTTAAACTAAACCAACAAAAGTTTTTAATATTCTTTAACTGGAAAGAATCAGAATAAATCTTGGAGCGATTTATCTAAACCATAGAAAATGTCAACGGGAAAGAATCGGGATAAACCATTGATAGATTTAAACTGAACAAGCATAGGTCTTGAATAATATTTTAACTGGAAAGGATCAGAATAAATCTTGGGGTGATTTATCTAAACCAGAGAAAATGTTTACGGGATAGAATTAGGATAAACCATTAAGAGATTTAAACTGAACCAATAGAAGTCTTCAATATTCTTTAACTGGAAAGAATCAAAATAAATCTTGGAGCAATTTATCTGAACCAAAGAAAATGTCTACGGGAAAGAATCAGGATAAACCATTGAGAGATTTAAACTGAACCAGCAGAAGTCTTGAAGATTCTTTAACTGGAAAGAATCAGAATAAATCTTGGAGCGATTTATCTGAACCAGAGAAAATCTCTACGGGAAAGATTCATGATAAACCATTGAGAGATTTAAATTGAACCAGCGGAGGTCTTGAATAATAATTTAACTAGAAAGAATCAGAATAAATCTTAGAATGATTTATCTAAACCAGAGAAATTGTCTATGGGAAAGAATCAGGATAAGCCATTGAGAGATTTAAACTGAACCATCATAGGTCTGGAATAATCTTTTAACTAGAATAAACCAGAATAAATCTTTGAGCGATTTATCTAAACCAGATAAAATGTCTCCGGGAAGAATCAGGATAAACCATTGAGAGATATAAACTGAGCCAGCAGAAGTCTTGAATATTCTTTAACTGGAAAGATTCAGAATAAAGCTTGGAGCGATTTATCTAAACCAAAGAAAATGTCCACGGGAAAGATCAAGATAAACCTTTGAGAGATTTAAACTTAACCAGCAGAGGTCTTGAATAATATTTTAACTTGAAAGAATCAGAATAAATCTTGGGGAGATTTATCTGAACCAGAGAAAATGTTTACGGGAAAGAATTAGGATAAACAATTTAGAGATTTAAACTGAACCAGCAGAGGTCTTGAATAATATTTTAACTGGAAAGAATCAGAATAAATCTATGGGGTGATTTGTCTTAAACATAGAAAGTGTCTACCGAAAAAGAATCAGGATAAACCATTGATCGATTTAAACTGAACCAGCAGAGGTCTTGAGTTATCTTTAACTGGAAAGAATCAGGATAAATCTTGGATCGATTTATCTTAACCAGAGAAAATGTCTACGGGAAAGAATCAGGATAAACCATTGAGAGATTTAAATTGAACCAATAGAGGTCTTGAATAATCTTTTAACTGGAAAGAATCAGAATAAATATTGGAGCGATTTATCTCAACTAGAGAAAATTTCTACGAGAAAGAATTAGGATAAACCGTTGAGAGATTTAAACTGAACCAACAAAGGTCTTAAATAATATTTAAATTGGAAAGAATCAGAATAAATCTTGGAGAAATTTAATTGAACCAGAGAAAATGTCTATGGGAAAGAATGGATAAACCATTGAGAGATTTAAACTGAACTAGCAGAACTCTTGAATATTCTTTAACTGGAAAGAATCAGATTAAATCTTGGAGGGATTTATTTGAACCAGAGAAAATGTCTATGGGAAAGAATCAGGATAAACCATTGAGAGATTTATACTGAACCATCAGAGGCCTTGATTAATCTTTTAACTGGATAGAATCAGAATAAATCTTGGGGATATTTATCTAAACCAGAGAAATTTTCTACGGGAAAGAATCAGGATAAACCATTGAAATATTTAAATTGAACCAGCAGAGGTCTTGAATAATATTTTAACTGGAAAGAATCAGAATGAATCTTGGAGCAATTTATCTGAACCAGAGAAAATGTCTATACAAAAGAATCAGGATAAACCATTGAGAGATTTAAACTAAACCAGCAAAAGTTTTTTATATTCTTTAACTGTTAAGAATTAGAATAAATCTTGGAGTGATTTATCTAAACCAGAAAAACTGTCTACGGGAAAGAATCGGGATAAACCATTGAGAGATTTAAACTGGACCGACATAGGTTTTGAATAATATTTTAACTGGAAAGAATTAGAATATATCTTGTGTCGATTTATCTGAACCCGAGAAAATGTCTACGGGAAAGAATCTGGATAAACCATTGAGAGATTTAAATTGAACCAACAGAGGTCTTGAATAATCTTTTAACTGGAAAGAATTAGAATAAATCTTGGAGTGATTTATCTGAACTAGAGAAAATGTCTACGAGAAAGAATCAGGATAAACCTTTGAGAGATTTAAACTGAACCATCAGAGGCCTTGAATAATATTTTAACTGGATAGAATCAGAATAAATCTTGGAGCGATTTATCTGAACCAGAGAAAATGTCTATGGGAAAGAATCAGGATAAACCATTGAGAGATTTAAACTGAACCAGCAAAAGTCTTGAATATTCTTTAACTGGAAAGAATCATAATAAATCTTGGAGCGACTTATCTGAACCATAGAAAATGTCTACACGAAAGAATCAGGATAAACCATTGAGAGATTGAAACTGAACCATAAGAGTCCTTGAATAATATTTAAACTGGATAGAATCAGAATAAATCTTGGGGAGATTTATCGGAACCATAGAAATTTTCTACGGGAAAGAATCAGGATAAACCATTGAAAGATTTAAATTGAACCAACAAAGGTATTGAATAATCTTTTAACTGGAAAGAATCAAAATAAATATTGGCGCGATTTATCTCAACCAGAGAAAATTTCTACGAGAAAGAATTAGGATAAACCGTTGAGAGATTTAAACTGAACCAACAGAGGTCTTAAATAATATTTAAACTGGAAAAAATCAGAATAAATCTTGGAGCGATTTATTTAAACCAGAGAAAATGTTAATGGGAAAGAATCAGGACAAACCATTGAGAGATTTAAACTGAACTAGACGAAGTCTTGAATATTATTTAACTAGAAAAAATCAAAATAAATCTTGGAGCGATTTATTTGAACCAGAGAAAATAACTATGTGAAAGAATAAGGATAAACCATTGATAGATTTAAACTGAACCAACAGAGGCCTTGAATAATCTTTTAACTGGAAAGAATCAGAATGAATCTTGGGGCAATTTATCTGAACTCGTGAAAATGTCTACATGAAAGAATCAGGATAAACCATTGAGAGATTTGAAATAAACCAGCAAAAGTTTTTAATATTCTTTAACTGGAAAGAATCAGAATAAATCTTTTAGCGATTTATCTAAACCAAAGAAAATGTCTACGGGAAAGAATCGGGATAAACCATTAAGAGATTTAAACTGAACCAGCATAGGTCTTGAATAATATTTTAACTGGAAAGAATCAGAATAAATCTTGGGGCAATTTATCTGAACCCGGGAAAATATCTACGGGAAAGAATCAGCATAAACCATTGAGAGATTTAAACTGAACTAGCAAAAGTCTTGAATATTCTTTAACTGGAAAGAATCAGAATAAAGCTTGGAGCGAATTATCTGAACCAGAGAAAATGTCCACAGGAAAGATCAGGATAAACCTTTGAGAGATTTAAACTGAACTAGCAGAGGTCTTGAATAATATTTTAATTGGAAAGAATCAGAATAAATCTATGGGGTGATTTGTCTGAAACATAGAAAGTGTCTACCGAAAAAGAAAATGGATAAACCATTGATTGATTTAAACTGAACCAACAGAGGTCTTGAGTTATCTTTAACTGGAAAGAATCTGGATAAATCTTGGAGCGATTTATCTTAACCAGAGAAAATGTCTACGGCAAAGAATCAGGCTAAACCATTGAGAGATTTAAATTGAACCAACAGAGGTCTTGAATAATCTTTTAACTCGAAAGAATCAGAATAAATATTGGAGCGATTTATCTCAACCAGAGAAAATTTCTAGGAGAAAGAATTAGGATAAACCGTTGAGAGATTTAAACTGAACCAACAGAGGTCTTAAATAATATTTAAACTGGAACGAATCAGAATAAATCTTGGAGCAATTTATTTGAACCAGAGAAAATGTCTATGGGAAAGAATCAGGATACACCATTGAGAGATTTAAACTGAACTAGCAGAAGTCTTGAATATTCTTTAACTTGAAAGAATCAGAATAAATCTTGGAGCGATTTCTTTGAATCAGAGAAAATGTCTATGCGAAAGAATCAGGATAAACCACTGAGAGATTTAAACTGAACTATCAGAGGCCTTGAATAATCTTTTAACTAGATAGATTTAGAATAAATCTTGGGGAGATTTATCTGAACCAGTGAAATTTTCTACGAGAATGAATCAGGATAAACCATTGAAATATTTGAATTGAACCAGCAGAGGTCTTGAATAATCTTTTAACTGGAAAGAATCATAATGAATCTTGGGGCAATTTATCTGAAACCGAAAAAATGTCTACAGGAAAGAATCAGGATAAACCATTGAGAGATTTAAACGAAACCAGCAAAAGTTTTTAATATTCTTTAACTGGAAAGAATTAGAATAAATCTTGGAGCGATTTATCTAAACCAGAGAAAATTTCTACGGGAAAGAATCGGGATAAACCATTAAGAGATTTACACTGGACTAGCATAGAAATTGAATAATATTTTAACTGGAAAGAATCAGAATAAATGCTGTGGCGATTTATCTGAACCCGAGAAAATGTCTACGTGAAAGAATCAGGATAAACCATTGAGAGATTTAAATTGAACTAGCAGAGGTCTTGAATAATCTTCTAACTGGAAAGAATTAGAATAAATCTTGGAGTGATTTATCTAAACAAGAGAAAATTTCTACGGGAAAGAATTCGGATAAACCTTTGAGAGATCTAAACCGAACTAGCAGAGGTCTTGAATAATATTTAAACTTGAAAGAATCAGAATAAATCTTGGAGCGATTTATCTGAACCAGAACAAATGTCTATGGGAAAGAATCTGGATAAACCATTGAGAGATTTAAACTGAACTATCAGAAGTCTTGAATATTCTTTAACTGGAAACAATCAGAATAAATCTTGGAGTGACTTATCTGAACCAGAGAAAATGTCTACACGAAAGAATCAGGATAAACCATTGAGAGATTGAAACTGAACCATCAGAGGCCTTGAATAATATTTTAACTGGATAGAATCAGAATAAATCTTATGGAGATTTATCGGAACCAGAGAAATTTACTACGGGAAATAATCAGGATAAACCATTGAATGATTTAAATTGAACTACCAGAGGTCTTGAATAATCTTTTAACTGGAAAGAATCAGAATGAATCTTGGAGCGATTTATTCTAACCAGAGAAAATGTCTATAGGAAAGAATCAGGATAAACCATTGAGAGATTTAAACTGAACCAACAAAAGTCTTGAATATTCTTTAACTGGAAAGAATCAAAATAAATCTTGGAATGATTTATCTAAACCAGAGAAAATTTTTATGGGAAAGAATAAGGATAAACCATTGAAAGATTTAAATTGAACTAGCAGAGGTCTTGAATAATCTTTTAACTGGAAAGAATCAGAATGAATCTTGGAGCAATTTATCTGAACCAGAGAAAATGTCTACGAGAAAGAATTAGGATAAACCTTTGAGAGATTTAAACTGAACCAGCAGAGGTCTTGAATAATATTTAAATTGGAAAGAATCAGAATAAATCTTGGAGCGATTTATCTAAACCAGAGAAAATGTCTATGGGAAAGAATCAGGATAAATCATTGAGAGATTTAAACTGAACTAGCAGAAGTCTTGAATATTCTTTAAATGGAAAGAATAAGAATAAATCATAGAGCGATTTATCTGAACCAGAGAAAATGTCTACAAGAAAGAATCAGGATAAACCATTGAGAGATTGAAACTGAACCATCAGAGGCCTTGAATAATATTTTAACTAGATAGAATCAGAATAAATCTTGGGGAGATTTATCTGAACTTGAGATATTTTCTACGGGAATGAATAAGGATAAACCATTGAAATATTTAAATTGAACTAGCAGAGGTCTTGATTAATCTTTTAACTGGAAAGAATCAGAATCAATCTTGGAGCGATTTATTCTAACCAGAGAAAATGTCTATAGGAAAGAATCAAGATAAACCATAGAGAGATTTAAACTGAACCAACAAAAGTCTTGAATATTCTTTAACTGGAAAGAATCAGAATAAATCTTGGAATGATTTATCTAAACCAGAGAAAATGTCTACGAGAAAGAATCTGGATAAACCATTGAGGGATTTAAACAGAACCAGCAAATGTCTTGAATAATCTTTTAACTGGAAAGAATCAGAATAAATCCCGGGGCGATTTATCTGAACTAGAGAAAATGTCCACGGGAAAGAATAAGGATAAACAATTGAGAGATTTAAACTGAACCAGAGGAGGTATTGAATAATCTTTAAACGGGAAAGAATCAGAATAAACCATTGAGAGATTGAAACTGAACCATCAGAGGCCTTGAATAATATTTTAATTGGATAGAATCAGAATAAATCTTATGGAGATTTATCGGAACCTGAGAAATTTTCTACGGGAAAGAATCAGGATAAACCATTGAAAGATTTAAATTGAACTAGCAGAGGTCTTGAATAATCTTTTAACAGGAAAGAATCAGAATGAATCTTGGAGCGATTTATTCTAACCAAAGAAAATGTCTATAGGAAAGAATCAGGATAAACCATTGAGAGATTTAAACTGAACCAAAAAAAGTCTTGAATATTCTTTAACTGGAAAGAATCAAAATAAATCTTGGAATGATTTATCTAAACCATAGAAAATTTCTATGGGAAAGAATCAGGATAAACCATTGAAATATTTAAATTGAACTAGCAGAGGTCTTGAATAATCTTTTAACTGGAAATAATCAGAATGAATCTTGGAGCAATTTATCTGAACCAGAGAAAATGTCTACAGGAAAGAATCAGGATAAACCACTGAGAGATTTAAACTAAACCAGCAAAAGTTTTTAATATTCTTTAACTGGAAAGAATCACAATAAATCTTGGAGCGATTTATCTAAACCAGAGAAAATGTCTACGGGAAAGAATCAGGATAAACCATTGAGAGATTTAAACTGAACCACCATAGGTCTTGAATAATATTTTAACTGGAAAGAATCAGAATAAATCTTTGGGAGATTTATCTGAACTCGAGAAATTGTCTACGGGAAAGAATCAGGATAAACCATTGAGAGATTTAAATTGAACTAGCAGAGGTCTTGAATAATCTTTTAACTAGAAAGAAATAGAATAAATCTTGGAGCCATTTATCTGAATCATAGAAAATGTCTACGAGAAAGAATTAGGATAAACCTTTGAGAGATTTAAACTGAACCAGCAGAGGTCTTGAATAATATTTAAATTGGAAAGAGTCAGAATAAATCTTGGAGCGATTTATCTAAACCAGAGAAAATGTCTATGGGAAAGAATCAGGATAAATCATTGAGAGATTTAAACTGAACTAGCAGAAATCTTGAATATTCTTTAAATGGAAAGAATAAGAATAAATCATAGAGCGATTTATCTGAACCAGAGAAAATGTCTACAAGAAAGAATCATGGTAAACCATTGAGAGATTGAAACTGAACCATCAGAGGCCTTGAATAATATTTTAACTAGATAGAATCAGAATAAATATTGGGGAGATTTATCTGAACTTGAGAAATTTTCTACGGGAAAGAATCAGGATAAACCATTGAAAGATTTAAATTGAACTAGCAAAGGTCTTGAATAATATTTAAACTGGAAAGAATCAGAATAAATCTTGGAGCGATTTATTTGAACCAGAGAAAATGTCTATGGGAATGAATCAGGATAAACCATTGAGAGATTTAAACTGAACTAGCAGAAGTCTTGAATATTCTTTAACTTGAAAGAATCAGAATAAATCTTGGAGCGATTTATTTGAATCAGAGAAAATGTCTATGCGAAAGAATCAGGATAAACCATTGACAGATTTAAACTGAACCATCAGAGGCCTTGAATAATCTTTTAACTGGATAGAATCAGAATAAATCTTGGGGAGATTTATCTGAACCAGAGAAAATTTCTACGGGAAAGAATCAGGATAAACCATTGAAATATTTGAATTGAACCAGCAGAGGTCTTGAATAATCTTTTAACTGGAAAGAATCAGAATGAATCTTGGAGCAATTTATTCTAACCAGAGAAAATGTCTATAGGAAAGAATCAGGATAAACCATTGAGAGATTTAAACTGAACCAACAAAAGTCTTGAATATTCTTTAACTGGAAAGAATCAAAATAAATCTTGGAATGATTTATCTAAACCAGAGAAAATTTCTATTGGAAAGAATCAGGATAAACCATTGAAAGATTTAAATTGAACTAGCAGAGGTCTTGAATAATCTTTTAACTGGAAAGAATCAGAATGAATGTTGGAGCAATTTATCTGAACCAGAGAAAATGTCTACAGGAAAGAATCAGGATAAACCATTGAGAGATTTAAACTAAACCAGCAAAAGTTTTTAATATTCTTTAACTGGAAAGAATCAGAATAAATCTTGGAGCAATTTATCTAAACCAGAGAAAATGTCTACGGGAAAGAATCAGGATAAACCATTGAGAGATTTAAACTGAACCAGCATAGGTCTTGAATAATATTTTAACTGGAAAAAATCAGAATAAATCTTTGGGAGATTTATCTGAACTCGAGAAAATGTCTACGGGAAAGAATCAGGATAAACCATTGAGAGATTTAATTGAACTAGAAGAGGTCCTGAATAATCTTTTAACTATAAAGAAATAGAATAAATTTTGGAGACATTTATCTGAATCAGAGAAAATGTCTACGAGAAAGAATTAGGATAAACCTTTGAGATATTTAAATGGGACCAGCAGAGGTCTTGAATAATATTTAAATTGGAAAGAATCAGAATAAATGTTGGAGCGATTTATCTAAACCAGATAAAATGTCTATGGGAAAGAATCAGGATAAATCATTGAGAGATTTAAACTGAACTAGCAGAAGTCTTGAATATTCTTTAAATGGAAAGAATAAGAATAAATCATAGAGAGATTTATCTGAACCAGAGAAAATGTCTACAAGAGAGAATCAGGATAAACCATTGAGAGATTGAAACTGAACCATCAGAGGCCTTGAATAATATTTTAACTAGATAGAATCAGAATAAATCTTGGGGAGATTTATCTGAACTTGAGAAATTTTCTACGGGAAATAATCGGGATAAACCATTGAAAGATTTAAATTGAACTAGCAGAGGTCCTGAATAATCTTTTAACTGGAAAGAATCAGAATCAATCTTGGAGCGATTTATCCTAACCAGAGAAAATTTCTATAGGAAAGAATCAGGATAAACCATGGAGAGATTTAAACTGAACCAACAAAAGTCTTGAATATTCTTTAACTGGAAAGAATCAGAATAAATCTTGGAATGATTTATCTAAACCAGAGAAAATGTCTACGAGAAAGAATCTGGATAAACCATTGAGGGATTTAAACAGAATCAGCAAAGGTCTTGAATAATCTTTTAACTGGATAGAATGAGAATAAATCCCGGGGTGATTTATCTGAACTAGAGAAAATGTGCACGGGAAAGAATTTGGATAAACAATTGAGAAATTTAAACTGAACCAGCAGAGGTCTTGAATAATCTTTAAACGGGAAATAATCAGAATAAATCTTGTAGCGATTTATCTCAACCAGAGAAAATGTCTACGGGAAAGAATCAGGATAAACCATAGAGAGATTTAAACTGAACTAGCAGAAATCTTGAATATTCTTTAAATGGAAAGAATAAGAATAAATCATAGAGAGATTTATCTGAACCAGAGAAAATGTCTACAAGAAAGAATCAGGATAAACCATTGAGAGATTGAAACTGAACCATCAGAGGCCTTGAATAATATTTTAACTAGATAGAATCAGAATAAATATTGGGGAGATTTATCTGAACTTGAGAAATTTTCTACGGGAAAGAATCAGGATAAACCATTGAAAGATTTAAATTGAACTAGCAGAGGTCTTGAATAATCTTTTAACTGGAAAGAATCAGAATCACTCTTGGAGCGATTTATTCTAACCAGAGAAAATGTCTATAGGAAAGAATCAGGATAAACCATAGAGAGATTTAAACTGAACCAACAAAAGTCTTGAATATTTTTTAACTGGAAAGAATCAGAATAAATATTGGAGCGATTTATCTCAACCAGAGAAATTTCTACGAGAAAGAATTAGGATAAACCGTTGAGAGATTTAAAGTGAACCAACAGAGGTCTTAAATAATATTTAAACTGGAAAAAATCAGAATAAATCTTGGAGCGATTTATTTGAACCAGAGAAAATGTCTATGGGAATGAATCAGGATAAACCATTGAGAGATTTAAACTGAACCAGCATAGGTCTTGAATAATATTTTAACTGGAAAGAATCAGAATAAATCTTGGGGCAATTTATCTGAACCCGGGAAAATATCTACGGGAAAGAATCAGCATAAACCATTGAGAGATTTAAACTGAACCATCAGAGGCCTTGAATAATCTTTTAACTGGATAGAATCAGAATAAATCTTGGGGAGATTTATCTGAACCAGAGAAAATTTCTACGGGAAAGAATCATGATAAACCATTGAAATATTTGAATTGAACCAGCAGAGGTCTTGAATAATCTTTTAACTGGAAAGAATCAGAATGAATCTTGGAGCGATTTATTCTAACCAGAGAAAATGTCTATAGGAAAGAATCAGGATAAACCACTGAGAGATTTAAACTGAACCAACAAAAGTCTTGAATATTCTTTAACTGGAAAGAATCAAAATAAATCTTGGAATGATTTATCTAAACCATAGAAAATTTCTATGGGAAAGAATCAGGATAAACCATTGAAAGATTTAAATTAAACTAGCAGAGGTCTTGAATAATCTTTTAACTGGAAAGAATCAGAATGAATCTTGGAGCAATTTATCTGAACCAGAGAAAATGTCTACAGGAAAGAATCAGGATAAACCATTGAGAGATTTAAACTAAACCAGCAAAAGTTTTTAATATTCTTTAACTGGAAAGAATCAGAATAAATCTTGGAGCAATTTATCTAAACCAGAGAAAATGTCTACTGGAAAGAATCAGGATAAACCATTGAGAGATTTAAACTGAACCAGCATAGGTCTTGAATAATATTTTAACTGGAAAAAATCAGAATAAATCTTTGGGAGATTTATCTGAACTCGAGAAAATGTCTACGGGAAAGAATCAGGATAAACCATTGAGAGATTTAATTGAACTAGAAGAGGTCCTGAATAATCTTTTAACTATAAAGAAATAGAATAAATCTTGGAGCCATTTATCTGAATCAGAGAAAATGTCTACGAGAAAGAATTGGGATAAACCTTTGAGATATTTAAATGGGACCAGCAGAGGTCTTGAATAATATTTAAATTGGAAAGAATCAGAATAAATCTTGGAGCGATTTATCTAAACCAGAGAAAATGTCTATGGGAAAGAATCAGGATAAATCATTGAGAGATTTAAACTGAACTAGCAGAAGTCTTGAATATTCTTTAAATGGAAAGAATAAGAATAAATCATAGAGAGATTTATCTGAACCAGAGAAAATGTCTACAAGAGAGAATCAGGATAAACCATTGAGAGATTGAAACTGAACCATCAAAGGCCTTGAATAATATTTTAACTAGATAGAATCAGAATAAATCTTGGGGAGATTTATCTGAACTTGAGAAATTTTCTACGGGAAAGAATCGGGATAAACCATTGAAAGATTTAAATTGAACTAGCAGAGGTCTTGAATAATCTTTTAACTGGAAAGAATCAGAATCAATCTTGGAGCGATTTATCCTAACCAGAGAAAATTTCTATAGGAAAGAATCAGGATAAACCATGGAGAGATTTAAACTGAACCAACAAAAGTCTTGAATATTCTTTAACTGGAAAGTATCAGAATAAATCTTGGAATGATTTATCTAAACCAGAGAAAATGTCTACGAGAAAGAATCTGGATAAACCATTGAGGGATTTAAACAGAACCAACAAAGGTCTTGAATAATCTTTTAACTGGATAGAATGAGAATAAATCCCGGGGTGATTTATCTGAACTAGAGAAAATGTGCACGGGAAAGAATTTGGATAAACAATTGAGAAATTTAAACTGAACCAGCAGAGGTCTTGAATAATCTTTAAACGGGAAATAATCAGAATAAATCTTGTAGAGATTTATCTCAACCAGAGAAAATGTCTACGGGAAAGAATCAGGATAAACCATTGAGAGATTTAAACTGAACCAACAGAAGTCTTGAATATTCTTTAGTTGGAAAGAATCAAAATAATTCTTAGAGCGATTTATCTGAACCAGAGAAAAACTACGGGAAAGAATCATGATAAACCATTGAGAGATTTAAACTGAACCAAAAAAAGTCTTGAATATTCTTTAACTGGAAAGAATCAAAATAAATCTTGGAATGATTTATCTAAACTATAGAAAATTTCTATGGGAAAGAATCAGGATAAACCATTGAAATATTTAAATTGAACTAGCAGA
Source organism: Vicia faba (assembly GCA_948472305.1). NCBI lineage: Eukaryota > Viridiplantae > Streptophyta > Magnoliopsida > Fabales > Fabaceae > Vicia > Vicia faba. The sequence continues at coordinate 839,039,204 of OX451739.1, forward strand.
GGTCTTGAATAATCTTTTAACTGGAAAGAATCAGAATGAATCTTGGAGCAATTTATCTGAACCAGAGAAAATGTCTACAGGAAAGAATCAGGATAAACCACTGAGAGATTTAAACTAAACCAGCAAAAGTTTTTAATATTCTGTAACTGGAAAGAATCACAATAAATCTTGGAGCGATTTATCTAAACCAGAGAAAATGTCTACGGGAAAGAATCAGGATAAACCATTGAGAGATTTAAACTGAACCACCATAGGTCTTGAATAATATTTTAACTGGAAAGAATCAGAATAAATCTTTGGGAGATTTATCTGAACTCGAGAAATTGTCTACGGGAAAGAATCAGGATAAACCATTGAGAGATTTAAATTGAACTAGCAGAGGTCTTGAATAATCTTTTAACTAGAAAGAAATAGAATAAATCTTGGAGCCATTTATCTGAATCATAGAAAATGTCTACGAGAAAGAATTAGGATAAACCTTTGAGAGATTTAAACTGAACCAGCAGAGGTCTTGAATAATATTTAAATTGGAAAGAGTCAGAATAAATCTTGGAGCGATTTATCTAAACCAGAGAAAATGTCTATGGGAAAGAATCAGGATAAATCATTGAGAGATTTAAACTGAACTAGCAGAAATCTTGAATATTCTTTAAATGGAAAGAATAAGAATAAATCATAGAGCGATTTATCTGAACCAGAGAAAATGTCTACAAGAGAGAATCAGGATAAACCATTGAGAGATTGAAACTGAACCATCAGAGGCCTTGAATAATATTTTAACTAGATAGAATAAGAATAAATATTGGGGAGATTTATCTGAACTTGAGAAATTTTCTACGGGAAAGAATCAGGATAAACCATTGAAAGATTTAAATTGAACTAGCAGAGGTCTTGAATAATATTTAAACTGGAAAGAATCAGAATAAATCTTGGAGCGATTTATTTGAACCAGAGAAAATGTCTATGGGAATGAATCAGGATAAACCATTGAGAGATTTAAACTGAACTAGCAGAAGTCTTGAATATTCTTTAACTTGAAAGAATCAGAATAAATCTTGGAGCGATTTATTTGAATCAGAGAAAATGTCTATGCGAAAGAATCAGGATAAACCATTGACAGATTTAAACTGAACCATCAGAGGCCTTGAATAATCTTTTAACTGGATAGAATCAGAATAAATCTTGGGGAGATTTATCTGAACCAGAGAAAATTTCTACGGGAAAGAATCAGGATAAACCATTGAAATATTTGAATTGAACCAGCAGAGGTCTTGAATAATCTTTTAACTGGAAAGAATCAGAATGAATCTTGGAGCAATTTATTCTAACCAGAGAAAATGTCTATAGGAAAGAATCAGGATAAACCATTGAGAGATTTAAACTGAACCAACAAAAGTCTTGAATATTCTTTAACTGGAAAGAATCAAAATAAATCTTGGAATGATTTATCTAAACCAGAGAAAATTTCTATTGGAAAGAATCAGGATAAACCATTGAAAGATTTAAATTGAACTAGCAGAGGTCTTGAATAATCTTTTAACTAGAAAGAATCAGAATGAATGTTGGAGCAATTTATCTGAACCAGAGAAAATGTCTACAGGAAAGAATTGGGATAAACCATTGAGAGATTTAAACTAAACCAGCAAAAGTTTTTAATATTCTTTAACTGGAAAGAATCAGAATAAATCTTGGAGCAATTTATCTAAACCAGAGAAAATGTCTACGGGAAAGAATCAGGATAAACCATTGAGAGATTTAAACTGAACCAGCATAGGTCTTGAATAATATTTTAACTGGAAAAAATCAGAATAAATCTTTGGGAGATTTATCTGAACTCGAGAAAATGTCTACGGGAAAGAATCAGGATAAACCATTGAGAGATTTAATTGAACTAGAAGAGGTCCTGAATAATCTTTTAACTATAAAGAAATAGAATAAATTTTGGAGACATTTATCTGAATCAGAGAAAATGTCTACGAGAAAGAATTAGGATAAACCTTTGAGATATTTAAATGGGACCAGCAGAGGTCTTGAATAATATTTAAATTGGAAAGAATCAGAATAAATGTTGGAGCGATTTATCTAAACCAGATAAAATGTCTATGGGAAAGAATCAGGATAAATCATTGAGAGATTTAAACTGAACTAGCAGAAGTCTTGAATATTCTTTAAATGGAAAGAATAAGAATAAATCATAGAGAGATTTATCTGAACCAGAGAAAATGTCTACAAGAGAGAATCAGGATAAACCATTGAGAGATTGAAACTGAACCATCAGAGGCCTTGAATAATATTTTAACTAGATAGAATCAGAATAAATCTTGGGGAGATTTATCTGAACTTGAGAAATTTTCTACGGGAAAGAATCGGGATAAACCATTGAAAGATTTAAATTGAACTAGCAGAGGTCTTGAATAATCTTTTAACTGGAAAGAATCAGAATCAATCTTGGAGCGATTTATCCTAACCAGAGAAAATTTCTATAGGAAAGAATCAGGATAAACCATGGAGAGATTTAAACTGAACCAACAAAAGTCTTGAATATTCTTTAACTGGAAAGAATCAGAATAAATCTTGGAATGATTTATCTAAACCAGAGAAAATGTCTACGAGAAAGAATCTGGATAAACCATTGAGGGATTTAAACAGAACCAGCAAAGGTCTTGAATAATCTTTTAACTGGATAGAATGAGAATAAATCCCGGGGTGATTTATCTGAACTAGAGAAAATGTGCACGGGAAAGAATTTGGATAAACAATTGAGAAATTTAAACTGAACCGGCAGAGGTCTTGAATAATCTTTAAACGGGAAATAATCAGAATAAATCTTGTAGCGATTTATCTCAACCAGAGAAAATGTCTACGGGAAAGAATCAGGATAAACCATAGAGAGATTTAAACTGAACTAGCAGAAATCTTGAATATTCTTTAAATGGAAAGAATAAGAATAAATCATAGAGAGATTTATCTGAACCAGAGAAAATGTCTACAAGAAAGAATCAGGATAAACCATTGAGAGATAGAAACTGAACCATCAGAGGCCTTGAATAATATTTTAACTAGATAGAATCAGAATAAATATTGGGGAGATTTATCTGAACTTGAGAAATTTTCTACGGGAAAGAATCAGGATAAACCATTGAAAGATTTAAATTGAACTAGCAGAGGTCTTGAATAATCTTTTAACTGGAAAGAATCAGAATCACTCTTGGAGCGATTTATTCTAACCAGAGAAAATGTCTATAGGAAAGAATCAGGATAAACCATAGAGAGATTTAAACTGAACCAACAAAAGTCTTGAATATTTTTTAACTGGAAAGAATCAGAATAAATATTGGAGCGATTTATCTCAACCAGAGAAATTTCTACGAGAAAGAATTAGGATAAACCGTTGAGAGATTTAAAGTGAACCAACAGAGGTCTTAAATAATATTTAAACTGGAAAGAATCAGAATAAATCTTGGAGCGATTTATTTGAACCAGAGAAAATGTCTATGGGAATGAATCAGGATAAACCATTGAGAGATTTAAACTGAACCAGCATAGGTCTTGAATAATATTTTAACTGGAAAGAATCAGAATAAATCTTGGGGCAATTTATCTGAACCCGGGAAAATATCTACGGGAAAGAATCAGCATAAACCATTGAGAGATTTAAACTGAACCATCAGAGGCCTTGAATAATCTTTTAACTGGATAGAATCAGAATAAATCTTGGGGAGATTTATCTGAACCAGAGAAAATTTCTACGGGAAAGAATCATGATAAACCATTGAAATATTTGAATTGAACCAGCAGAGGTCTTGAATAATCTTTTAACTGGAAAGAATCAGAATGAATCTTGGAGCGATTTATTCTAACCAGAGAAAATGTCTATAGGAAAGAATCAGGATAAACCACTGAGAGATTTAAACTGAACCAACAAAAGTCTTGAATATTCTTTAACTGGAAAGAATCAAAATAAATCTTGGAATGATTTATCTAAACCATAGAAAATTTCTATGGGAAAGAATCAGGATAAACCATTGAAAGATTTAAATTAAACTAGCAGAGGTCTTGAATAATCTTTTAACTGGAAAGAATCAGAATGAATCTTGGAGCAATTTATCTGAACCAGAGAAAATGTCTACAGGAAAGAATCAGGATAAACCATTGAGAGATTTAAACTAAACCAGCAAAAGTTTTTAATATTCTTTAACTGGAAAGAATCAGAATAAATCTTGGAGCAATTTATCTAAACCAGAGAAAATGTCTACTGGAAAGAATCAGGATAAACCATTGAGAGATTTAAACTGAACCAGCATAGGTCTTGAATAATATTTTAACTGGAAAAAATCAGAATAAATCTTTGGGAGATTTATCTGAACTCGAGAAAATGTCTACGGGAAAGAATCAGGATAAACCATTGAGAGATTTAATTGAACTAGAAGAGGTCCTGAATAATCTTTTAACTATAAAGAAATAGAATAAATCTTGGAGCCATTTATCTGAATCAGAGAAAATGTCTACGAGAAAGAATTGGGATAAACCTTTGAGATATTTAAATGGGACCAGCAGAGGTCTTGAATAATATTTAAATTGGAAAGAATCAGAATAAATCTTGGAGCGATTTATCTAAACTAGAGAAAATGTCTATGGGAAAGATCAGGATAAATCATTGAGAGATTTAAACTGAACTAGCAGAAGTCTTGAATATTCTTTAAATGGAAAGAATAAGAATAAATCATAGAGAGATTTATCTGAACCAGAGAAAATGTCTACAAGAGAGAATCAGGATAAACCATTGAGAGATTGAAACTGAACCATCAGAGGCCTTGAATAATATTTTAACTAGATAGAATCAGAATAAATCTTGGGGAGATTTATCTGAACTTGAGAAATTTTCTACGGGAAAGAATCGGGATAAACCATTGAAAGATTTAAATTGAACTAGCAGAGGTCTTGAATAATCTTTTAACTGGAAAGAATCAGAATCAATCTTGGAGCGATTTATCCTAACCAGAGAAAATTTCTATAGGAAAGAATCAGGATAAACCATGGAGAGATTTAAACTGAACCAACAAAAGTCTTGAATATTCTTTAACTGGAAAGAATCAGAATAAATCTTGGAATGATTTATCTAAACCAGAGAAAATGTCTACGAGAAAGAATCTGGATAAACCATTGAGGGATTTAAACAGAACCAACAAAGGTCTTGAATAATCTTTTAACTGGATAGAATGAGAATAAATCCCGGGGTGATTTATCTGAACTAGAGAAAATGTGCACGGGAAAGAATTTGGATAAACAATTGAGAAATTTAAACTGAACCAGCAGAGGTCTTGAATAATCTTTAAACGGGAAATAATCAGAATAAATCTTGTAGCGATTTATCTCAACCAGAGAAAATGTCTACGGGAAAGAATCAGGATAAACCATTGAGAGATTTAAACTGAACCAACAGAAGTCTTGAATATTCTTTAGTTGGAAAGAATCAAAATAAATCTTAGAGCGATTTATCTGAACCAGAGAAAAACTACGGGAAAGAATCATGATAAACCATTGAGAGATTTAAACTGAACCAGCAAAGATCTTGAATAATCCTTTTACTAGAAAGAATCAGAATAAATCTCAGGGCGATTTATCTGAACTAGAGAAAATGTCTACGGGAAAGAATCAGGATAAACCATTTAGAGATTTAAATTGAACCAGCAGAGGTCTTAAATAATCTTTTAACTGGAAAGAATTAGAACAAATATTTGAGCGATTTATCTGATCCAGAGAAAATGTCTACGGGAAGGAATCAGGATAAACCATTGAGAGATTTAAACTGAACCAGCATAAGTCTTGAATATTCTTTAACTGGAAAGAATCAGAATAAATCTTGGAGCGATTTATCCAAACTAAATAAAATGTCTACGGGAAAGAATCAGGATAAACCATTGAGAGATTTAAACTGAACCAGCAGATGTATTGAATATTCTTTAACTGGAAAGAATCAGAATAAATCTTGGAGCGATTTATGTGAACCAGAGAAAATGTTTACGGGAAAGATCAGGATAAACCTTTGAGAGATTTAAACTGAACCAGCAGAGGTCTTGAATAATCTTTTAACCTGAAAGAATCAGAATAAATCTTGGGGAATTTATCTGAATTAGAGAAAATGTTTACGGGAAAGAATTAGGATAAACCATTAAGAGATTTAAACTGAACCATCAGAGGTCTTGAATAATATTTTAACTGGAAAGAATCATAATAAATCTTGGAGCGATTTATCTGAACTAGAGAATATGTTTACGGGAAAGAATCATGATAAACCATTGAGAGATTTAAACTGATCCAGCAGAGGTCTTGAATAATCTTTTAACTAGAAAGAAATAGAATAAATCTTGGAGCCATTTATCTGAATCAGAGAAAATGTCTACGAGAAAGAATTAGGATAAACCTTTGAGAGATTTAAACTGAACCAGCAGGGGTCTTGAATAATATTTAAATTGGAAAGAGTAATAATAAATCTTGGAGCGATTTATCTAAACCAGAGAAAATGTCTATGGGAAAGAATCAAGATAAATCATTGAGAGATTTAAACTGAACTAGCAGAAATCTTGAATATTCTTTAAATGGAAAGAATCAGAATAAATCATAGAGCGATTTATCTGAACCAGAGAAAATGTCTACAAGAAAGAATCGGGATAAACCATTGAGAGATTGAAACTGAACCATCAGAGGCCTTGAATATTATTTTAACTAGATAGAATCAGAATAAATCTTGGGGAGATTTATCTGAACTTGAGAAAATGTCTACAGGAAAGAATCAGGATAAACCATTTAGAGATTTAAATTGAACCAGCAGAGGTCTTGAATAATCTTTTAACTGAAAGAGTTAGAATAAATATTTGAGAGATTTATCTGATCCAGAGAAAATGTCTACGAGAAAGAATCGGGATAAACCATTGAGATTTTTAAACTGAACCAGCAGAAGTCTTGAATATTCTTTAACTGGAAAGAATCAGAATAAATCTTGGAGCGATTTATCCAAACAAAATAAAATGTCTACGGGAAAGAATCAGGATCAACCATTGAGAGATTTAAACTGAACCAGCAGTAGTCTTGAATATTCTTTAACCTGAAAGAATCAGAATAAATCTTGGAGCGATTTATGTGAACTAGAGAAAATGTCTACGGGAAAGATCAGGATAAACCTTTGAGAGATTTAAACTGAACCAGCAGAGGTCTTGAATAATATTTTAACTGGAAAGAATTAGAATAAGTCTTGGGGAGATTTATCTGAATCAGAGAAAATGTTTATGGGAAAGAATTAGGATAAACCATTAAGAGATTAAAACTGAACCATCGAGGTCTTGAATAATATTTTAACTGGAAAGAATCATAATAAATCTTGGAGCGATTTATCTGAACCAGGGAATATGTCTACGGGAAAGAATCATGATAAACCATTGAGAGATTTAAACTGAACCAGCAGAAGTCTTGAATATTCTTTAACTAGAAAGAATCAGAATAAATATTGGAGCGATTTATCTAAACCAGAGAAAATGCCTATGGGAAAGAATCAGGATAAACCATTGAGATATTTAAACTGAACCAGCAGAAGTCTTGAATATTCTTTAACTGGAAAGAATCAGAATAAATCTTGGAGCGATTCATCTGAACCAGAGAAAGTTTCTACCATAAAGGAATCATGATAAACCATCGATCGGTTTAAACTGAACCAGCAGCAGTCTGAAGGAAGTATTCATCATGCAGACAATCACCGAGTCATGTGTCTAGAATTGATCTACAATTGATTTGTTCACAGATAGTTGTCTTGTCTTGTCGAATAATTTGCTGATGATATTTTTCTGTTGATTGTTCTTTCCTGAAAAGGTAAAGAGTTAGTTGTACACAATGTCATGATGTGTGCATGGCGTAATGATGTTCTCAAAATAAATGAGATTATGCCATATGCATTTGTGTTGTATGCGCTTATCATGTATGTAATATGATGCATGAAATGCAAAATGTTGTTGGAATGTATTTTTGTCTTGGAAAATAAATCCTTGACAAATGTTAGGGAGTTTTGGGAAGCTGAATCCCGGACGACCGTTAGGGAATGTTGATTTTGTTTTGAGAATAAAATTTTGTGGAGAGTGTTGATTTCCGCCTGGGAAAAGAGTTTAGGAGTCTTTGTTGTCTGTTGCTTTACTAGGGAGCTATTGGGGTTTGTAGGAAAGTCTACAGGGGAAGGGGAGTTGTGGTCCCTAGATTTATGATAGCCTGAGAGGAAAATTCAAGCCTGGGAATCTTGTTGTTTGTTGGATAAATAAACCTTGTCGCCAGTCTACTGGAGACGCGTTTCATTTTGGTAGAACTCCTCAAAGATTCTTATGATCAAACCCAGTTGGGGAGAAGTTTTTCAGAGATTTAAACTTTCGATGGGGATCACCCTATGAAAAGGACTTTGTGGGAGATTTGTCACTGCCCCTAGTAACAAGTGTTTGTATTATTGCTAGGAAATGTTTGCTTGACTGTGTACAACCCTTTGTTGGAGTTCATATTCAATGCCCCAAGTGACTCAGATGAAAATCTGCCCCTGGTTATTCAGCACTTCTTGAGATATTTCTTGGAATCTTGCCTTAACTGTCCCCAAACGAATTGGATAGTGACAATTTCATGCCCCCTTGCTTACTAGGAAATTTATCGTTGGGAATGTCATCCCATTTGAAGTTATTTTTTTCACTGAGAGATCTTTTTTTTGCTGAATATTCGTCGTGTGAATTTCTCTGTTGTCAAACGATTAGCCATATGCAAATAGAAATATTCAAAATAATGCAATGTTTATGCTTGTCTTAAAGTTTTGAAAATGCGTTTTAGCAAATAAAATAATTTTGCAAGTATGGGAATTTAAATCAGGATTTAGAATAAGCCTTACAGAAGTCAGGATACCTTTTGTAACAGTATCCTTTCGAACTAACCCATGCTTCAATTAGGACTTTGAAAGGTTGTATCGTGGTATAGGTTCACGGTTTAAGAAACAAAGGATAAGGCTCAAAGTGTAATTGTACCCGCCCGTTCTTTGTGATGTTCTTCAGTCCTAAACTCAGTTAATTGTGCGTTTGAATTCCAATTGAATCTGGCATGGAGTTTTGGTGATGGTTCGGATAAGTTATGTTTATCGGAAGGCAGTCATTTTTGAAACTTTTTTCATGTTGTCGAGTATTTGTAGTGTTCTTTTATTTATTTATTTACTATCCCTGGTTTTTTGCCTGACTGTTCTTGTTTTGAGATTACAACCAACTGGATGCCCTAGTTTTTTTCTTAAGTCTCCTTCGTAGGCTTTGACTTAGTGGGTTTCTCTTTTGAGAGATAATAATTTCCTATTTGATAGGGAACCATTGCCGTCTTTTGATTCCAAAGGAATGTTTTTGATGTCATTCATTGCATACAAAGTGAAAGTTTACGACTGAATGCGCAATTGAATTAACTGAGAGATTAACCTGCCCAAGGTTTTGATTAAAGGTTCTAATTTGTGTGAAAAAGAAAACTCCTACTTCTTTGGCTCAAAGGGGCTGACTAGGGATTATCTTCTGTTGTACCCCAAAATTTTCCCTCTCATTTTACTCAATACATGTCCATTGATATCTTCAATTTCCTCAAGGTTTCCCAAGAGTGGACCAGACAAACTCTCTCCTAAGGCAGTATACCTCAAATTACGGTTTCCATTTTCATCAAGATGGGTGAACCACAAAGGCCTCATATGCTCTCCATGATCTTAATATGTTCTCAAGACCCAACATGTCAAGTTCCATGCCTTGCACAAGAAGTTTTCTCAGTCAACTGCTCATATGCTTGAGAATCGACTGTATTAGGTCAAAAGTCAATTGTGACCCACATACAGTCAAACCTCAAGATTTTTGTTCAACATTAAAATTTTGAAGTGACTTTCATCATTTGATCAAGGGTTAATCATGTTTCCTCAAGGAATGCTCCAAATTCATCAAAACCCAAAAGTTGCTAAATTAGGGTTTCTTAGTAAAAGTCAACCCAACTTTGACCAAGCATAACTTCCACATTTTTTATTAAAAATTTTCCATCCAAAGCGCATTTTTGAAGAAGATTCAATTCCCTACAATTCATCTTCATCTCACAAGTTCAAAATATGCACTCACAAAAAGATATGAATTTCTACATTATGGGTCCTTTTGAAAAGTCAACAAAAACACCTTTTGGGTCAAAGCTTCTTACATGAACATGGAAGACTCAATTGAGATGAGACCAAAAAGGTTGCTTAAGGAACATCCTTATCTTTGTAAAAAGTCCAAGAAAATCTCTCTAGGGTTAAAATTGGAAGATATATGCCTTGTAAAAGTTGACCCTTTTTGCAAAATTGTCAAAAGTCAAATGTGCTCAAAAATGCATTTTTTTCTAAATGGCCCTAACTTTTCATGCTTGCACCTCACTTATAATGTGGTCCACGGCTCAAATATTCACCCACACATAATTTGCTTCATTTTTCAATTTATTTTGATTTTTTATTAATTAAAAAGTGAATTAAATCAAATAATTGATGAATAATAGCAAAGATATGATTTGATTTGGTTTTTGAACAGGTTGGCAATCAAAATATGCTGAATTATTAAGGCCAAAACGAATCAAGCATAATTGGTACAAGAAAGGGAAGATTTGGCTCAAAATAGAAAGTTTACATAAGCTTGAAAATCAAATCAAATCTCTTATAATTACAAAGATTTAATCCAAATTTGTAACCCTAATTCATTCCTAGATATATATTGGACAAGAAAAAAGCATGGCATAAGGGTTAGGAGTCGTGAGAGGCATATAAGAAACTCAAAAAAAGTTGGCAAAACGTGTGATTCGGTTTTCAGGTTAGGAGATGATTCAAAGCAATTTAAGGCCAACAATCTCTTCCTGGGCATGTACTAAAGCTATTCCAATCACTCCCAAGTCATCAAACCATCAGAAACGCAAGCTACACATCACGGTTTGGATCCTCTGAACTCAAACTTGTTCTTCTAGTTTTATGCGTTTTCAGTCCAATTTGTTTGAATATACATGTTTATGATCATGCCAGGAAGCTTTTTGATAGCCTGGATTTAAGCTTTGATGCAGGAATAGCTATTTGCCATAGTTAGGGTTCACGAGCTCCAAATTGGGGAACCCTAGCTAGAGGCAAAATTGGGCCAAATTAAGAGCCTCCTCATGTTCTGGGGATGAATTAGGCTTGATTCATTCCTTTGAATGGAATTCATGTTGCTTGTATGTCGTTGAGATTTTTGCAGGTTTTAGCTACGCATAAAAACCGTCACTATAACCTATAGTGACGAGTTTGTCCATAGGTAAAGGGCCAATGCCAAAAGCGATGGTTCCCTGGAGAAGATGATGGCGTGTCCAATCATCATTGGACCATTTAAAAATTCACGCGCGTGGGAATCAAGGACTTGCTTTCTGTATATTATATTTGGTTTTCATTATACTAATAGTTCAAACCCACAACACAGTTGGCAAAAGGGAGAACCTATAAGGTATATGTCATGGGTTCGACCCCAGGCGTGTTACTTTTGCATTTTTCTGATGTTTTCTATAGGTTCCAATGCATCATGTCCCATGAAGTCCATCGTGAGACCACAAATCTAACCCTCAAAGACCTCATCACATCCAATCCAACGTTCCAACAATGAGGGACTATGGCATGCCCTCAAGTCAACGATACAAGGCACCAAAGGCTGACTGGGCTTGGAGTGTTTTTGGGCTTGGAAATTCAGATAGTGCACCCCCAGATTTGCTAACAACATATAGGCCCGTATTCTTTTTCATTATTTATTTCTTTTATTTTAATTATTTTGTTTAATTATTTTTCACCAAAAATTAATTACCCTTTTTTTTATTAATCATAAAATCAATAAATCACAAACTACCAAAAAAAGCTTTTTTTTAATAAAATATTTATTTTAATTAATTAGAATTATAGGTTAAGTTAAATTCTTTTATAATTAAAATCAAATAGAACCTAGGTTTTAATTTTACAATTATATTTCTGTTCTCAAATAAAAAAAAACAAAAATACACAAAATCTTGTTTTTTTGTAAAATATTTTATTTTTCTTGAAATTATTTAATTTAGCTAGATTAGGTTAATTTCAATTTCTTGTTCATAATTAAACGATTAGAATTAGGTTTTTAGTCGTACATAACTCAATTAATTCTTTTCTCAAAAATAAATTAATTATTTTTTCAATTAGATTTTAGGTTTTTCAATTTCTCCTCGTATTTAATTTGCCACGCATTTAATTATTTCTTTTCCATTATTTTTTTTCGTAACTGCCTATGGTCTGTAATAGTTAAATTAGGGTTTTATTTATTGCTTTAATCCCCAATTATTTGGTTATGTAATTAATCCCCATCCCCGAAGCCTTGTAATAGCTAGGTTTATTTTCTCGCATTTTTAATTCCTGCAAATGTTTAACTAACTAGATATATGCTAATAGGATTGTATGGCAAGAATGTCTAGAAAATTAAAACGGTAGGTCACCTAATGTGCAAAGATTAAATAACTGAAACAAATCATATGCACATATTCACTCCTAGGGTTTACCTCACTTCGGTTGCCTTCGGTAAACAATCATTAAGCATAGGAGATTTTAGTGGTGGCCCTCCAGTCTAAAAAGATCAAAATGTCCCATTCAAATGTTGCCTCGGAAATGTTGCCTCGGAAAGATCTTTAGACTATAGGGTTACTACTAAAGTTTTTTAACTATTGCTTTAGTGATTTTACTTGTCCCTCTCGAATGTCCCTTACAACTCCAACGACGGTGCTACCTACTCCTTAATAGTAGGATAGCGTTGTCTAAAGGAAACGAGAACAAACAATCTTTTTTCGAGTAGGTAGAATCTTAAGTACTTGCTCAATAAAAAACTTTTCACACAAACACCTTTTCAAACAAATTTTCAAAATAAACTTCGTCACATCCTTGAGGACAGATACAAGGGTTATCACAAAGTAAAACATTTTCAAGACAAACACACACAAGAAATTTGATAAATGAGCAAGTACCTAAGAGCCCGTAGATAACTACGGATCGAAAGGGTGCTAACACCTTTCCTTTCTATAATCTACCCCCGTATTCAGAACATCTCGAAAAAAGGTTTTTTATGTTCTTTTTCCTTTTCCATGATTGGATGAAATAAAAGTCGGTGGCGACTCTTGCTTACCGCGAAATTTTGTAAACAAAAATGCAAAATGCAAACCAGTATTAATAGTCGGTTCTGAAACCGTATCACAGAACTGGCGACTCTACTGGGGAAAAATAAGTGGGGTATACCTTAGGATCTAGGTCATTATAATTGCTTCTCTTCATTGTCTTGATGGCTTTACTTTTGAGGGTTTGTTTGGGGTTACTATAGATCCTACACCCGGTTTTGTGGGCACTCATTAGGTAAACAACAATAGATCGTGGAGACTGTACGGCGTAGACCGATATGGTTTAAGCGATGGCTGTGTTGGTGTGGCACTTTGGTTGGTACCAGTATCCTTCATGGGGAAACAAGGAGAATACGAGGCTTCCGCGTGGTGTCGTGAAGCACTAACAGACCTTAGAACCTTATTTGAACAAACTTGGCCATTAGAAAGTAGTGAGATAGCCGGCCTCAGTGTAGAGCTGAGGATTGGTTGATACTCGATGCTACATTCATTGAGATCATACTTTCGGGATATTTTGGCTGCAAGAAAAGATTGATTAAGCTGAAACAATGCCCGATAAAGGATGGTCAGTGTTATTGAGATCCTCTAGAACCCGATTACTTTTTAAGATAGTTTTGAAACCAACTAAACTTCAAAAGGGTATTGCCTTTAACCTCATGCAAGCCTTAAACCTAAGGACTTGGTGTGATTTGACTGTGCTTGTTGTACTTGTGTTTGCTATGCATGTGGTTTATCATAACATCATGCATCATAACATGGCATCCATTCTTATTGCACTAACCATTTCAAAGACCAATGGAATTTATCTTTGTTTTGTTTTGTAGATCATGGCTTTCGTTCGTATGAACACTATCCAAATCAGCTTTGTGAAGATACCTTCCCAACTCAAATAGCTAGCATCAAGGGTTTCTGAAACTTCTGCGTTCACTAAGAGACACAGTCAACTTCTCAACCTGGTTACTTCAAACTTTGATGAAAAGATGATGAGTGCAATTTTTCAGTTCTTCGATCCCAAGCACCACTGCTTCACCTTTCCAGACTATCAGTTGGTACCTACCTTGGAAAATTTCTCTCAGTTGTTGGATATACCCATTCTTGAGCAGTTACACTTCATAGGTCTAGAAGAAGTTCCTAAGCCAGAAGTTATTGCCTCAACTTTGCATCTAAAACAGGCTGACATGGTATCCAATTGGGAAACAAGAAGCGGAGTCAAAGGTTTTCTAGCTAAGTTTCTGACAGACAAGGCCCAGCTGTTTTGGGATGATATGGATTTTCAGGCTTTTGAGGAGGTTTTGGCTCTTCTAATCTATGGGTTAGTCTTATTCCCTAATTCGGACTCATTCATAGATGTGAATGTTATCAAGATCTTCCTCTCCCACAACCCTGTGCCTACATTGCTCGGAGATATTTTGCACACTCTTCATACTCGTACCATGAAGAGAAGAGGGATTCTTATGTGCTGCATGCCATTGCTATCGAGGTGGTTTATTTCTCACCTCCATAAGTCCATACTGAAAAATGAAGAAGGTTTGGGTTGGTCGCAAAGGATAATGTCACTCGCTCATACGGATATTCTTTGGTGTTCTCGAGCTATGGAAAACACTGCTATTATTGACCGCTACGGGGAGTACCCTAATGTCCCATTACTTGGTATCAGAGGGGGTATAACCTACAATCCTTGTTTAGCTCTGCGACAATTTGGTCATGGTCAAAGGGATGGTCCCCATGAGTTACTTATCGAGGGAATTTTATTTAACTATGAGGATGATGTTAAAGAGTATCGTCGGAGGTTCATACGAGCTTGGGGCATGGTAAACAGGTCTGGAACCAAGGCTTTGGGGCCAAAGACTTCCATTCCTATGGAACCTTACGTCCAATGGGTACGAGCTCGTGCCCAGAAGCTTGTGATGCCCTATGTGTACGTTTTACCAATGATTGTGGAACCCAATACTAAAGGAGGCATTCCTTACACGGTTCGCTATCCTTATATGACCACTGATCTTGGGGAATTACAAAGGTCTTGGATTTCGTTGATGAAGGAGCGGCATACTTACAGGGATCAGTTCCATGCTCAAGAGACGAAGTTTTTAGAACTCATAAAGTAACTGCATGAAGAAAGAGGACTCAATGACTATCTAGACACAAAGAGGAGGCATCCATGGGAATTTTGATGTCTTTTATAGTTTTAGATTTGTTTTTTTATTGTAACGCATAAAAGGCATTTGAACTTCAAATTCAGCTAATAAAATTTTTGTTTCTTTTGGTTTACAAATTTAAATTTCCAGAAGTCTTTGAAATCATTGCATGCGCATCCCATTATCATACACATTTACAGGTACCATTACAGGTTTCTCATCTCCTTCATTGTTTATTTCACACGCAGAAATGTATTCTGAGCAAAGCATTAAGGACCTTCAGGCACAAAACGCCCAGTTCCAACAAATGTTCATCACTCTGGCAAAAGGGGAGGAGGATCTGAAAGCCCTCATCCTGAAAGAAAAGAAGGAAAAGAAGAAGGCTACCAGTATTCTGAATATGGGCAGAAGGTTTGGAGAGCGGTTGAAATGACAAGTCGATCTGACCTCTTCATCTAAGGAAGGGGAGAATCAGGAGGAAGAGAAGGACCCCAGTCCTGTAGTTTCTGACAATGATACCGATTACAACAATGAGAAATATCCTTCTGCAGAGGATAGATACAAACAATTGGAAGATCGTCTGAGTGCCATGGAAGTTCAGAGGATACACGCACTGGATTTCGAAGAATTGGGATTGGTGTCGGGAGTAGTCTTTCCGTAGAAGTTCAAAGCTCTAGTTTTTTCTAAGTATGATAGGGTATCTTGCCCAAAGCTCCATCTCTGTTCTTATGTCAGAAAGATCCAGCCCCACACCGCTGATAGAAATCAATGGGTTCATTTCTTTCAAGATAGTCTGTCAGTGACTCAGCTTGAATGGTTCTACCAGCTAGAGGGAAAAAATATCCGAAACTGGGAAGATCTGGCTGTTGCTTTCTATAAGCATTATCAATATAACGCCGACCTTGCTCCTACTCATACTCAACTCCAGAGTATGTCCATGGGTGCAAGTGAAGGCTTTAAAGATTATGCCCAAAAATGGAGGGACTTGGCTGGAAGAATTCAACCCCCGTTGTCTGATACGGAGCTGGTTGATATGTTTCTGGGGACGCTATCTGGTCCATTTTTCAATCATCTGATCGGCATCTCATCAGCTGGTTTCACTGAGCTGATCCTAACTGGAGAGAGAGTAGAAGCTGGGATTCAAAGCGGAAAAATACAGAAGGATGCCTCTTCGAGTTTGGTAAAGAAGCCTTTCGCTAGTAAAAAGGAAGCCAATGCCATCTATAGCCTAAGGGTTCAAAACAGGGCTGAACATCGTCAGACAGTAAGTGCTGTAATGATACTGAGGCCTGCAGTTGCTCCATAATGCAACAATCAACAAAGGGTGGAAAGACCACAATGACAACTTACCCGCATCGACCTGACATTGGCTGAAGTGCTACCTCACCTGCTGAGATCCAACTTGGAAACCTTGAAAGAGGCTCCCAAGAATCCAAATACTACGTCTCCCCGATACAATCCAAATGCCCGATGTGCTTATCATTCTGAGAGTCCTGGCCACGATACAAGTGAATGCTGGGCTCTGAGGAACAAAATACAAGACTTGATTGAAGACAAGGAAATAGATTTTGATGCTCCGAAGAAGCCAAATGTCATAACGGCTCCCATGCCTAAGCACGGTCGTGGAGTTAATCCTGTTGACACTGATTTGTTTGTGACCTCTGTTGATGAAGTTTCTACTCCTCTCATGACTGTCAAGAAGAATTTGCTATTGGCCGGTTTATTTCCGGGTTTTGGTGAAGGTTGCCAGATGTGTTCGCTTCTACCTTCTGGTTTCCATTTGCTGAAGTTAGGTGTTCAACGCCTGATAGATAGCAAAGAGATTTTGTTTGAGAAGACTATGATTCTTGTTGTTCCAATTGAAGACGTTGCCATTATAACCATTTCCGCCAATCCTTCTAAGGTTTCATCGAGAAGACCTATTAGGATTACACCTGCTCCAAGAATTGCTCCACTGATAATCATTGTTCCCGGTCCTGTCCCGTATGTCTCGGACAAAGTTGTCCCATGGCATTATGGTGCCGATGTGTATTATCATGGCGTCAAACAAGATTTGAATGATGAAGAGGCTGATCCTGATATTGATAACATTGTTGAAACCAACAAAATTACCTGAAGTGGAAGGGTCTTCTCTCCTGAGATTTCCCCTAAGACTGTCAACAAGCCAATCGTTATTCCATTTGTTATTCCTGCTAGTACATCCACTACTGTTCCTGTTTTTACTCTGGTTATTAATCCTGTCGGCGAATCGTCTGATACCTGCGGCGAGGAAATTATAGGTGAGCCTGCCTGGACGGAGGCGCCTAAGAAAATTGTTTTGGAAGCCTCTAAGCAAGCAATAGAGGAAATACTAAAAATCATTAAGAAGAGTGACTACAATGTGGTCGAGTAGCTGGGGCAGACCCCATCAAAGATATCCATGTTGTCTTTGATGTTGTGTTCTGAAGCCCATGCGAAGGCTTTGATTGCATTCCTCAAGACTGCGCATGTGCCACAGGAAACTTCAGCTGATCAGTTCAAAGATTGTATGGCCAGCGTGACCGCTGATAATGGGTTGGGTTTTTCATATACGGATTTGACACCAAAGGGAAGGAAGCATAATGATGCTATGTATGTCTCGATTGAATGCAGGGGCACCACTATAGCTCATGTGCTGGTATATACCGGGTCTTCACTGAATGTTCTTCCAAAGAAGGCGTTGGACCATTTGGATTGCGATGGTCTAACTCTAAAGCCTAGTAACATTGTGGTAAGGGCTTTTGACAGATCAAAGAGAATGGTGCACGAGGAGATGGACATCCCTGTCAAAGTGGGTTCTCAGACTTTTGGGTCCACCTTCTATGTGATGGATATCAGGTCGTCATATTCTTGTTTGCTGGGTCGTCCTTGGATCCACGAGGCTGGGGCAGTTACTTCCACACTCCATCAAATGTTGAAGTATCCGGTAAAAGGAAAGATTGTCACAGTACGGGGTGAAGAAGAATATATGGTGAGCCACCTCAATTCCTTCCGCTACGTAGAGATGGACGGGTATTTCATAGAAACTCCTTGTCAGAATTTCGAAGAGGTCCCTCAGATCTTGGCATCAACTGAAACTGCTACCGACAAACCTCCATTATAGATGGCTTCCCTCAAGGACGCTCGGGCCGTGGTTGAAGAAGGTGGGTGTGCCAACTGGGGTCAGCTCCCTGACTTCACTCATAAGACTGACAAATTTGGTTTGGGCTTTACTACAGGGGCTCAAAGGGATTTTAGACGCGCTCGGGCTGGAGTACTTCCCCTACGCATCAGCAATCGGGGAATTAATGCCATTGAAGACAGTGAAGAGGACTCAGACATCGACAGTTGGATTTACCCAACAACCAACGGTGGACTGAATAACAGGACTGCTAGGGACTTCATACCTGTTTCTTTTATTCCGCAGTAATTGACTTATTTGTTTTAAGATTTGTAATAAACAATTTGAAACTTTACATCCCTGTGCCTTACCCGAGGCACATTGGCTTTGCTTGTGAGGGATGTTATTTGTCATTTCATATATCATTAATAAAGCATTGGACGTTTCTTGCATACAAATTTTGCGCTCTCTATTTTTCTTTTTTGTTTTTCACTTCATCAAAACAGCTATTCTCTTACACACACTCACGTAACATATTGCAGATCCATATCCACTCTGGATCCCATTGATAACAGCTCTGCTATTTCCAGTTATGACTTCAAAAATCCGATCAACCAAGCCGGGGACGAAGGTGAGGATGCTTGTGAGGTGTCCGGAGAACTTGCTAGACTATTACAGCAGGAAGAAAAGGCCATACAGCCTCATGAAGAGCCGGTTGAGACAATGAATTTGGGTACTGAGGAAGACAGAAAAGACGTTAAAATCGATGCGAATCTGGAGCTTAGCGTCAAACAGGGGTTGATACAGATGTTGCCCGACTATGTCGAGATCTTCTCCTAGTCCTATGAAGACATGCCTGGTTTGGACACTAATATTGTGGTACATCGCCTGTCGACTAATGAAGATTGTCCTCCGGTTAAGCCGAAGGTTCACCGTATGCGTCCCGAAATGTAAGAGAAGATCAAGGTAGAGGTCATGAAACAGTTTGATGCAGGATTCTTGGCTGTCACTTCTTATCCGTAGTAGGTCGCCAACGTCGTTCCGATAACTAAGAAGGACGGTAAGGTACGGATGTGCGTTGATTACAGAGATCTGAACCGGGCAAGCCCCAAAGATGACTTCCCACTTCCTTACATTAATGTTCTGGTCAACAACACCGTGCAACACTAAATATTCTCCTTCATGGATGGTTTCTCTGGCTACAACCAGATCAAGATGGCTCCTGAAGACATGGAGAAGACGACCTTTGTTACACAGTGGGGCACCTTCTGTTACAAAGTGATTCCTTTTGCGTTGAAGAATGCTGGGGAAACTTATCAGCGCGCCATGGTCGCTTTGTTCCACGATATGATTCACCATGAGATTGAAGTTTTTGTTGATGACATGATAGCCAGGTCTTAGATTGAGGAAGAGCACCTTGATCATCTCCAAAAGTTGTTCGGTAGGTTGAAGACGTACAAGCTGAGGTTGAATCCGAACAAGTGTACCTTCGGGGTAAGATCTGGTAAGCTTCTGGGTTTTGTCGTTAGTGACAAGGGTATTCAGGTACACCCTGCGAAGGTAAAGTCCATACAAGAGATGTCGGTTCCCCATATAGAGAAAGAGGTTAGGGGTTTCTTGGGACGTCTAAATTATATCGCCAGGTTCATTTCACATCTGACTGCTACTTGTGAGCCAATCTTCAGGCTTCTGAAGAAAGATCAAGTGGTAAAATGGAATGACGAATGCCAGACCGCTTTCCAAAGAATCAAAGAATACCTTCAAGAACTGCCAATTCTGATGCCTCCAATTGAAAGAAGACCTCTGATATTATACTTGACAGTGCTAGACAATTCAATGGGGTGTGTGTTGGGGCAGCCTAACGAGTCTGGTCGAAAAGAGCACGCAATTTATTACCTTAGCAAAAAGTTTACTGACTGTGGGACACGATACTCATTGCTCGAGAAAACTTGTTGCACTTTGGCATGGGCTACTCGCCGACTGAGACAGTATATGCTGACTCACACTACCTTATTAATATCGAAGATGGATCCGATCAAGTATATTTTCGAGAAGCCCGCTCTCTCCAAAAGGATAGCAAGGTGGCAAATGATCTTAATTGAGTACGACATATAATATACAACCCAAAAAGAAATAAAGGGGAGTGTATTGGCTGATCATTTGGCTCATCAAGCCGTGGATGATTACCAATCCATGAATTTTCAGTTCCCAGATGAGAATATTATGTTGGTGACTGACTACGAAGAACCTGGACCGGATGAAGGACCCGAGGAAGGATCCCGATGGTCCATGTATTTTGATGGAGCCTCAAACGCACTGGGTAACGGCATTGGCAATGTGATCATATCTCCCGAGGGCTGTCACACTCTATTCACCGCCCGATTATGTTTCAACTGCACCAACAACATGGCGAAGTATGAATCATGTATTATGGGTCTTCGAGCTTCTATCGACCTAAGGATCAAGTTCTTAAGCGTATTCGTGGATTCCGCTCTTGTGGTAAGTTAGATCAATGGCAAGTGGCATACGAAGCACCCGAATCTTATTCCTTACAAAGAATATGTACTAACATTGCTCCCACACTTTGAGGAGGTAACCTTTGAACATTTCCCAAGAGAGGAGAATTAATTAGCGGACACGCTAGCTACCATGTCTTCTATGTTCAGAGTTAGGTGGGACAATGAAGCTCCCCAGATTACCATCGAGAGGTTGGATGAACCAGTACACTGCTGTGAGATCGATATTGAAGAAGTGGCAAACAAACCCTGGTTTCACGAAGTTAAAAAGTATCTCGAGGCTCAAGAGTATCCCAAAGGGGAATCTGTCAATGATAAGAAGTTTCTGAGAAGGATCGCTGCAAAGTTCTTCCTCAATAATGGAACCCTCTATAAATGCAACCATGACTCCACACTAATACGGTGTGTGGACAAGAGCGAAGTAGAGACGATCATGAAAGATCTACATGAAGGCACCTTCAGAACCCATTCTAGTGGACATACCATGGCTAATAAGATCCTACGGGCAGGATATTATTGGTCCATTATGGAAGCCGATTATTATCAGCACTCTCAAACTTGTCATAATTTCCAAATCTATGCTGATAAGGTGCATGTGCCTCCAGTCCCCTTGAATGTCTTGACGGATCCTTGGCCCTTTGCAATGTGGGGAATCGACATGATTGGAGAAATCAGGCCCACTGCTTCCAATGGACATCGGTTCATCTTAGTAGCCATTGATTACTTCACGAAGTGGGTTGAGGCAGCTTCCTTTGCTACGGTTACTAAGAACATCGTGGCGCGGTTTATCTGACATAACCTGATCTGTCGATATGGTGTGCCAGAGAGGATTATTACTGACAGTGGTATGAATCTCAACAACACAATGATCACCGAGCTCTGCAAATAGTTCAAGATACAACATCATAATTATTCTCCCTACCGTCCGAAGATGAATGGCGTTGTTGAAGCAGCTAACAAGAATATCAAGAAGATTGTGCAGAAGATGACGGTGACATATAAAGACTGGCACGAGATGTTACCATTCTCTCTTCATGGGTACTGCACCTCAGCACGGACGTCGACAAGGGAAACACCCTACTCTCTGGTATATGGCATGGAGGCAGTCCTACCCATTGAAGTTCAGATACCCTCTCTCAGAATTATAAAGGATGCAGGCTGGAACGAAGACGACTAGATCCAAACCCGACATGATCAGCTGAATCTAATCAATGAAAAGAGACTTACTGCTATCTGCCGTGGTCAGACGTATCAAAAGCGAATGATCAAGGATTTTAACAAGAAAGTCAGACGCCAGGAATATTAAGTTGGGGATCTAGTGATCAAACGCATCATACTACCGCAAGGTGATCACAGGGGCAAATGGACCCCTACATACGAAGGGCCATTTGTGGTTAAGAACATTTTCTCGGGAGGAGCTATGATCCTAACCACCATGGATGGTGACGACCTTCCTCACCCTGTCAATGCAGACATAGTGAAAAGATACTACGCATAATCAAAGACCCGCTAGGTTAACTGGCCTAGGCAAAAATAAGGGCTTCCCGACGAACCAAAAGGGTTCGGGCAAAAATAAGGGATGAAAATAAAAAAATTTGTACACCCGGCAAGTCGAAAACCCGAAAGGGCGACTTGGGTAAAAAAGGGTATCCCGGTGGAGTGAAAACCCGAGAGGGCGGTCCAGGAAAAAATTAGGGATTGAAGCGTATCACTATGTCTCATTGGATAATCTTGCAACCAAATTTCGGTATCGACTATCAAGCCCGGACGACACCAAACAATCTGATCAACCTTCGGCCAAGAAGCAAAGTGATGAGACGCTTGAAGATATAAATGCAATAGAAGAGTTGGAAACCAATGGGGTTGTTTCACATAGTTATTTTTATTCCTTTTACACAAATTTTAATTTCTTTCAGCGGCGTTCTCTTACTAGGACGTCAGCCTCTTTGTACAAAATCGCCTATTACAGACCAATTTCAAAAATCAATACAAGTCATTTTCACAAGAAACTTCAATTTCTTTTTTCTTTTTTCTTTTTTGTTTTGCAAGAACGTCCAATGATTTAATTTTGATATATGCATTTGAAAATGATGGCTGCTCATAAATATTTACATAAGAAACAAAAGACAATTACTCGTAATTCCAGAAACAGAGAAAAATAAGAAGTGCCAAACCCTACAGTTACTCTACCCATCAGGTACCGGGATAGAGCCAGCATGGGAACATAACTATTGGTACATACCCTCCCCACAGAGTGAAAGTATTCAAAGGCATTGATGTCAGCTTCCCCGAAACAGGACATAAGTCTCCCTAGTTGAGGTTCATAATCGCGAGCGAGTCAGTAAATTTCATCCCCCAAGCAGAGTTTATTTATCCAACAGAGTTCGTCATCTCCAGCAACCGAATTTCATCCCCATCTAAGTTTATTCCTCTAGATCAACGGGTCTACCAACAGAGTATCTCCTCCACCCTAAGTTTGGTCCCTGCACAGTTATTCTCCAGCATCTCTTCCCGACAAAATATTTACAAATCTCCAGCAACTGTCACAGATTTATTTTCCCAAGAAATGAGCATACCTCGATAGCATTTCATGAACATACATTATGACTTACACATACATATCATATACAGCATAATTGCATTTATTTTGAGAACATCATCTCACCCTGCATTTCATGCATTGCATATAACTAACCCTGATATCTTTTCAGGAAAAGAGGATTAGCTTCAACAAATTCAGCAGTTATACAGATCACGTCTACAAACAACCAATAGAAACTTAGTTCTCGAAATCAAACGGGTCAAATAATCCATACATTGAAGTAACCCTATTATCCAGGTTTATTCCCACAAGCCCTACTATCGAGGCTTTCATACCGAAGTAACCCTACGACCCAGGTTCCTTCTCACAGCCCTACTATCTAGGCTTTCATACCGGAGTAACCCTACGACCTAGGTTTCCTTCTCACAACCCTACTATCCAAGCTTTCATATCGAATTAACCCTACTATCCAGGTTCTTTCTCACAATCCTACTATCCAGGCTTTCATATCGAAGTATCCCTACTATCCAGGTTTCTTCTCACAAGCCCTACTATTCAGGCTTTCATACCGAAGTAACCCTACTATCCAGGTTCCTTCTCACAGCCCTATTATCCAGGCTTTCATACAGAAGTAACCCTACTATCCAGGTTCCTTCTCATAGCCCTACTATCCAGGCTTTCATATTGAAGTAACCCTACTATCCAGGTTCCTTCTCACAGCCCTACTATCCAGGCTTTCATACCGAAGTAACCCTACTATCCATGTTCCTTCTCACAGCCCTACTATCCAGGCTTTCATATCGAAGTAACCCTACTATCCAGGTTCCTTCTCAAAGCCCTACTATCCAGGTTCCTTCTCACGGCCCTACTATCCAGGCTTTCATATCGAAGTAACCCTACTATCCAGGTTCCTTCTCACAGCCCTACTATCCCGGATTTCATATCGAAGCAACCCTACTATCACGGTTCCTTCTCATAACCTACCTATCCAGGTTCCTTCTCTCTTATCTCCAAACAACAGTCCATAACACTATAAAACCAGGACCCGATCAAACATGATTGATTTCGCATTTCCCCAGTAAGTTGTGGTACAGCCTGTACACCGACTGAATATGCAGTTCACTTCTGCTTCCTCAAGTCAGAGTTATCCCCCAGTAGAGTAACAGACAACTGAAGCTCCTAAAATTATATTTCTCCCAAGACAGATACCAACATTCCTCGGCAGATTCCTCATCAACAACGGTAGCAGGAACTCTCATCAAAGGAATGTCTCAGGAAATCAACATCCTCTAGATGGCATCTTTAAGCCCATCTCTGGCGGTATTCCGCCACATCCAGGATAACATCTTTAAGCCCATCTCTGACAATCTTCTATTGTCGACCTCCAAATGGCACCTATAAGCCCATTCCCGATATCACCAAATCAAGTA
The DNA here is from genome assembly GCA_948472305.1 of Vicia faba. Taxonomy (NCBI): domain Eukaryota; kingdom Viridiplantae; phylum Streptophyta; class Magnoliopsida; order Fabales; family Fabaceae; genus Vicia; species Vicia faba. The sequence continues at coordinate 839,064,139 of OX451739.1, forward strand.
TCACTTCATGCGAGTGCAAATTTCTGGGCACTCTAGTGTTCAATCATCTGCCACCTTCAGATCACGAAAGGCGGACGAGTCAATCTACATCCTCAGGTTTAAGAAGATTGAACAGGAGAAGTTGTTGTACCCAAAAACTTTCCCTTTAATTTTACTCAATACATGTCCATTGAGATCTTCAATTTGCTCAAGGTTTCCCAAGAGTGGACCGGACAAACTCTCTCCTAAGGCAGTGTACCTCAAATTAGGGTTTCCATTTTCATCAAGATGGGTGAACCACAAAGGCCTCATATTCTCTCCATGATCTTAATATGTTCTCAAGACCCTACATGTCAAGTTTCATGCCTTGCACAAGAAGTTTGCTCAGTCAACTGCTCAGATGCTTAAGAATCGACAGTATTAGGTCAAAAGTCAATTGTGACCCACATACAGTCAAACTTCAATATTTTTGGTCAACAATAGCATTTTGAAGTGACTTTCATCATTTTATCAAGGGTTGATCACGATTCCTCAAGGAATGCTCCAAATTCATCAAAACTCAAAAGTTGCAAAATTAGGGTTTCTTAGTAAAAGTCAACCCAACTTTGACCAAGCATAACTTCCACATGATTTATCACAAATTTCCCATCCAAAGCTCATTTTGAATAGGATGCAATTCCCTACAATTCATCTTCAGCTCACAAGTTCAAAATATGCACTCACAAAAAGATATGAATTTCTACATTATGGGTCCTTTTGAAAAGTCAACAAAAACACCTTTTGGGTCAAAGCTTCTTACATGAACATGGAAGACTCAATTGAGATGAGACCAAAAGGTTTGCTTAGGGGACATCTTAAGATTTCTAAAAAGTCCAAGAACACCTCTCTAGGGTTAAATTTGGAAGAGATATGCCTTGTCAAAGTTGACCCTTTTTGCAAAATTACCAAAAGTCAAATGTGCTCAAAAATGCATTTTTTGCTAAATGGGCCTAACTCTTTATGCTTGCACCTCACTTATAATGTGGTCCATGACTCAAATATTCACCCACACATTATGTGCTTCATTTTTCAATCTATTTTCATTTTTTATTAATTAAAAAGTGAATTAAATCAAATAATTGATGAATAATAACAAAGATATGATTTGATTTAGTTTTTGGACAAGTTGGCAATCAAAATATGCTGAATTATCAAGGCCAAAACGAATCAAGCATAATTGGTACAAGAAAGGGAAGATTTGGCTCAAAATAGCAAGTTTACATAAGCTTGAAAATCAAATCAAATGTCTTATAATTGAAAAGATTCAATCCAAATTTGTAACTCTAATTTATTCTTAGATATATAATGGACAAGAACAAAGCAAGGCATAAGGGTTAGGAGTCGTGAGAGGCATAGAACAAACTCAAAAAAAGTTGGAAAAAGTGTGATTCGGTTTTCAGGTTAGGGGACGATTCAAAGCAATTTAAGGCCAGTAATCTCTTTCTGGGCGTGCACTAAAGCTATTCCAATCACTCCCAAGTCATCAAACCATCAGAAACGCAAGGTACACATCACGGTTTGCATCCTCTAAACTCAAACATGTTCTTCTAGTTTTATGCGTTTTCAGTCCAATTTGTTTACATATACATGTTTATGATCATACCAGGAAGCTTTTTTATAGCCTGGATTTAAGCTTTGATGCAGGAATAGATATTTTCCATAAATAGGGTTCGCGAGCTCCAAATTTGGGAACCCTAGCTAGAGGCAAAATTTGGCCAAATTAAGAGCCTCCTCGTGATCAGGGGATGAAGTAGGCTTGATTCATGCCTTTGAATGGAATTCATGTTGCTTGTATGTTGTTTTGAGATTTTTGCAGGTTTTAGCTACACGTAAAAACTGTCACTATAGCCTATAGTGACGAGTTTGTCCGTAGGTAAAGGGCCAATGCCAAAAGTGATGGTTCCCTGGAGAAGATGATGGCGTGTCCAATCATCATTGGACCATTTAAAAATTTGCGCGCGTGGGAATCAGGGACTTGCTTTCTTTATATTATATTTGGTTTTCATTATACTAACAGTTCAAACGCACAACACAGTTGGAAAAAGGGAGAACCTATAAGGTACACGTTCTTGGTTCGACCCCAGGCGTGTTACTTTTGCATTTTTTTGATGTTTTCTATATGTTCCAATGCATGATGTCCCATGAAGTCCATCGTGAGACCTCAGATCTAACCCTCAAACACCTCATCACATCCAATCCAATGTTCCAGCAATGAGGGACTATGGTATGCCCTCAAGTCAAGGATACAAGGCACCAAAGGCTGACTGGACTTGGAGTGTTTTTAGGCTTGGAAATTCAGATAGTGCACCCCCAGATTTGTTAACAACATACAGGCCCATATTTTTTTCTTTATTTTTTTCTTTTATTTTAATTATTTTATTTAATTATTTTTCACCAAAAATTAATTACCCTTTTTTTATTAATCATAAAATCAATAAATCACAAACTACAAAAAAAGAAGCATTTTTTTTAATAAAATATTTATTTTAATTAATTAAAAATATAGGTTAAGTTAAATTCTTTTATAATTAAAATCAACTAGAATCTAGGTTTTAATTTTACAATTATATTTCTTTTCTCAAATAAAAAAAAAATAAAAATACACAAAATCTTGTTTTTTTGTAAAATATTTTATTTTTCTTGAAATTATTTAATTTAGCTAGATTAGGTTAATTTCAATTTCTTGGTCATAATTAAACGATTAGAATTAGGGTTTTAGTCGTACATAACTCAATTAATTCTTTTCTAAAAAATAACTTAATTATTTTTTCAATTAGATTTTAGGTTTTTCCATTTCTCCTCGTATTTAATTCGCCGCGCATTTAATTATTTATTTTCCATTATTTTTTTCGTAACTGCCGATGGTTTGTAATAGTTAAATTAGGGTTTTATTTCTTGCTTTAATCCTAGATTCTTTGGTTATGTAATTAATCCCCATCCCCGAAGCCTTGTAATAGATAAGTTTATTTTCTCGCATTTTTAATTCCTGCAAATATTTAACTGTCTAGATATATGCTAATAGGATTGTATGGCAAGAATGTCTGGAAAATTAAAACGGTAGATCACCTAATGTGAAAAGATTAAATAACTGAAACAAATCATATGCATATATTCACTCTTAGGGTTTACCTCACTTCGGTTGCCTTCGATAAACAATCATTAAGCATAGGAAATTTTAGTGGTGGCCCTCCAGTCTAAAAAGATCAAAATGTCTCATTCGAATGTTGCCTCGGAAATGTTGCCTCGGAAAGATCTTAAGACTCTAGGGTTACTACTAAAGTTTTCTAACTATTGCTTTAGTGATTGTACTGGTCCCTCTCGAATGTCCCTTACAACTCCAACGACGGTGCTACCTACTCCTTAATAGTAGGATAGCGCTGTCTAAAGGAAACGAGAACAAACAATCTCTTTTCGAGTAGGTAGAATCTTAAGTACTTGCTCAATAAAAAACTTTTCACACAAACACCTTTTCAAACAAATTTTAAAAACAAACTTCATCACATCCTTGAGGACTCATACAAGGGTTATCACGAAGTAAAAAAATTTCAAGACAAACACACACAAGCAATTTGAAAAATGAGCAAGTACCTAAGAGCCCGTAGATAACTACGGATAGAAAGGGTGCTAACACCTTCCCTTTCTATAATCTACCCCCCGTACTCAGAACATCTCGAAAAAAGTTTTTTTCTATTCTTTTTCCTTTTCCATGATTGGATGAAATAAAAGTCGATGGCGACTCTTGCTTACCGTGACATTTTACGAACAAAAACACAAAACGCTTACCAGTATTAACAGTCGGTTCTGCCACTGTATCACATCTTCCTTATAACTTCAGTGTTTAGGAATTGAAACAAATGCCTGTACATCGTAGCAAGGTCTGTCCAAAAGAATACTGTATGAGATTATGGCATTGTTTTCGTCATCCTCCCTCTAAAGGCTTACAACTTTTGAAACAAGAATTGAATATCATAAAGGGAGTAAAAAGCATAGTTTAAATAGAATGAAAATGAATGAATTAATTCAAGACAAACATATTTGATGCATTAACGAAAGTAACCAAACTCTAACATATAGGTAAGTGTTTAAGTAAACAATTAAATTACAATTGAAAATTCGAATAAACAGAAAATTTCCTCGCCCAGATCGTTACTTCATATAGATGCCCTTGAGGGGTGATATAAAAGCTCCAATTGACTGTCTTGTGCAAATTCCAACGCTCCTTCGTTGATCAGGTCTTGAATCTTGTTTTCAACGTCCAACAACTATCATTGTCGTGCCCCAGACTATTGGACTGATATGCACATCTTTCATTGGGATGATGACTAGGAGCAAAATGTTTAGGATTCTGCGGAGGATCCTTCAGTGTGACCAAATTAATATTCAACAAGTGTAGCAAGAATTACGACATTGGCATGTTGAGTTTAGTATATTTCCTATTGGATGTATTCTGTTTAAGCTGATTACCTTGTCCTTGTTGACAGAGTGGTTGTTGGGCTCGTGACGTGGCAGCAATTTGGAAAGGTCCATTCTCCATCAAACCAGCTTTTTGTCTCATCAGAGGCTGATTAATGACTTGATGCCCAATTTTGGTTGTTTGCCCCATATGGATGCATCTGTCTTGATGAAGTTTTTTGACAAGGGTCCTTAGCTCCTCTTACCCCTGAGCTAAGTTTTGGATAAGATCCATCTAGCCCACCAGTTTTCCCATCATCTAGATTTTCATTGTTGCCATTTCAGTTTATAGCCATTCCAGCTGGTCATCCCTGTCATCCTTAGGATTCTCCATGGTTAAGCCCCTAGTGAGGAGTGGTTTCACTTCTTCTTTCCCCTTGGATAGGTTCAAGAATATTTCCTGAAGTTGAGCATTTTGAGTCTGAATGTTCTTGATAGTTTGTTCTAGAGCCATCTCTACTGACATAAACAGTAGGAAGATAAGGACACATGTGTGGGAGAAACCTGTCATGATATGATTCATGGTATGTGAATGCATGTTTTCAAGGATCTCGTAGGGTAAACACAAGAAGATGTTAGAAGTTAAACTTTGACTACAACTTTGATTGGAGAACTTAGTATCGGTGGATATCTTTCCATGAGAATCAAGCCCACCATGTCAAGTGGCTCATAGCCCTTGACTCAAGTTACCGTGTTTTGGTTTTTGACGGCATTTGATTAGAGAGTGAATCCTCTTACCCCTTGTTAGGCGTCTGGTTCAACATGACCCTACATCATAGGCCCTCGAGATCCTTGAAACAATTATTGAAAACGCTATGGTATGATGTTATGTACAAGTATGCAAAGTAAGCAAGTTGTTATGTACAAATAATCTTATATACACAAATAGATTAGGTTTAGGCTTGCATGGGTTTGTAGGTAAGTACCCTCTTGAAGTTTAGTTAGCTCAACATGTCCTAGTAATAGTAACCGAGTTCTAGGGGATCTCAATATCATTGATCTTTCTTCATCGGACATTGTTTCAGCGTAAGCCTCTTTAATGGCAACCGAAATATCCCGAAAGTCTGATCTCAATGAGCGTTGTATCGAGTATCAACCAACTTCGAACTGCACCAAAGTCGGCTACCTCACTACTTCCTAATGGCCAAGTTGGTAAAGTAAGGTTCTAAAGTCAGTTAGTGCTTCATGACACCACACAGCGGCCCCATATTCTTCTTGACTACTCAAGGGCTACCGGTACAAACAAATGTGTCACACTAATGTAGCTATTGCTTTGACCATATCGGTATAGCCCGCACAATTTCCACAACTTATTGCTACTTACCTAAAAAGGTGCCCCAGATCCGGGTAGAGGATCAAAACAATCCCAAACAAGGAACCATAATATAAAGCAAGCAAGTCAAACAATGAAAAGAAAGTAAAGGTGATCTAGCCCTAAGGTAACCCCACTTTTAAAAGATTGTCCCCAGCAGAGTATCCAGTTCTGTAATACGGTTGGAGAACTGACTTGGGTGTTTTGCGTTTGACCGCAATTATTGCAGATTGCAAGAGTCGCCATCTAATTTTCTTTTATCCAATAAGGAAAGTTTGAAAAGAACAGGAAAGACCTTTCGATATTATTTCTTGAGTTTGGGGGGTAGGTTATGAAAAGGGGAGGTATTAGCATCCTTTCCATCCGTAGTTATCTACGGGCTCTTAGTTGCTTGCTAGATCAATTTCTTTTGTTTGAAAATGTGCTTTGTGGTGTGGGATTGAAAATATTTTGAAAACGTCTTTGTAATGATTCTCGTCTCTATAAGAATGCGTACAAAGTGTTGGTTTTGAAAATAGTTCAAAGAGGTGTTTGTGGAAGATGTTTTTGAAAGGGATTTTGAAAAGTGCCTTTGTAATGATTCTCGTCTCTATAAGAATGCTTACAAAGTATTTTAACTTTTGAAAATGTTTCAAATCAAATTGTTGGTGTATAAAATGTTTTTTGTTGTGAGCAAGCGAGCAACTAGGAGCATCCTACCTACTCAAAATATCTAATGTTCTTTTCCTCCTCCTTTAGATGTTGTTATCTTACTATTGATTTGGTAAGAAGCCCCATAATTGGATGTGAAGGGACAGCCATGGGATGTTTGTATAGTCATATAAGGAAACCTAAGGGATGTTTTAGCAATGTCGTTTAGGGACTAGATCGTTTACCGAAGGCAACATTGAGGGTCATCAAGGGACTACGATTTTTTATCAAGGTTCTTTTCTAAAATGCCCATATTCGAGGGGCATGACTATTTTTTCGAAGCAACAAGTGAGATTACCCTAAGGGTGCATGTGTGAATAGTGTGTTTGATTTGCATGCATTTAGTCTTTGATTAGGGTTTTTCTACTTGTTGTTTTTATCTTGCCATACATACCCTATTTTACTAGCAATCATACAAAAGTAATAAAATGCAGAAAGATAAAATCCTACACTATTACAACCATATTGAATAGCATGAAAATATAAAGGCAAAATAAAATAAAATCAAGAAAAAGGGGTCTTTCGATTTAGGTAGAAACACTCTTCGATTCTTCACTTTTTGACCTCTTTCGATTTGGGGCCTGGAGTCAGTGAGGTCATGCTCTTCAATTTGGGCTTAACCTGAGGCATGTGATGCAGCCTTTGGTTTTTCCTTTCTTCCTCCTTCAACTGGGGGTTGGAATCAGTATGGGCGTGCCTTTCGACTGGGGCCTGGGAGTCAGCATGGCCATCCTTCTGGTTGCTTGTTTCATTCAGCATGGAGTGCCCTCTTCACCTTAAGTCCTTTGCTGCATCCTTTGATTGGGCCCGGAGTCAGCGAGGAAGCCTAAGGCTTCGTTTCATACTCCTTTCTCCTGTTTCTTTAGTTTGATTAGTTAAATAGCAACATGGCATAAGGCGATGCTATCATTACTTTAGGGCCAGGTTAGTTCTTAAAGCATTTATAACAAACCAAAGAACAAAAAAAAATAGGAGTGGTAATAAAAACAAACTAATGGGTGGGAACAAAAAGGAAATAAATACTATGTACATGTTGAAACAAAAAGGAAGTTTATTCACAGGTTATGCTAAAAACAAAAGGTTTAAGGTTAAGACTGACTTACCTTTCTTGAGGCTAGAGCATGTGTTGGACCTTGAGTGGCTTCCTTCAGTGCTTCTGGTTTCGAAGGGAGGAAACGAAGGTGACGTCTCTAAGGCTTGATTTGAAGGATAAGAACAAGTGTGATGTTCTTTATAATGGATTTGAAGGGTAACAAGGTGTGGGGATGTTTCAGATTCGAAGGAGATAAATGTTTGGATTCTAGGTTTGTGTTTGATGAGTGTTTAAGTGTTTGAGAGTTTAATGATTTGAGAGTGTTTGAGGATTTTGAAGATTCGTTCCCTTAGCCCCAAGTCCTCCTAAACATGTTGTGGAACCTCTTATTTATAGGAAAAGCTTGGCTGAGGTTTTGGAGGGAAAACAAAATAGTTTGAACAATTTGAGTAAACTGCTTTTGTAGCTTTCGAGGGGCAGTATTTGTATGCCATGTTGGTGCATGCATGGGGAAATGATTCAGGACTGCTGTGCAGCAGTTTTGGCCAGTGTGCCAGGCCTGAACTTGGAAGCAAGCATCTTTGAATATTTCATCTCTTCGTTTTGACCCTTCTTCGACCAGATTATTCTTCCAACAATGTTATTTGATTTTCCTCTAACAAATGTCCTTCGAATGCATCACTTTTATGCATCCTTGGAAGGAGCCAAATGCGTGACCCTTGGATGGGTCACCAAAAAATGCCTTAAGGTGGGCTTTGTAAATCCTTCGAATGGGCCATCCAACATGTCCTTCGAATGGGACGCCCATACATGTCCTTGAATGGGTCATATGTGTTTCTTTGAAAAGGGCCAAATGTGTCCTTTGAATGGACTATGCAAACCTTTGATAGGGACTCTTATGTATGGTTTCAAATCCACGAACCATGTATGCTGAAGGTTGTAAAGGGTAGAATTGAAGCATGCTAATGGGAAATGTGTCCAGTCGAGGTTAACATAAACATAGCCAATGTACCTTTCAGAACCTACATGTAGGAGGTCTAAACTTTGTGACTCCAAACAAGCACACAAGAAGCCAATGCTCAAATCGAAGACTTTCATGAAGGTAATCACCTGCCCAAACGACAGAGGCATGCATGAGTCAAAATTGCCCATATTCGAAAGAGGCATACAGGAGGGAAAAAAGTGCAATCGAAGGATACCAAAAAGGATCTTTTTGCCTTGGAATCGAAGGAGGCTACAAGAGGCTTTGTACCTTGTGCATGCTAGCATGGGGGGAGCCTCATGCACGTAAAAAAGTAGTTATGGCTCAAACGAAGGCTTGTATACAGCTAGTCATCAACTTGTAATTCAAAGAAAGTATGGAGGAATATTTTTCCAGTCAACATAGGCATGCACGCATCAAACAACCAATCGAAGCAGGCACATAGGCAGGCATTGTATTATGAACCCTGTGAGGCCAAAGATGCAATCGAAAGTGGCACGCAGGAAGCTCCTGCCTTGTGAATTCAAGCCAGCGTGCCATAGGCCAACGTCCAATCGAAGGATGCAACCAAATCCTACATCGAAAGAGGAAAAGGCCAATCGAAGGAGCTGAATCAAATAGACTTGTTTTTCTCAAAAAGATTATTTTTATCTGTTTTCCCCCTTTTTTTACAGTTTCCTTTTTAACTTGATACTGGAAAATCCAATTGTACTTATGCAAGCTTGAACCTTGAGAATCCTTGTGAGAAATGCCTTGAGGAGTGAGAGGGCAAATTTTGGGATACAACAACTACGCATTGTTGTGTTGTGTAGAATGTAGTTAACAATCCTTTTGAAAATGTTTTAAAGTGAAAAAGCTCTAAGGAAATAAATGATTTGGATTTGGTTTGTGTTTTTGTTAGGAAGAAGGTGTTAAGTGGGCCCTCATCCAAGGAGACACACATCACTTCATACCTTTAGTTTTTAAAGGGTTTTGAATATTATTAATTTTTTTGTATTTTTGATTGAAAAAAAGATTTTAATCTTAATGATGTAATGCAAAAGAAAAAGAAAAAGTCTAATGGGAGACTTGATCCTAATATTGTCATGGAAAGTTTGGACTTAGGGTTGTGATTATGGTGGAAATTCTACCCTAATATGTTGTCATGCTTGGATTGAGATCCTAATGTCTATATTGATTCAAGTTTCATTAATGATTTAAAATGAACCAAGTAAGCCTAAGGGAACATGTTATTCACACAAGCAATGAGCAAACAAGTGAATGAGAATCAAAGAGTTTTATTTGACAAAAGATTTGTGACAAAAGAGTGAAAGTTGAAAGCATGTTTTTAATGTTTTATGGTTTATGCTTTAAAGTAGTTTATGAATGAAATATTTTCGAAAATGATACAAGATTGTGAAAAAATGGATGAGTTTAATGTTTGAAACAATGTATGCATCACAATCAAGATGAAAGTCATTGAGCATAACTTTTGATTTTGAACATGTTTAATGGTTTCTTTTAGATTTGAGTGAGAAAACCCTAAAATAAACTCAAACTATTATGAAATTATTACTCAAGATTCAAGACTTAAATCAGAATCAATATTTATCATGGTAAGATAAAGTTTGTGATATATGTTGGGAAGTCAATCAAAGGATCATGAAAAGGCCTTTAGAAAACCCTAAAAAAGGACCTATTTTGATTTAATTAGAAAATGGTGAAATAAAAAATATTTTTGTGAAATTTTTTTATATTCATAAAATAGAAGTGGTGAACTTGTATCGTACAAAAAATCAGCTCAAAATGAGTTGTTTTGATTAGATAAAAATTGAGTGAAAGTTTGATAAAAAAAATCAAATAAAACAAGTGTTAAAAATAAGGCTTTATTGCTAACAAGGTTTGGACTCAGGACCCTAGGGTAACTGGACAAAAGGTTTACCTCCAAGCCACACACATGTGGTGCTCAATAAGCACATTCATCAAAATATATTCGAATCAAGTTCATAAAATCACAAAACTGAAAAATGTGAGAAATGCAAAAGGGGGTTTCACACTGGTTAGAACTATCTCCCTTATGCTTTCCAAGAATTGAAATTCGCACTCTTGCATTTGGGGTGGTTGTTTCATCCGGTTATAAAACACTTTTTATTAAAATATAAAATGAACTCATTTTTTCAAAATGGAACAAATGGCGCCACCACCATTGTCTTCTTCCTCGCGTGGACAACAACAACTACTTGGTTGTCAAACTTCTAACTCTTTCATTTCTTAACCATTTTAAAAACTTTAAACATGAAACAAGAATTTATGTTAGTACCAAAATGAAACCCCATCTGCTCAGTTTCACAAATCTCATCCCACAGAAAAAATCAAGAAAACTAATTACATGGTTAGCTTCATAGACATCATTTATACATTTTTGCTTTAGAACGTATGCACAAATGATGCGTGTATAAGAAGTTCAAAGTTTGAATCTCTTACCAAGTTGGAGAAAGTCCAAAGCCTCTTCAAAAAGAACCAAGTTCAAATAAATGATGTGGTTAGCTTCCTAGGACCTTGGTGAAGATATTTTAACTCTTACTTTTCTTTGAAAGTTGCTGAAATACTCTGGCCAAGTCAAGTTGTAAGTGACCAAAAGTGAAAATGGAAGATGATGATGATGGTTTTACAGAAGTGTAACAAGGTTTTGGATCACTTTTATATAACATATATCAGGTGTGTGGATGATTGGTTTGCACAGAAGTTGCAAGGTTGATGAATTTTGAAGAAATAGATTTTGAGGTTCAACAATGGAGCTTTTTTGGCCAATTCTGGTTTGGGAGAGTTTAAGAGGGTTTCAGAGCTTGTGAATTGGTGTTTTGGCAAGAAAATAACCTCATTATTTATAGTCAAAGGTTAGAGGGAACTGAGATGGTTGCAATCTAAAGATGTCAAGTTATTGTTTGGTTGAAAGTGGGAAATCAAGTTTGATGAATTTACATGGTTTAAATGCTAAAGTACAAGTATGCTCTGGAGTTTTTGGGAGAAGAGAACTTGCTTAATGCCTTTGATCTTGCTTCTACTCAGAGAAAACTAGTTGCAAGCTCAAGAGGTTGACTTTTGCACAAAAGCTTCACTTTATGAAAATGCCAATGGTGCCTTTGTGCCATTAATGGTGTGATTTTTTGAACAATTCTTTAATCACATGGGTAATGAGTTGGGGAGTTGTGTAATCTTCAGATTAGAGCAAGATTTGGAGATTATAGGGCCTGAAAAGTGAGATCGTATTGCATGGTTATGAGATTTGGTCACGAGTTCATCACAAAATGACCTATAATTCAAGTGAAAATGGCCAACTTCATTTATTCGAATCTCCTAGCTCAAGCATGACAAATTTGTGCTCTATGACATTTTGAAAATCTTGGAGCATCCTCTTCAACTTTCATGTTGACCACTTTGACTGAATAAATTTGGAACTTGGTGAAAAATGACCATAAAGTGAGTAACTTTTGAAGTTAAAACACACATGAAAGCCTCCATTGGAGCAGTTGGATCAATAATTCTTAATCTACTAAAGTATTTTTATTTTCATCAAGTTCTTACTATTGATTTATTTATAATTGATTTAATCATTTATATTTTTGTTATAATTCAATCAATTGCTTGTTTTCTCACCATGAGACCTAACTCTTAACTATCCATATATTTGATTTACTTCTTATGAGAATTTTAAATACTTTTATTTTATAAAACTGATTTATTATAGTTTACCCTTATTACGAATGTAAAATAGTTCCCAGGTATCAATAATGATCTGAAAGGACTCGTATCAATACTCGACAACAGGTTTTTAAACAACTAAATTCGATGATGCAAAATTACTCGAATAAGGTTGAGAAATGCTCCATCTTTATAGCTTTGCAAAAGTAATGATCTTTTACAAATAAATATGAGCGAGCGAAAGATAACGAGCGTCTTGTTTATCAAAGATAAGACAACACACTGGTGAAAGCAGGTCTTGTCCATATTTATCTATTTTCTATAAAGTGCGCAAGAATTCTCATAGCAAAAGTAAGTTAACTATATGGAATTGTTAAAGTGAGGGATTGTGACCCCGAATCCTATTTGTTTCTAATTAGTTTCCAAGTTATTTACAATTAATATATTTTATTTAAGTGCTTTTTAAATAAGTTATTTTCACGTAAGTGCTTTTTCACTTAAGTTTGTTCCTTCCCTCTTATTCGATTGCTCTAGCATTACATCGATATGATAGAAATTGGTACTTACCTATTGGTCCTTGTGGTTCGATAACTTTTTACTCCTCTAACATAGTCGTGCACTTGTGGTGTGTCACCTTCATATGGTGGCCTTTCAAAGGATGATAAGCGCACCAAGCACCCTCGTATTTTCCCACTACCGTACAACCCCTCCTGGATCGAGCGGGTTTTGGAAACGGTTTGAGGTGGTATACTTTATGTATTATATCTTCTCGCTTTGAATTGAGTGTGGTAAAGACCTTTAGGCATTATTGTAAGGCTTCCGGGAAGGCCTCATCCCTGATCTATCTCTGGACCCATGTTTATGATGATCTTTCTTGGGCCGGATACCTCATGCCTTGTTTGTGACCTCTCCTTGGAATCCCGATACCTCTTCTCTATATTGCTTTCCTCATCCTTGATATAACATTCCGCTCTATTCATTACCTCATCCATATTAACGACCCATTTCTGTGTCAGGGATTCATTGAATTGGTCGGCCTTTAGGCTGTTTTGGAAGGCTCACACAAACATTTCTTAATTTGGGTGAGAAACCTTTATAGTTTCTTCATTGAATTGCGCCATGTATTTGCAGAGAGTCTTGGAGGGCCCTGGAAGATGTTGTACAAGCTGGTGGTGGACAACTTTCTGTGTCTTCTAGGGAGAAGTGTTGCACCATCTTCTTGCTTAGATCTTAGTAACAAGTAATTGAGAATCTTGGAATGCTCGTGTACCAATGCAAGGTCACGTCCTTAAATGTTCCTTCCATATGCTTGCAATTCAAGGAGTCGGAAGCACCGATAATCTCCATTTGATTGTTAATGAAAATGATAATCTCATGTGAATCACTCTTGACGTAGAAAGATGCCAATAGTGGTGGTTTGGAATTTTCTGGAACCCAATCATCCCATACTACTTTTGCCAGAGGTTAGGGGTCCAACAAATTTTCTTCTGCGTCCCCTTCTGGCTGGCTCTAAGCTTGGAGAGTCTGAACACTATCTTGTAGATTCTCATTTTGTTGGCGCATACCCTTAATGATTGCTAACAGATGTGACATAACATGCAAAGGAGGCGAGTCACTTTTGATGAGTAATGACCCAGACATTCTAAAATCGTAAGTTTGAGGATGAATGTGTAACTTGGGAATGTTTTACTGAGGCCATACGGTGGGCGCCAAATGTTTCTGACAAACACTTTTGAATAGTCTCCCTGAAGCGAATCAGACGAGACCACAAACATATTGTACTATAGAAATTGCTTTTTTGCTTCTATTTTGTATTATATGGTTAAGGTTTCCTTTACTCCCTCCACGGGAGGCCCTTTTATACTCCATCCCCTTGCTTAAGCTTTTTAATAAGTGGCATTGCAGGTCTGATGATTTGATGAATTCATAATGTTTGTCGTCATCATCAAGTGAGTGTAAGGTTCTCTTCATAAATTTTTGTAAATCCCAAGGAGCTTTGGAGCTTTCTTGTAACTTTTATCCCAAGCTATCATTTTGGTTCTCCTGTTTTCTATGGAGCCCTAGACCATCCTCGACACTCTGATCTGGATCTTTAACTGTCCTGCATGCAGTAGCTCGCAGTCACTACTTTTCAGCATTTCTCGGCACATCTGACTTACATATCGGCTCTCAAGAATTATGGGGTGTACAATGGGGTGTACAATATATATATATATATATATATATATATATATATATATATATATATATATATATATATATATATATATATATATATATATATATATATATATATATATATATATATATATATATATATATATATATATATATATATATATATATATATATATATATATATATATATATATATATATATATATATATATATATATATATATATATATATAATATTATATTATGAACAAGAAATTGAAGTGGTTCAATGGAAAAACATGTGTATTGTGAGTATGGTGTGCATGGTTTGAACCTTACTACAAGCAGTTTTGGAAATTTTGGCTTTTATCATCTAACTTCAAATAATTAAATAATAATAAACTCGCCTTCATGTAATATATCAAAAATAAATAATGAAATAAAAAATATGACAACTCAGCACTGTTAGCCACATAGGCATATTTGTAACGGAATTTTAACGTTAGAGACTAACGTCAACAAGAAATAGACATATAGGGACTTAGACAAAAAAAAAGATTCAGGGACTAAAATCAAAAACTCGCTAATTTAATGAGACCAAAAGACGATTTAAGACTATATATATATATATATATATATATATATATATATATATATATATATATATATATATATATATATATATATATATATATATATATATATATATATATATATATATATATATATATATATATATATATATAGTTGAAAAAGTTAGATATCACATGCAATTATACATGTATGTTTTAAGTAGAAAATGATAGCATAGTAAGGATGTCGGACTCACAGGGAGAAGAAAGTAACTTAGAATGATTCTGTAACGAACGATCTTTTGTAAATGAGTATGAACAAGCTAAAAATAGTTTATGGTTGTCACAGAATCAGTTTAGTAACAAACAATGTCAAAACCAATTTTGATAAAACAAGTGAATTCAATAATAGAGAGCATGTTGGGCAATGATCCATTAATATAACTTGTCATTTATGTGGACATGATGTGTTATGTCGTGCCATAGAGGTCAAAAAGTAATCTAAAAGTGTATCTATATAACATCATAAACATATACATTAAAGAAACGGGACCAATCTCTAAGCCTCGCTTAATGCATGTCTGGGTTTATACTAAATTTCCTCAATGGTTGTCGATCTTTATTGATAAAGTAGCTAATCCACTGAATATCTATATCCTACTATTTTCAATCATTTTTATCATGAAGTCCACTTGTTGATGGATCTCTGACAACAATAAGCGTTTATCTTTTCTCAAGTTCAGCAGTCAAAGAAGCGGATTTATAACAGTTTAACACATGTAAAAATAAAGCATTAACACATCATTTAACATAAAATAATAAATTATATTAACTTCTCATTGCTCAACATAAACGTTTTTAGCTAATGGTGAGCCTATTAGATACAATAATACTGGATCCTAAGCTAAGAGTGAGTTCTTCGACTTCTTGCAATGGTTAATTACCAAGAGATGACTTCTGTCATGCCTGGTACTAGTAGCATAAACTTGAAGGGATGAGAAGAAAAATCTCTATTATGCTCAACTCACTTTCTTTACTGCTTTTTCTATAAGTGTTTCTCTCTAAAAATGACAAATTCATTTCCTTTCCATCAAGATCTCTTTTTATAGTTACTTCAACTAGGGTTTTGTGATTTATCTTGGATTATGGGCTTATGGATAAATGTGAAATCAGGCCCAGGGAAATAATAATATTCCCTCCATTTCTTCCAATTCGTACAAAAGCATAATTAGGTACAAATAACAATGCGGGATAAGGTGTAATGTGACGGGTTGTTGGCGCAGAAAATGAGGTAGCACTATCCTTTACAGTAGCGAGGCACTGTAGTTGATGTACTATGGTGCAGAAGTTTGTCTTGTAGAACCTCGCTCTTATGTGTTTGTAAGAGAAATCAACTATTCTTCCATCTCTAGAACTTTTCCATGTATGCCCTAAGAATGTGATTGATGATTTTCCCTTGTTTCAGCTGCCTCCACTTTTCCACTTCCTTTAGGGTAAAAGTTATTGATCTAGATTGTCGTAATCGACCTAATCAAAAGTTAACTCCATACAAGAAACAAACAGATGAAAACTAACAAATAAGAGCACCTATTGTGCTCTTTATAAATTACTCTAAAACATCATAATGTACTTAATTAAACTACCAAATGATGAAAATAACAAGCTAGATTAAAATATTAAGTCTTGTAATTACTCAAAAAATGTGAGTTATGACACCCCCAAAGTTGAAAACTTCCCAATCCTCATGTGATGCGAACGATGACAACAACAGAAGTTCACCTCCCTTCCTCTTCTATTCTAACACTTCAGATCATAGTCAACTTAGAATCCATCTCAGAGGATTGCTTTCAAAAATTGGCACAACTCAGTCTTGCTTAACTTTGTTCGTATGTGTGTCTGTATGCTTCCTGATGCTGCCTATCATGCCAAAACTTTTCTGTTAAGATAGTCATCCTAAATCCTAATTTGGTTATCTTATCCTATGGTCCAAGAATTCATTTTTTTTTAGTTTTAGAAGGGGGGTAATTGACTATTTTTTTTTGGACTTTTGGTTCATTTTGAACTTGATGCTTACACATGCATTTATTATTATTATTTATAGTTTTTTCAAGATGCTCCACCTTTTCTCCTGGCGGGATCTCACTTGTAATGAGTCCAACATGTTACTAATGGTGAAGACATCCATTGTTCATCCAGTTTCGGGCACAAGAACTTATTTGAAGTTCTCTTTGGCTGACTTAATTCTTTTACAAAATTTTGTGTGATTATTTATAGATGTTTTGTATCCTTTGTATTTATCTTAAGCAACAGTCTTATCCTCCCCTAAACTGAATCCTACGAGGATTCTTATTCCATACTCTAAAATAATTCAAACTTCTTAATAGGTTAACTACTTTCCTAACTACTTAAGGTGTGACATGGGTTATTAGAAAATCATAAATAGGTACATTTATTTGTTATCAAGACCTTGTTTACAACATTTTCAACAGTCCAATTAAAATTCTTCTAAGTAATTAAAAATTTATGTTATTTACGGGGATGAGGTCAACTATTTACCTCTTCAATACTGGGATGGCTACCTTAGGAACGACACTGCTCTTCTCTACGTCCTCATCTTGTTCAAATTCAAAATTAGGCTCTTGTGAGTCCTCAACATCAACATTGTATTTATTCTCACTTTTATCCTCTTTATTCTCAGTGTCTTTTTCATCCTCTGTGTTGTCCTTATTTTCCTTATCATATTAGTCTTCTTCCATCATTTCAGCATTGTATTCATCTTTTTCTGGCTCATCCATATTAGTGTGTTCATCTTCCTCAGTATTTTCAGCAGAAAAATCCTTCCTCAACTCCTTGTTATATTTTGTAACCTGTTTGATTAAGTCATTCAGTGTTGCATCATCATCCTCTGAGTCATCTTCTTAAGCCGGTTGGTTTATTTTAAACTCCTTGAGTGGGTTTTCCTTCTCTAGCACTGGCTTCAACCGAGTCTTAACCTTCTTTTTCATCCTGATCTTTCTGGGCTTTTTGTTTGGTCTTTTTGGTGTGTCTTCTCCTGACACGATAGAGTTTACCTCTGGATGTGACTTGAAAGACACCTTATTTTTACCCCTTTTCTTTTCTTTCTTCTCCGTCTTCTGTTCCAGGTCTTCATTGGATATATCATTCCTTTCAAAAGTCTTATATTCTTCTTCATCATTGATTAGTTCCTATCCCAAGATATTCAATAGAAAGGTAGATAGCTTTTCCATGACTCATCCACTATTAAGGTCATACATCTTCTCATGCAATGTATGTTGATCCCTTACAAACTTTAAAAACCCTCATTGATCCTTCTGCATTTGAAGGAAAACTTCCCACCAAACCATGTCAATTTCAAAAGAAGTTTCTCCCTCTTCCATCTCATGTCGGGCCTCTGGCTCCATTTTCTTTATTTTTGGTTTCAATAGGGTCTAGATTGCTGCCTTGTCAAATCCTTCCTGGGGGTAGTAAGTCTTGTTTGTTGAGCACTCATGAACTCCTTGTCTTTTGCCTATATTAGTGATCAAACAAGGAAGTAAATCATTTCTTCTTTCTTTTTGGAGAAATTATGAATCTCTTGAGCAATTATCTTGGAAATATTCATGGCACTAAAAGAGTTGATGCAGTGAAGGAGCATTAATAGATCCTTGTTAACAATTTTGTTGTGGGCGGTTGTTCGGAGTGAGTGCTTGGTGAACTGGTACCAAATCTTTGAATCTGGGTGAAAGTCCGATATTTTTACTATCTTCTCTGAGTTTATCCATATAGTATATGGCTTGCACAAGGATCCTTCAAAATATCAAGGTCATGATCATCCATTGTCTCTAGAAGTATTGGCAAGTGTCACCAACATTGTGTAATCCCAACTCCATGTTGATTGTTGCTTCAGAATAGAACACATTGGTTCCTCTCACCACCGCCTCCATTCTTCTGTATAGGTATCCACCAAAGTAAAATATAAATCTTTGACCATCTGTATATTTTAGGGGTTAAGATGCATGTAAAATTTGTGCCATTTCATACATTTGATGATACACATTAATTCGCCTGACAAACCTAAGTATTCATTCTCCGTGATGTATATGAATCCCCTTTTGGAGTGAACGCCCATAGTAGCAGAGTAGTAAGTGAAGGGCTGATGAGTGTCACTATTTATGAATGCTTCAACATCATATCTTTCAGAGTCAGAGTACTCAATGAATGGAGTTGTGTTATTTCTAAAACACATCTTAAATCTTTTTCCATAAATTTTACGTTCCATAGTGGTTTAGGTTTTGGAAGGTGAGGTGTAAGTGAAGAGGTGGTGAAATTTTTTGAGAGAAATTGCAGTTTTGGGGAAAGAAGTTTCAGATTTGAAATATTATGAATGATGAGGAAGATAATAGGGGTTACGTGTTAATAAAGGGTGCATTTGGTTCAAGGATTTGAAAGATTTTCCCAGGAATAAGTTATCCGGGAATAAAAATAAGGAAGTTTGATTCCTGGGTATTTTAAAGAAAATGTGTTTGGCATATTATTTGATATTCCCAGGAAAATTAGTAGTTATATTTTTTATTAAAAAATCATGTGAAATTTCATGGGAATGAACATTCCCACCTTCTTACGTGGGAATAAAATCATTGGAATTATAGAAGTTATTGGAAGTTATTTTATTCCTTGGAACCTTTATTCCTAGGAATAGTTTTTTTTCAAACTCTTAACAAACAAGGGTATAACTATTTTCTAAATTTTATTCCTGGGAACTTAATTCTTAAACTTGAAACAACCACCCCCAAAGAGATAAGGAGAAATGAAAATTATAAGTTAGTATAACAACCGTTTAGGGTTACTGTGGTAACTTGATGTAGTTACCAACATCATGAGGCTTGGCAGACAGGTAATTAATGCCTATGTCTATACATTATTGATGACTTTAGCGCATGGCTCTAGGGTTGTCTGCGTGAGGCTTTATTTCTCCTCCAAATTTCCACTTTTTCTTAAGTTTAATAATTCCCTTTTCAACTCAATAATTCCTTTTTCTCTCTCTTTTATTCTGAAGTAATACATACTTCCTTTTTTCATGATCCTTCACATGAATGACACCACTCTTGAGGGATCATCATAAACCATTTTTCTCCATACATTATCATTTGAAACTAAATGATCAAAACAAAAATTTATTATGTTTGGTTGCCTCCGAGTAGCACTATTTTAAAGTCTTTTAGTATGACTTTCAACACAAGTAAATTTAATCATTAAAATTTAAGGTGACTCTTGTGTTGTGTGAGGTATCACAAAAATATGTCTCAACTCTTTGACCACTTACCTTAAAATTTCCCTTGTTTTCATCTGGACAAATTTTCAAAAGCATAAAAGGGTGCAACCATCTTGACTTAAGATTTCCATGGAATAAATTTAGTCTTGAGTGAAACAAAGGGAATAAATTTAATCTCTTTTCTATATTTTCTGGTCGTGCCATTTATTAGTCTTCTCTTTATATAGCTCAGAATTCTCATAAGAGAACAACATATGTGTTGTACCCCAACTTTTGTCCCTAAGATCCCTTTATCATACCATATTGATTAAATCACAACAAGATCACATTAAGGTTTTTGGTTCTCCTCCCTATCTTTTTCTTTGCTCTTTGAGGAATCACCAAGAACCTTGAGTTGTTTTTCTTGTGTGATAATTCATGTTTTGTTTTCACTTTCCTTTTAATTAATAAAATGAAATTTTGGTTTGTCTTACTTGTTAATAATGTAGGTAAGGGCAATGTGGCTTAGCAAGTTGATCCATGGGTTCATGAGTTTATTTCCATGCCCTAGTCAATAAAGCTTGAGAAATCCAAACCTCACCATTGAAGTTGTTTTGGAAGAAATGGAATGGAAAGGTTTATTTTGGTTCACTACATTTCAAAGTTATCAAAATTGATTCAAAAGTACAAGGGGTTGATGGAAGAAGTTGTCATGATTGGACAAGGTATTGTTCCCATTGGTCACAAGTGCATATTTCTCTCAATTCTCAAGATATGGAAGTGGTTTTGGTTTCTATAAATTCTTATTATCATCCTCAACAACTTCTATTTACAAAGCAAGAGTGTTGGTACAAGAAGGTTGTTCAAAATTGCCAATGTTCCTCAAAGCATTTTCTTGATCTAGGAACTAGGGTTTTGAACTTCAAAGAAGTATATCTTGTTCATATTTTGGTATTTTTGAGTGATTCCAAATACACACTTCTCTTCTAAGGGTTATTAACAAATCACTTTAAAAGTTTCAATGAGTTTTCATGTGGAAGAAACTTAATGATGAAGAAAGATTACAAGTCCTCTAGATGAACCCCCAATTTCTCATGTGTGACTTCAAATAATCATCACTTGGTCAATTCTTATCACCTTGAGCCCAATATTTTTCCACAATGATCTTGAGGATGTGAACTTTATTCCTTATTTTATATGCAAATTGAGAAAATGGATGGAAGATTCCCTAAGGATACAAAAGATTATAGGTCATTTCATGATTTTTTCCAACTTCAACAATTCATAACTCTCTCAATTTTTGGATATTTTGAATGGTTCAAGTCTCAAAATGTCATTCAAGAGGTCTATTTCATGCCATATTTTTTGTTCAAGAGAAAATTCCAAGTGGAAGGCCATGTTTGGATGCAAAACATTATAGGTCACTTTTGAAGAAAAATTTGAAATATTTCTAAGTATGGAAAGTCAACCTTTTTTCCCCAACTTTGACTCAGTGCAACTTTCAGCTCATGCATCCATTTGAGTCCATTCTTTTTCCATTGCAAAGCTTGTAACCTCATCTTTCTAAAACATCAAGAATCATGCCCATATACCCCTAGAGTTGAAAATGCCATTATTTTGAAATTGGTAACTTGCAACTGAATTTCTCACCAAGTAAGAATTTTGAAATCCATAATGTGGCCTCTAATCACAAGATTTATGCGTGTTTTTGATTTAAACTTGATTAACAAACTTGCCAGAAGTATTTAGCACCTTAAAACGCAAAGATTGGATGAGTTTTGGTGAAAATAAGATCACACTTCACTCGTGCATCAGGTTCACACGATTCCCTCTAAAATGCATTATTCACTCTTCCTTTTGATCCCATTTGCTACTCCTATAAATACATGAGCTATCCCATTCATTTTATCAAGCTTGAATAGGCAGAATCGCCCTGCCAAACTTGCTCCATAACTCAATTTTTTGTAACTTTGAAATCAGTGTTCAATCCTTTTTCAATCCAATTTTTCTATCGGTTAACCTTCCTTGATCTTCCCTGAAGCTAACCATACAATTACTTTCAAGAATCGTGCCCTATACTGCTCCATAGAAGTACAGTTTTAGAGCTCTGTAACTCAACTTCAATAGGTAGATTTCTCCATCAATTCTTTAAAACTTTGATATCATTGTGATGATCTTGTTGACCTGGCTCTAGTCACAACACTTGCTTTTATCTGGAAACAAGTTTTGACCTGAAATTTCAAATCCCTTTTCAAAACTTTCCTTTCAAATTGCTTGAGCTACAGTTTATATAAATTTGTCGCAAAGGTGTGGTTGTCTTCATCTTGAAGAGACGAAGCGAATGGCATAGGTCTGAGCTTCTTATTTTACAGTTTGAGAGACCTGCAATTCACGTTGGCTAGAGGTTGAAGATGACCAACGTGTCATCTTCCAACCAATGATGGCGCGTCACTTGTTCAATTGAATTTCTGATTTAATAAGTGATCCAGTGTTTTATTCTCTAATGACCATGATATGTAAAGCGTGCCAGATCCCTTGGATTTGATTACTAACATGTTTTAACTCTCATCCATTGGTCCACACCTTTTTGGTTTTTATTTTATTTTCTGATTTTTATATTTAATTGTTTTAAACTTCAAAAAATCATATAAAATTCATATTTAGTCAAAAAAATCTAAAAAATTTATGAAAAATATTTTTGATTTTTCTCTTTCTGATTTTTAATTTTTGACAATTTTATTTTGTGTTTTGATATTTTTTATAAATTTTCACTTTATTTGAATTGTTTTAAATGTTTAAAAATACTTTTATGCAGTTTTATAAACTGAAAAATTATGGAATGATCCAATGATATTGTGACAAATATTGGTGACCTCATTTATTTTTTATTTATGACTTTGTTATTTTTTTATCATGTTTGGTTTGTTTTACCTATTTCTTTTAATTTTAAAAATAGTTTCTGATTTTAAAAAATTACCAAAAGTTTTGTAAAAATATTTGAGTCCTTTTCTAATTTTTCTATGGTCTTACTTTTTATTTCTTGATTAATTTGAACATAGTTGATATTTTTCTCTTTTATTTCTATTTTAAAACCTTTTTTAATGTATATATTAAATGCAATATTATTTTGTGATTATTTTCTGGCTGATCTTGGGTTGAATTTTTTATTATGAACTTTGTTAACATCATTGGATCCATGGTGTTGAGTTTAACTCCATAAAAATGGATGAATGATTTTAATAATAGTTTGATTAAAATTTAATTCAAATGTGGTTTGCATTCTTTCCCACCCCTCTTCATCTCACCCTTTCTTATTGCACTAAGTGTTATTGGAGCATGATATCTATATCATGTCTCAAAATAAATGGTGCATAGATTGCTATTGACCGGCCTCAAAATAAGTGCGACTTCTATATAAGTCAACTTACGATTGCTTAACATAGCGCTAAATTTTGTCCCGGTTCGAATAAATGATCATTCGTGGCCCAAACCTATGTTTGCAAGCCCAAGTATGTTAATTTGATCCTTTTGATCCAATAACTTTGAGATTCATTGTGTGAAGGCTTTGGCTCTACCAATCCTCTATTGGATCTATAACACTTTTGGTCAACGGGGATCACTTAAACATCATTGATCATTAAATGGTACTTGTGAGGATTCCAAATGAATGATATACTTGACAAAAAGTAAATTCAACTTGTTGTGTGGAGGCTTTGGTTCTACCAATCCTCTAATGAGTTCCAAATGCAAGTTTCAAGATGGTCATCTAACTAACCACTAATTATTAATTTGTTTCACTTTATGCTTTTTATTTTTTATGCTTTATGTACCATTTACTTTAAGCATTACATTTCATGTTTTTTATATTTTGCTCACTTGAGCATTTATATCCTTGTTATCTTTGTTTTGCTCACTTGAGCCTTTCTTTTCTTTTTCAAGACACCTAATAATCAACATGAATCCTAAAAAAGTCTTTAATGATACTTGAACTATTTGGTTACTATCCTTGGCATTATGGAGCATTGGACTTCTTGGACTTAGGATTAGAAACCTTGGCCTATGTTGGAGACCTTGTGACCTTAATTGATATTTTGTCTGGAGCTCTTGAGGTTTACCTCAAGACATTGGGTTGTTTTTTTATTTTGTGTGCAAGTTATCGTGATTACATTCTTTGTTAGTAATATGGAGTTCACCCGTATACAGTCGTTACTCTGCCTAATTTTTGTGAAGACTTAATGCATTTGAAGTTTGGTTCCTTCAAGGGATCCGGTATCTTTGCTTGTTCATTTTCAATCCAAAGAATGGGAATTATATCTTGACTCATAATGTCAAGTATTGGCTTCTTGTTGGTTAGATGGTTCTTATCCATAGCTTTTACCTTATGCTTTAGGATAGTCTCTTCTTCTCCTCCCACCTTCTTTAATTTCAAAACTCTTCTTCCTCCTTTTGAAAAATTTTCTTGTTTTGAAACTCGAATCATTTTCATAATAAACTTGGACTTAGGTCCATGCATTTTTAAAAACTTTTCATAAACAAACTTCAATCAACTTAATAATACCTTTACTTTTTTTTAGAAGACTAAAAGTCAATCAATCTCATTTCAAACCATTTTTCCATTTTGGCTTTTTACTTTAAAAAACTTTTCTAAAAGGGTTGGGCTCTTGTCAATCCTTGTAGTGATGCAAACAATTATACTTCTACAATATGTAGTGGAGAGAGATATTTTCCACTTGGGTGTTGAGTGAGGCATTATTGATTTTAAAATCCAAGCCATATCCTCCACTTTGAGATGATGCAAATTCTCCTTTCTCATGACTGTGGGTAGTAAGCATGTTTTCCACACAGACAATGACGATGTTGTCTTACCTCATAAAATTAATCAAAACACTTGTTTTTTAAAATTTTTAAAGAAGAACTACGTGTACCCTGATCCCCTATTCCATGAAAGGTGGTACGTAGGCGCTAAAGGTTCGCAACCACAGAGGGTGCAAAAATCATTAAAAAAATATATACTTCTTTTCTCACCTCCACCATCTATTTTTCGTACAACACTTTATAGCCAAAATATACAGATTTTTTACAAAGAGGTTCCTACGGAGTACCGTAGATGTTTAGGGTGGTAATATCTTCCCTTTGCATAACCATCCCCCTTACCTTGAATCTTTCCCCCTCTTTTTGGATTATTCGCTCTTTTCCCATTCCTTTGGAAACAATAAAGTGCGGTGGAGATTTTTACTTTGATCTGTATAAGTCTAGTCAATCCAATGGCTTAGTCTTAAATATTTCTTCCGCTATAGAAAAAATGACGACTTCACTGGGGAAAGATTGACCTCTTGCTGGTCCATCCCTAAGTGGGTTGAGCCTATCTTTATTTATATATGTATATGTGCTATTGTTGTTTATGTGTTATATATTGTATATATGTTTGTCTGGATTTTCCTGGTTTTCAGGGGCTTGGTGATTACTTATAAGTCCTATACCCGGACTTGGGCAAACTTTAAGATAAGACGGGTGGTACAGTCATGTTAACTTTGAGGGAGTAATCCAAAAAAAGGAGGCATGAGATCCCCCACTCAGTGAAGGCCCCTTTGATTGTAGTGTAATTTACCGAGTAATCGATAAGACGTGCTGATTTTGACCTGGGAGCCTGCTGAAGCTGAGGACCGTAGAATACCTAACCCATCTTGGCCTTTTAGGTGTAGTGCGGAAGCTATGACGGAGTAATCCAAAAATAGTTGTCATGCGATACTACGCTCAGACGAGTTTTTCTTGAGAATATTACTAATTATTGAGTTAATTAGGAAGTTGGTAAATCCGAAGGAAGGATGTAGACTCTGGTAACCTCTAGAACCTTGTTCGACAGGTGATAACTTTTAGGCCATACTTTATGAGTAGTACCTTCTACCTAATTCTCATGACGTTGAACCTATGAACCCTATATGTGTGATCTTGTGTGTGATTGTTGCATCATGCATCCATGCACCCATAAGCATCTTTTGAAGGAATTTCATTTCTAGGGACTTAAAAAGTTGATTATTTGTGAATATATCAAGTACTCTTTGGCCATGTATTTTGGAAAAAGAAAGACCGGAAAATACAGTTTCAAATATCCCAAGATAGATGAGTTGATCAGTCTAATTCCCGAGATTGAGTGTTCCGTAGATTTTTGGATGAGGCATGGATCCATCATTCCTCTCATGAAGCTTAAGATGAAGGAGGTGTTAGAACAAAGTTTGAATCTACTACCCTATATTTAAGTTTTGATGATAACAAAGTGAAAAGATATATTATGTATATGATTCATGTATGAACTATCTGCTGCCTAAAATTATTATGTTCTGACTTGCAGATACTCTGATGGATATAAGCAAGAACACACCTATTCAGCATCAGAATTTGGTTCCTGACATCAGCATCAGAAGTTGCCATATCAGAATGTCAGAATCAGATGATCAACTCACGTACATGCTGAAACCTGATGAACAAGACTGCGCTCAATACTCTGATAAAGAAACATAACAGTTCATCAGCAGCTAAGCAGAGTCAGAATGAGCCAAGCCAGAACTTGCATTAAGTAAGCAACGGTATTGTGCATTGAAAGCAAATTAATACCAACGGCCTCATTCCAGACAAGATTTGCTCGATAAGGAAAGTTTGTTATTAGCATTGAATCAAGAATATTGCATCCAACGTTCAACATCTCAGTGCTATATAAACAAGACTTTGAAGATTGAAATGGCTAATGCTCTCCAAATCTCTACACGTATAAAAGCTGATCAAAATCTTCTTTCTCTCAGTTTTTTTGCTAAACTACACATTCTCATATTCAATCATTGTTTAGCAATCTAGTTTCTAAGCTTTAATTTGTGTATACATCACAGTTGTGATACAGTTTTGTAGAAAACATTCACACACTTAGATTTGATTTCTTTGTAAGAAAGTGTCTCCTTGACAAACCGGGTTGTGGTTTGCATCAAGAAGGCTTTAGCAGTTGTTAAAGCAGTCTGTAATATTCAGTTGAATATAGTGGATTAAGACCTCGTTGGAGAGAGGCGAAATCACCTTGACGGGTGGACTGGAGTAGTTTGAGATCAAACGAACCAGGATAAAAATATATTGTTCATTGCATTAGATTTCAGTTTTACAATTCAACCCCCCCTTCTTGTGTTTTTCACTACTTCAATTGGCATCAGAGCGCCTGGTTCTGAGCTAAAACACTTAACCGTGTCAGTACAAGATCCAGCGTCAGAAAAACACAATGGCAGGAAACAATTCTCACATCAGCAATGACAACAATGAGGACAGAGACAGATTCAGCGGCAAACCTCCAGTCTTTGATGGAGAAAACTTTGATTACTGGAAAGACAGAATTGAAAGCTTCTTTCTGGCACATGATGCTGATCTGTGGGATATGGTGACAGACGGATACACGCACCCTGTGAATGCAACCGGTCAGAAGATTGATAGAAAAACAATGTCTGACCAACAAAAGCGTGACTTCAAGAATCACCACAAGGCCAGAACCATCCTCCTCAGCGCCATCTCCTATACTGAATATGAAAAGATCTCCAACAGAGACACATCAAAGAATATTTTTGACTCACTCAGAATGACGCATGAGGGCAACGTTCAGGTCAAAGAAACTAAAGCTCTGGCGCTCATTCAGAAGTATGAGGCGTTCAAAATGGAAGAATCTGAATCCATTGAAACAATGTTCTCAAGATTCCAGATTTCTGGTAGCTGGTCTCAAGGTTTTGGACAAAGGATACTCTACTGCTGACCATGTCAAGAAAATCATCAGAAGTTTACCCAAGCAGTGGAGACCTATGGTTACAGCTCTGAAGCTAGCTAAAGATCTCAACAAAATCACTCTGGAGGAACTTATCAGCTCCCTCAGAAGTCATGAGATAGAGCTAGAAGCTGACGAGCCTCAGAATCAAGGTAAGCCTTTAGCATTAAAATCTAACAAAAAATTTGAGTCTAAAGTTTTGCAGGCAGTTGAAGAAACATCTGATGGATCCTCATCAGAAGAAGACGAACTCTCCCTCCTTTCCAGAAGAGTAAATCAACTGTGGAAGCAAAGACAAAGGAAGTTCAGGAATCCCAGAAGATCTGATCAGAACGAGTCTTCTTCCAGATATAGAAGGACAGATTCTTCCTCTGGATACAGAAGATCTGAAGGCTCTTCCAGTAGCAAAAAGCCAAACACCAAGGACATCATCTGCTATGAGTGCAATGAGCAAGGACACTATAAGAGTGACTGCCCAAAGCTTCAGAGGGAAAAGCCCAAAAAGATGTTTAGAAGAGAGAAGAAGAAAAGTCTCATGGCCATATGGGATGACTCTGACTCGTCTGAAGCTGACTCAGAATCAGATGATGAGAGGGCAAACATAGCTCTCATGGCTAACATCTCAGAAGATAGTGAAGCTTCTGAATCAGACTCAGAATCAGATACTGAAGAGGTATTTCCTAACTTTGCTGTTAACTTTACAAAGGCTGAACTTGCTGAAAGCCTTAATGAGATTCTGGAACGGTATCAGCAAATTAGAGTTAAATTCAGAGACCTGAAAAGGAATCTTGAATCTGACTCTAATAAGACTGAGAGTCTCAAATTGGAGAATTCTGAGCTGAGAAATAAGATTTCAAAATTAGAAAACACTTTACAAAACTCTCAGAAGGAACCAATTTCTGAAACTCCCAGCAACGCTGATGAGATCATCAAGGAGTATGATCACAGTTTCCAGAAGTTCCTCGCTAAAAGCATAGATAGAAGCAAAATGGCTTCAATGATCTATGGAGTTAGCAGAAACGGTAGGAAAGGAATAGGATACCAAGGTAAGGTTCCTACACCAAAGAATGTCATGGACTTAACCATTAAACACACTCCTCTGAATTCACACTTTGTGTATGGTCACACACATGATATTAAATACACTAGCAGTAAGCACTCTGTGAAACCAAAATTCAACCAGAGTTTTGGTAAAACTAACAAATCAGGACCCAAGAAAATATGGGTACCTAAGGATAAAATAATACATGTTGCAGATATCTTTAGCAGCAAGTCAGAAACACCAGTCATGGTACCTGGACTCTGGCTGCTCACGACACATGACGGGAAGAAGGCATATGTTCCAAAGCCTGGAACTTAAGCCTGGAGGCCACGTTGGCTTTGGAGGCAATCAGAGGGGAAAGATAATTGGCTCTGGAATTGTAGGTAATGGAAATCTTCCCTCTATTAATAATGTTCTGCTAGTAGATGGATTGATGCATAATCTGTTATCCATAAGTCAATTAAGTGATAACGGTTATGATATAATCTTTAATCAAAAATCATGTAAAGCTGTTAGTCAGAAAGATGGGACTATCCTGTTTAATGGTAAGAGGAAAAACAACATTTACAAAATCAAACTTTCTGAACTAAAGAGTCAGAATGTAAAATGTCTTCTGTCTGTTAACAACGAGCAGTGGATCTGGCACAGAAGATTGGGGCATGTTAGTATGAGAAGAATATCTCAGATTAACAAACTCAATCTGGTCAGAGGACTTCCTAATTTGAAGTTCAATTCAGATGCTCTGTGTGAAGCATGTCAGAAAGGCAAGTTTGCAAAACCCTCTTTTAAATCCAAAAATGTTGTTTCTACCTCTAAGCCATTAGAACTTCTGCACATTGACTTATTTGGACCAGTTAAAACTTCTTCAGTCAGTGGCAAGAAGTATGGGTTAGTAATCGTAGATGACTATAGCAGATGGACATGGGTAAAGTTCTTAAGACACAAGGACGAGTCACACTCTGTGTTTGTTACCTTCTGTAACCAAGTTCAGAATGAAAAGGATCTTAGAATCGTTAAAGTCAGAAGTGATCATGGTGGAGAATTTGAAAACAAAGATTTTGAGTCATTCTTTAATGACAGAGGCATTCTGCATGATTTCTCTTGTCCTAGAACTCCCCAACAAAATGGAGTTGTAGAACGAAAGAACAGAACATTGCAAGAAATGGCCAGAACCATGATCAATGAGACAAACGTTGCTAAGACCTTCTGGGCAGAGGCAATAAACACAGCGTGCTACATTCAGAATAGAATCTCAATAAGACCTATTCTGGAAAAGACTCCATATGAATTGTGGAAGAACAGAAAGCCCAACATTTCATATTTTCATCCATTTGGATGTACTTGCTTTATATTAAATACAAAGAATTATTTGAACAAGTTTGACTCTAAAGCACAAAAGTGTATTATGTTAGGATACTCTGAACGCTCAACAGGGTACAGAGTATATAATACAGAAACACAGATTGTGGAAGAATCAATCAGTGTTCGTTTTGATGATAAGCTTGACTCTGAAAAGTCAAAGCAGAATGAAGTTTTTGCAGGTATGGAAATTGAATTTACAGGTTCTGAAGACAAGTCATCAGAAGCTCTCAACACAGACACTCCTTCAACGTCTGAAAGGAGCACTGCTAGCAATCCTACAACAGCTGCTGATCAACCTCAGAAGAGATTACCCAGAAGCAGCTTGGATCACCCAGAAGAGACTATCTTAGGAAGAAAGGAAGACCCAATCAGAACAAGAGCAAGCTTCAGAAACTCTGAAGAAACTCTCATGGGACTTGTGTCTCTGATTGAACCTTCTTCTATTGATGAAGCACTTCTGGATAATGACTGGATTCTGGAAATGCAAGAAGAGCTGAATCAATTCACCAGAAACGACGTATGGGATCTCGTTCCCAGACCAAAAGGATTCAACGTCATTGGAACAAGATGGGTGTTCAGAAACAAGCTAAATGAACAAGGTGAAGTCATCAGAAATAAGGCACGACTGGTTGCACAAGGTTATAGTTAGCAAGAGGGGATAGACTATACAGAAACCTTTGCCCCAGTCGCCAGGTTAGAATCTATCAGACTTTTAATTTCATTTGCTGTTAATAGAGGCATCACTCTGTATCAGATGGATGTCAAAAGTGCATTCTTAAATGGTTATATAGAAGAAGAAGTTTATGTACACCAACCCCCTGGTTTTGAAAATACAAAACATCCAGAACATGTTTTCAAACTAAATAAGTCACTATATGGTCTGAAACAAGCTCCCAGAGCTTGGTATGAAAGGCTAAGTAACTTTCTGTTAGAAAATGAATTCACCAGAGGGAAAGTGGACACTACTCTATTCTGTAAATCAGTTAAGAATGACATCTTAGTCTGTCAAATTTATGTTGATGATATCATTTTTTGTTCTACTAATCCTTCTCTTGGAAGAAAATTTGCTAAGTGTATGCAGGCAGAATTTGAGATGAGCCCCATGGGGGAACTGAAATTCTTTCTAGGAATTCAGATCAATCAAACTCCAGAGGGAACTTACATTCATCAGAGCAAATACATCAGAGATCTTCTGAAGAAATTTGACCTCTCAGAATGTAAGCCATCAAAGATTCCAATGCATCCCACGTGCATTCTGGAAAGAGATGAGGTACGCAAAAATGTAGAACAGAAAGTCTACAGAGGTATGATTGGTTCTCTCCTCTATCTGACTGCTTCAAGACCTGACATATTACTCAGTGTTTGTATTTGTGCTAGATTCGAATCAGATCCTAGAGAATCTCAATTAACAGTTGTTAAGCGAATTTTCAAGTATCTGAAAGGTACTACTAATCTGGGTTTGTTTTATAGAAAATCTAGTGATTACAGCTTAGTAGGCTACTGCGATGCTGATTTTGCTGGAGACAGAGTGGAACGTAAAAGTACTTCTGGAAGCTGCCAGTTTCTGGGAGAAAATCTGATCTCTTGGTCCAGCAAAAGGCAATCAACAATTGCGCTATCAACAGCAGAAGCTGAGTACATAGCAGCAGCAGGATGCAGCACACAAATGCTCTGGATGAAAAGTCAGCTTGAAGACTTCCAGATTTTTGAGAGTAACATTCCTATACTCTGTGATAATACTTCTGCTATTTGCTTAAGTAAGAATCCCATTTTACATTCTAGAGCTAAGCATATAGAAATAAAACATCACTTCATTAGGGACTATATTCAGAAAGGTATTTTGAACTTAAAATTTATAGATACAGACCATCAATGGGCTGATATCTTTACTAAACCCCTTTCAGAAGATAGGTTTAATTTCATTCTGAAACATCTCAGCATGAATGTCTGTCCAGAGTGAAAATGTTTTAATTCCATATATTTACCTTCAGAATGTAATTGTTTTACTGTGAACTTCTGATCAATCTTCTTTCAGAAAGATAGAACATGTAGATTGTATCAGATGCAAGTCTAAAGATCTGAGAGTCTAAGCTCAAAGACAGACGTGTTGATCACTACATCAAACAAGTGTCATCCAATCATCAGCAAATCTCTGAAGCAGAACGCGTGCACGCTTCTGAGAAGGCAAAGCGCTGATTGGGTGCATTGAGACACATGTCTGGTAACCGTTTTTAAGTATCTTTCTCAAATCCCCCAAAATCAGCAAGCATTTAATAAAAAGTAATCATGCTTTTAAAATGCAATCATGATTTTTCTCTCTCTTAAAAACGTTTATCTTTTCAAAATATTTTGAAACTCTATTTAAACACTTTAACCTCTCATTCCAATTCTTTACAGTTTCTCACTAATACTCAAGCATTCTCTGCATTTTTTTTCTGTGTTCATCTCTTGCAAAACCCTTTTTCTCAGTTTCTTCTCAAAACCTTTTTAGTGTGAACATGGCAACCTCCAGCAGTGCTTCTGCAGGTCCTCAGAAGAAAGCATCATCTGAGCAGTATCAAGTGCCATTCAGAACACTCCTCACTCCTGTGAAGAATCTTGAAGTGTTATCTGAATTGATCATTGATTTTGGAAGCTTGAAGGATAACGGTTTTGACCTAACTGAAGAAGTTAGGGCACAAAAGTGGGAAAGGTATTTCGACAGATTGGTTGGACCAACATTCCCTATGCTAGTCAAGGAATTATGGATTCACGCCAAGGCTTCAACACATCAAGTCACCTTTTTTGTTATGGGGAAGAAGATTGTGATCACTGAGGATCACATTGCAAGGTTAATCGGTTACAGTGGCGGTGGCGTCCGCTGTGTGGACATGGCTGAGAGATGTGCTGACGTGGGCGTGATAGCTGCAAGGATTTTCACCCATGGGGTGCCCAGCAGCAAGATCAAAGATCTGAAGGATCATTACAGAGTTTGGGCTAAGATAATTCTGGGGTGCTTCAACCATAGGAAGCCAACTAGTTCACCTGATTACATAAATGTGGATCAGCAGTTTCTGATCTACTTTATGGATCAGAAGGTAAAAATCAATTTGGCTCATTTTCTGTTCAACCACCTCAGAACAAGTGTGAAGGAAACCAGGGAAGAAGAAAGAACCAAGAGGGATTGGATACCCTTTGGAAGGTTGATATCAGATATTCTGACAGAGAATAGGCTGATAGAGCATCTGATAGAAGCTCAAGAGCTAAGCACCATTGAACCAACAGTTGGGAAACCTCTGAACGCGAAGAACTTAAAGAAAATGAAGTTGATAGAGAATATCCAAAAGGAACCCAGAGCTACACCTATTGCTGATATCACCAGCAGAAGAGTTCCTCTAAGTGACTTTCCTTTATTCTCTGAGATAGAATCTAAACCAGAGGTGGTTCTCAGATACTTGGATGCATGCAAGGCAGATGGTACAGATCCAAATCTGATTATCAAAGCTCTGCATCAACCTCAGCAAGAAGTGACTCTGAAGAAGACGAAGAAGACGAATGCACCTTCAGAAGGATCATCCCAGCAGACACCCAAGAAAAGAGGTAATTTATCTGCTGCTTCTGTTTTAAATTCTTCTACTATTCCAGCATATATTCCTCCTCAAACCTCTCATAGAATCTCAATCCCCATCCCTACAATAGATGAAACTGTACCAAAAGAGGACCCTTCTGAGGCATTAAAACTCAGAAGACCCAGAACCAAACATCCCAAACCAACAATCTCCACAACATCAGCAATTGACAAAGTGCTGTCTGACATTGATCAACACACTTCTGATCAACCAAACTCTGAACCACAAATTGTCCCTCCTCCACAACCAGAACAACAGCAATCTGCTGAAGAACCAGAACAACAACAACCACTCTCATCAATTCCAGAAGAACCCCTTATCCCTGAACAACCAGAAATTCCAACAACTTCTCCTCAACCAGCAATTCCGTCTCCCTCTCCTCAACCAGAAATTAATCCACCATCACCTCAACCAGAGTTTCATCAATCTGAAACTCCTTCTCCTCAACCATCTGAACCTCATTCACCACAACCATCACCTCTGGCAATCCAGCTGCCAGGTGGAACAACAATCACCTTGGCACAATTGCCATCCTCACCAGAATCTACACCACCAAATACTCCCAAAACACCACCCAGTCCAATCATAATTTCTGATTCTGAAACTCCATCTCCAAAACAAACTGCTGCCAAGAAAACCTCTGAAAACCCCAGCAGGACCTTCATAGACTTAACCAGTCTTGACCGTCTTGCTGATATGAAACATAAAATTGCCATCCCAAAACCAAAACAACCAGATGTTGGCTCTGGTATTATGAATTTTGAAACAGGTGTGCAGCAATGGATTGCTTCTTTGAAGCAAGTCTGTCCTGGAATGATTGACCCAGCTGCTTCTAATCAGCTCTGGTCACAATTCAGACTTTGGGTACGTGCTGAAGCCCTCAAGTTGCAGGATATCAACTATGAGCAGGCACAACAGAATTTCAGCAAGCTTCTGAATGAAGTTGGAAGTCAGCTTCTGAAAGAAGACGTGCTCCCTCTGGATAGTGAACCTTGGTCTGAGAAACAACTAGCTTCAAAGGTGCAACCAGAAGAAGACAAGACCATTCAAGCTGAAGAAAGTCAAGCAGAAGATGTTGCAGAAAGCTCTCAGAAGCTTCCTGCTTCTGATGCTTCTCAAGCTGCCTTGGACAGGCAGACTCTAGAAGAACTGAAGTTGAATGACATGTGTCTGCAGCAGAGGATGGATGAAAACGACCAGAAGATGAAAGAAAGAAAGGATGTGCAGGATAGCAAGATTGACACTGTTGTCAGCATGGTGCACAAGCAGAATGAGACTGCTGATCAGATCAAAGCCATGTTGGAGAACCTGTTCACACGCTTGCCTCCTCAACCTTAGTCTTTTTTCATTCATGTCTTTTTCATGTTTTCTTTGATTCTCTAATGTACTATTTGAATATGTTTTGTACTATTTTCATGTTTTGATTCTGAACCTTTCAAATATGACAAGTTTTTCTAATCTTAATTGTTTTAGCACTCACCTACACTTTTTGATTGCTGACAAAAAGGGGGAGAACAAGAATGATATTTTAAACAATAACGGTTAACTAAGACAAAAATTCTCAAACATTCTAACTCTATTACTTGAAAATGTTTTTTTTGTTTTGCTTAAAGTCTACAGGTACAAGGAAGCTCCTGGACACTTTGAAGACTAAAAGCTATGAAGCTCTGATTACTATGAAGCTCTGATCCGCTCTGAGACTCTGATCCAAAGCAAAGCTCTGACAAGAAAAGCTCTGATACGTTGATCTGAATCTTTGCTCTGATATGCTGATCTAAAGCTTCTGATAGTCAAAGACTCTGATACTCTGATGTTCAAAGAAAGGCAAAAATATCTGATCCTGAAGAACACTTGTAATCAAAGGGAAGTAATAAACTCAGGGGGAGTATCTCTCAACTCTGATATCTTTCTACTCCTTATCTTTTTACCTCTTACTCTGATGCATCTCTCTGATACCTTTTCACGTTATTTTCATTTAAAAATATCTAGTTTTTGTCATCATCAAAAAGGGGGAGATTGTTAGAACAAAGTTTGAATCTACTACCCTATATTTAAGTTTTGATGATAACAAAGTGAAAAGATATATTATGTATATGATTCATGTATGAACTATCTGCTGCCTAAAATTATTATGTTCTGACTTGCAGATACTCTGATGGATATAAGCAAGAACACACCTATTCAGCATCAGAATTTGGTTCCTGACATCAGCATCAGAAGTTGCCATATCAGAATGTCAGAATCAGATGATCAACTCACGTACATGCTGAAGCCTGATGAACAAGACTGCGCTCAATACTCTGATAAAGAAACACAATAGTTCATCAGCAGCTAAGCAGAGTCAGAATGAGCCAAGCCAGAACTTGCATTAAGTAAGCAACGGTACTGTGCATTGAAAGCAAATTAATACCAACGGCCTCATTCCAGACAAGATCTGCTCGATAAGGAAAGTTTGTTATTAGCATTGAATCAAGAATATTGCATCCAACGTTCAACATCTCAGTGCTATATAAACAAGACTTTGAAGATTGAAATGGCTAATGCTCTCCAAATCTCTACACGCATAAAAGCTGATCAAAATCTTCTTTCTCTCAGTTTTTTTGCTAAACTACACATTCTCATATTCAATCATTGTTTATCAATCTAGTTTCTAAGCTTTAATTTGTGTATACATCACAGTTGTGATACAGTTTTGTAGAAAACATTCACACACTTAGATTTGATTTCTTTGTAAGAAAGTGTCTCCTTGATAAACCGGGTTGTGGTTTGCATCAAGAAGGCTTCAGCAGTTGTTAAAGCAGTCTGTAATATTCAGTAAAATATAGTGGATTAAGACCTCGTTGGAGAGAGGCGAAATCACCTTGACGGGTGGAGTGGAGTAGTTTGAGATCAAACGAACCAGGATAAAAATATCTTGTTCATTGCATTAGATTTCAGTTTTACAATTCAACCCCCCCTTCTTGTGTTTTTCACTACTTCAGGAGGGTATTCTCTCAACCTTGGTCCAGTTCTATGACCCGATGTGTTATTGCTTTACTTTCCCCGACTATCAGTTGATGCCTATGGTGGAGGAATATTCTTATCTGTTGGATTTACCTATTACCAATCGTGTTCCTTTCACCGGTTTGGAGGGTGAGCCAAAATCACATGAGATTTCTGCTTTGATTCATCTGGGGAAGCCTGAGGTTGAAGCTCATATGACTACTAAAGGAGGGATTAGAGAATTACCAGCTCAGTTCTTATTGGAGAAAGCTCGTTACTTTTCCAGGATGAAGAGTACACTCGATTTTGAGGCCATCTTTGCTCTACTTGCTTACGGGTTGTTTTATTTCCTAATGTGGATAAGTTTGTTGACGTTAATGCTATCAGGATCTTCATGATTGGAAACCCAGTTCCTACATTGTTGGGAGATGCTTATTACTCTTTTCATCTTCGGAGTTCTTATCATGGGGGGATGATTATCTGTTGCACGCCTCTGTTATACCGGTGGTTTATTTCTTATATGCCTCAGTCTGATGCTTTCTGGGATGTCAGTAAGTCACCCCGTTGGGATCCTAAGATCATGGAACTTACTCACTCGGATATTGATTGGTATCATCGAGCTTACCATGATATAAAGATTGTTGATAGTTGTGGTAGTTTCCTCAATATACCTCTTCTTGGTACAAAGGGAGGAACTAACTACAACCATGTTCTTGCATAATGATAGCTTGGTTATCCAATGAGGGATAAACCAAATAGTATTCATTTGAGTAGTTTCTTTCTGAAGGAGGGAGAAGACCATAAGGAAGCTAGGGAACAGATTGCGAAGGCCTAGCGTCACATTCATAAGAAGAGTAGGAAATATTTGGGACTGAGAGGGGCTATTTCTTTGGAGCCATATCTTCAGTGGGTCCAAGCGAGAGTTATTCAGTTGAAGATGTCGTATTCCTGGGAAACACCTATGCCTGATTTGTTTGTGAAGACCACTACTCCATTATTGGATGATATAGAAGAGCTACAATTTGCTTTGGTTAGGATGCAGCAGGAAAAGGATGCTTGGAAGAATAAGTTCCAAACTTTAGAGATTTCCTATAGAGCAGACTTGAAGGAGAAAGACGACTTGATTGAGATTCTTGAGAGTCGGGCTGTAGAGATGATGGAGAGGCAAGGGGATTTATTTTCTCCTAAGCCTCAGTCAGATGCTAGTTGCTCACTTCCTAATTCAGGTGATTAGAAGGAGGTTGCCACCAGATATGCCGAAGAAAACCAGAGGTTGAAGGCTCAAATTGCCAGGCTTACAGGGAAGCACCAACGTATAGAGTAATCTCCATCAGCTTTGCTTCTTAGAGTTTTAGACTTTATTTTCATCTTGTACTTGGGATTATTGAAACTTGTAATCCATTTTGAAGTTATCATAATAATTTTTTTTCCAGTATTTCAAATACGTTATTACTTTGATATTTGTAATATGTCTATAAATCTTAAAGTCCCTTGAAATATTAAAATAAATCATGTGCATTGCATATCATGCATCATATTACACATATTTATTGCATTTCTTGGCATATCCAGGTATCTTACTAAGCTTCTTTACTTCGTTCAGCAAGTTGTCTCACCACTACAACACTCGAGCTAATTTCAGAAGGAAGATGGACAACTTAGAATAAGAGAATCGCGAGCTGTGCGAGGAGGTTTCTGCTTTAAAGGCCGGCATGGCCAATATCATTACTCTGATGGAATCTCTGGTGGCTTCTCAGAATCAGCCACGGAGTGTTCAACCTAAACCAACAAGGGTTACTACTGAAGCTCCAGCTGTTCCTGTGTCTGCTACTCCAGCTGTTGTTTAGAATCACATGCCTCAAGGTTATCCATGGGGAATGACATAGAACTTTGTGCCTGAAAGTTTCAATCTTGGTCCTCAAGAAGCTCCAGTTATTCATACTACTGTTACTCCCGCACCTCTTGTGATGCATGTTATTGCTGCTGTTGCACCTCCTTCGGTGAATATGGTTACATTTCTTAATGATAATATGTGTCCTCCTTTTCCTCCACCAAGTGAAGACTTGGGTCTTTATGACAAAATGGATGATTTTCAAGAGCAGTTTGACAAGATGCAGAGGGAGATGAAGTCCCTCATGGGAAAGGAATTGTTCGGGAAGAATGTGAATAATTTATGCTTGGTCCCTAATGTTAAGATACCTGCAAAGTTTAAAGTCCCGAAATTTGAGAAGTACAAGGGCAAAATTTTCCCTCGTGCTCATCTTGTGATGTATGTAAGGAAAATGTCTACCCATACTGATGAACAGCGTCTGCTGATTCACTTTTTTCAGGATAGTTTGACTGGTGTTGTGCTGAAGTGGTATATGACTTTGGATATCGTTAATATCCATACTTTCAATGACTTGGGAGAAGAATTTATCAGACAATACAAAGACAACATGGACATGGCACCTGGCCTTGATCAACTCGGGGCCATGGTCTAGAAAGGCAGGGAATCATTCAAAGAGTATACACAGAGATGGCGTGAGGTATCCGCCCAAGTGATTCCTCCCATGGAAGAGAAGGAGATAACTAAGATTTTCTTGAAGACTCTGGGTGCTTTTTACTATGAGAGGATGGTAGCAAGTGCGCCAAGTGACTTTACTGAAATAGTAGGCATGGGTATCCGCTTAGAAGAGGCTGTAAGAGAAGGCCGTCTAACGAAGGGTGAAAGTTATGGAAATACGAAGAAGCCATCCTATGGGTTTTCCAAAAAGAAGGAAGGAGATAAAAATGTTGTTATGAAAGAAAGAAGGGTTAATCCTCCTAGAAGAAGTTATCAGCGTCATCAGCAAGTTGCCTCAGTTACTCCAGTTATTGGTGTAGCTCAAACCACCGTTACTTATCAGAGACCATCCCAGCATGGGAATCAAGGGTACAATCAGAGAAGGGAGAGTTATGAACCTATCCCTATGAGTTATACAGAGTTACTATCGGCGTTAATTCAGAAGAAGTTGGTTCATACCCGACCATCTCCCATTGTACCATCACTGTTGCCTTGGTATTATAAGGTAGACCAAACATGTGCTTTTCATCAGGGAGCACCAAGGCATAATGTTGAGAACTGCTATCCTTTGAATACTGAAGTACAGAAGTTGGTGAAGTTTGATATTCTATCTTTCAAAGATGTGTGCCCTAATGTGAAAGACAATCCTCTACCCAAGCATGGAGGAGAAAATGTTGTAAACATGGTGGCCAGTTGTCCAGGCGACTTCCGGATTTTTGGTATTAATTTGGTTAGAGGAGATTTGGTTAAAATGCATGCAGACCTCTATGAATTTAGCTACTATACGCGTGATCATGCCAGTTGTGCTATTTGCAGTACAGACATACAGGGTTGTTGCAAGATAAAGGCTGAGATGATGGATGAGGGCCTCATCCACATAATCAGGCCTAGGGAAGAGTATAAAGAGGAGGTAAACATGGTTTCTGGATGTCCTGGAGAGTTTACAATTTTTGATGTGGAGTATATGAATGAGGATCTTGTACAATTGCATGCTACTTTCTGCCACATGGCTGGTCAAGTGGAACATCAGTATAGATCTTGCCGAATTTGTTGTCGGGACTCCCGAGAATGTTCAATTGTGAGAAAAGGTGTTCAGTTGTTGTTATACAATGGAACCATGAAGGTTACAGGTCAAAGGAATAATTACCATGAAGTTGATGTGATTGAGGTCGTTTGGCTGAAGAAGAGTCGGATAATGAGTATGCCTCTGCAGATGAGTATTTCTCCTCATATGAGGATTTTTTTTTCCATAGATGACTCCATAATGACTGATTGTGTTGAAGAAGGGGTAAATGTCATTGTGCCTTTTTTTGTTGCACCCGCCCATTTTGAAGTTGAATATCATAGAAATCCAGCTATTACTCCATTGGTGATTAGTTTGTCGGGTCATGTTCCCTACAAGTCAGATAAGGTTGTACCCTACAAATATAATGCTACAATGTTAGAGGATGGTGTGGAAGTTACCATCCAGCCAATGCCTGATGTTAGAAATATTGTTGAGACTAGAAGAGTGACCCGCATTGGTCGTGTATTTGCACCAGTTATTCGTGGGGATATTAGTACTGGAAAGAAAATTGTTGAAATTGTTGAACCCAAGAAGGAAGTGGGTGAATCTAGTGGAGTTACGCTAGATAAGGAGGTGGATGATATTTTGAAGATAATCAAGATGAGCGACTATAGAATTGTGGATCAGCTATTGCATACTCCTTCAAAAATATCTATCTTGGCTTTATTGATGAACTCCTCTTCTCACAGAGAATCTTTGATGAGGGTATTGGACCAAGCTTTTATGGAGAGTGATATGCCAGTGGACCAATTCAGCAATGTAATAGGGAACATTACGTCATGTAATAACCTGAGTTTCTGCGATGATTAATTTCCCGATGAAGGAAGGAATCACAACCTGACCCTCCGCATCTCTATGAACTGCAAGAATGATTCACTATCCAATGTGTTGATTGATAATGGATCTGCATTGAACGTTATACCGAGGAGCACACTTATGAAGTTGAAATATCAAGGAACGCCCATGCGCCAAAGTGGCATTATTGTGAAAGCGTTTGATGGATCAAGGAAATCTGTTATTAGTGAATTGGACTTGCCTATTCGTATAGGCCCACATTTGTTTCAGATTACTTTCCAAGTCATGGATATTATACCCGCTTACAGCTGTTTGTTGGGATGGCCGTGGATACATGAGGCATGGGCTGTAACTTCGACTTTACACCAGAAGCTGAAGTTTGTACGTGAAGGAAAAGTGGTAATTATAAATGGAGAGCAGGCATTATTGATATCTCATTTGTCCTCTTTCAGCATTGTGGAGGCGGATGAAGCTGCTGTTGGAACCCAGTTCCAAGCTTTATCCATTTACAACATAAGAGGAAATGAGAATTCTATGGTTTCGCTTAAGGATGCGCAACAGGTTGTGTGTAATGGCCATAGTGAAGTTTGGGGACAGATTGTGGATCCACCTGTAAACAAGAATAGAGCTGGCTTAGGGTTCTCTGTGAAGAATGATAAAGGTAAGGGCATGAAACCGAAGTCTGTTGCAGGCAAGTATCAAGACATCTTCCGTAGGGGAGGTTATCTTCATCCAACTGTTTTCAGAATTAATGCCATTGTGGAAGATGAAGCAGAGCCAGAAATGCCAAATTATGTGACGCATGGAGTTAGGGTTCAAAACTGGATCACCATTAATGTTCCCTCTTGCATACATGTTTCAAAGTAATTTGTTTGTGTTAATATTTTTGAAAATCTTTCACTCTTCCCAAGGTAAAAAGTATTAATATTGTACGAGCTTATCTGTTTGTTGTGACTTTTAAAATCAATAATAAAAGTTATCTTTGTTTCCCAAATTGTGTTTTTATTTTTTGTTTTTTCTTGGAAAATGGTAATCAGAAGAAAAAAAACGTTTCAAAATAAATAATAACTGAAATTCAATCTGCGTGATCACTTGTTATATGTGTCAGTTTCTAAAAGCAATCATAAATCCTATGTGCAGATTAATTAAAAACCCCGTTGAATACAATGACTCTGCACCCTCTCCCAACTTTGAATGCCATGTGTATGGGGCCGAAGAAAAAGACTATGATGAGATTCCAGAAGAAGTCTCACGGTTGCTTGAGCGCGAGGAGAATGCCATTCATCCATATAAAGAGCCATTGGAAGTAATTAATTTAGATTCAGAAGAAGATCTGAAGGAAGCCAAGATCGAAGCATTGTTGCATCCTGATGTGTAGAGCAGGTTTATTGAAATATTGAAAGAGTATGTGGGTATTTTTGTTTGGTCTTATCAAGATATTCCTGGTCTAGATACAGATATTGTAGAGCACCATTTGCCACTTAAGCCAGAGTGTCCACCAATCAAACAGAAGTTACGAAGAACTCA
Source organism: Vicia faba (assembly GCA_948472305.1). Taxonomy (NCBI): domain Eukaryota; kingdom Viridiplantae; phylum Streptophyta; class Magnoliopsida; order Fabales; family Fabaceae; genus Vicia; species Vicia faba. Next base: position 839,107,003 of record OX451739.1, read on the forward strand.
CCCAGATATGGAAGTGAAGATCAAAGAAGAAGTTCTAAAGAAAATTAATGTTGGTTTTCTTGTGAAATCAGTGTACCCTCAATGGATTGCCAATATTGTCCCAATACCGAAGAAAGACGGAAAAGTTCGCATGTGCGTAGATTATAGAGATCTAAATAAAGCTAGTCCAAAATATGATTTTCCATTACCACACATTGATATGTTAGTGGATAGCACAGCAAAATTCAAAGTTTTCTCGTTCATGGACGGATTTTCCGGGTATAATCAGATAAGAATGGCTCCTGAGGACATGTAAAAAACAACGTTTATCACACCTTGGGGAACATTCTGTTACAGAGTGATGCCCTTCGGGTTGAAGAATGCTGGTGCAATGTACCAGAGGGCTATGACAACCCTATTCCATGATCTGATGCACAAGGAAATTGAGGTATATGTTGATGATATGATTGCTAAATCCCAGACTGAAGAAGGGCATATAGAAGATTTGTTGAAGTTGTTTCAGCGTTTGAGGAAGTATCGTCTCCGCTTGAATCCAAATAAATGTACCTTCCGTGTTCGATCAGGGAAATTGTTGGGTTTCATTGTTAGCCAGAAACGAATTGAAGTTGACCCTGATAAAGTCCAAGAAATTCAAGAAATGCCAGCGCCAAGAACTGAGAAGCAAATCAGAGGGTTCCTCGGGCGTTTGAATTATATCTCCAGATTAATTTCCCATATGACTGCAACGTGTGAATGGATCTTGAAGTTGTTAAAGAAAGATCAAGGTTGTGTGTGGACAGATGACTGCCAAAGGGAATTTGAAAGTATTAAAGAATATCTTCTTGAACCTCCTATCTTGCTTCCTCCTGTTGAAGGAAGACCATTGATTATGTATCTGACAGTGTTAGATAATTCCATGGGCTATATTCTGGGACAACAAGATGAAACTGGGAAGAAAGAGCATGCCATTTATTATCTTAGTAAAAAGTTTACTGATTGTGAGTTGTGGTATTCCATGCTGGAAAAGACATGTTGTTCTCTGGCCTGGGCGGCAAAGCGTTTACGGCAGTATATGTTGAATCACACTACTTCGTTGATCTCCAAAATGGATCCAATCAAGTACATTTTTGAAAAACCTGCTCTTACTGGGAGAATTTCCCGCTGGAAGATGCTGTTATCTGAATATGATATCGAATACCGCACTCAAAAAGTTATTAAAATCAGCGTGTTAGCAGATTATCTTGCACACAAGCCAGTTCATGATTATCAGTCTGTGAAGTATGACTTCCCCGATGAGGATGTGATGTTTTTGAAAGTAAAAGATTGTGATGAACCATTGCCTGAGGAAGGTCCTGATCTTGAATCTCGTTGGAAGATGATATTTGATGAAGCTGTGAATGCTTATGGTAAAGGAATTGGTGTTGTGATTGTCACTCCAAATGGATCGCACATTCCTTTCACTGCAAGGTTGACGTTTGATTATACTAATAATATGGCAGAATACGAGGCTTGCATCATGGGTCTCGAGGAAGCTATTGATCTCAGAATTAAAATTCTAAATGTGTATGGCGATTTAGCCTTGGTAATAAATCAGATTAAAGGAGAGTGGGAAACGCGTCACCCCAGCTTGATCCCCTACAAAGATTAAGCTAGAAGGTTTTTACCCTTCTTTAATAAAGTTGAATTCCATCACATCCCTAGAGATGAAAATCAAATGGCAAATGCTCTGGAAATTGTGGCTTCTTTGTATCAAGTAAATACTTGGAATGACATACCTCGAATTATAGTTCAGCGACTAGATAGGCCTTCTCATGGGTTTACAACAGAGGAGGTAGCATATGAGAAACCTTGGTATTATGACATCAAGCATTTTCTTCAGACTCAGGAATACCCAGTTGGTGCATTGAATAAAGATAGAAAGACATTGAGAAGATTGGCTGGCAGTTTCTTCCTCAGTGAAAATGTGTTACACAAGAGAAATTAGGACATGGTCTTGCTCAGATGCGTGAATAGACACGAAGCAGATATGTTGATGCATGAGGTTCCTGAAGTTTCATTTGGCACTCATGCCAATGGATCTTCGATGGCTAAAAAGATGCTAAGGGAAGGTTACTATTGGCTGACAATGGAATCTGACTGTTACAAATTTGTAAAAAGTTTTCATAAATGCCAGATTTATACGAACAAAGTTCATGTGCCTCCGACACTTCTCAATGTTATTTCTTCCCCATGGCCTTTCTCTATGTGGGGTATTGACATGATTGGAATGATAGAACCCAAAGCTTAGAATGGACACCATTTTATTTTAGTAGTGATTGATTACTTCACCATATGGGTGGAAGCAGCTTCATGTGTTAATGTTACTAAGCAGGTGGTTATGCGCTTCATTAAGAATAATCTTATATGTCGGTATGGTATGCCAAGCAGAATTATCACCGACAATGGCTCGAATCTGAACAACAAGATGATGACGGAACTTTGTGAGGAATTCAAGATCTTCCATCACAACTCATCTCCGTACAGGCCGAAGCTGAATGGGGCTGTTGAAGCCGCTAATAAGAATATCAAGAAGATCATCCAGAAGATGGTTGTTACTTATAAAGATTGGTATGAAATGTTCCCTTTTGCTTTGCATGGATATTGGACATCTTTCCGCACTTCAACAGGAGCAACCCCAATCTCCCTTGTGTATGGAATGGAAGCGGTACTCTCAATCGAGGTTGAGATTCCCTCTTTGCGTGTGATAATGGAAACCAAGTTGTTAGAGGCTGAATGGGTCCAGAACAGGTTGGACCAATTGAATTTGATTGAAGAGAAGAGGATGACCGCTTTGTGTCATGGGAAGTTATATCAGAAGAGGATGAAGAAAGCTTTTGATAAGAAGGTTAAACCTCGTGAATTCAGAGAAGGCGACCTCGTGCTCAGGAAGATCATGTCTTTTAACATTGACTCTAGGGGCAAGTGGACTCCCAATTTTGAAGGCTCGTATGTTGTCAAGAAAGCCTTCTTTGGAGGCGCATTAATTCTTGAAACTATGGATGGCGAGGAGTTCCCACGTCCCATGAACATTGATGTAGTCAAGAAATACTTCGCCTAAATAAATAAAAGAATAGATCGCTAAGTTGAAAACTCAAAACGGCGGCTTAGGAAAACAAGAGCGTCTCGGTTAGCCGAAAACCCGAAAGGGCAGTCTAGGCCAAAATTAGAGGCATAAACAGAATAAATTTCCTGCTAAGTTAACCCGCAAGGGCAGCTTAGGAAAAAGTTAGGGACTTTCTTGGCAAGTAACTACATTAGACAAGACTTGATCATTGAAGCAACAACCTTCTTGGATCCTCACCATACTTCAACTGAAGTTGCTGCTCAGGATTTCAAAAGTTATTAGAGGGGATAGTTGTCATTGTATCTCAATGTATCTTTTCCATTATATATTACCATTTTCTGAACTTTGTAACCATCCATGGAGTCTCGCCGTTCGCAGACTACCATTCTATCAATAAAATTTGAGCTTTTACCCAATTCTTTGTATTTCTTATTTTATTTATCTTGCAAAGACTCCATTTATTATTGATAATTATTTTCAAAGCGAAAAGATTAAATAACAAAATTGGTGATTCAAGAGGAAAATAAAAGTGGTGATCCCGGGAATGGATGAACTCCAATAGTTTTGAGAAGTTTAGTTTCCCCCGGGAAGGTTTTCTCAGGATGTTTTCGCTGTATTGGGTTTGTGACTCCAGTGTCCCAAGTCAAGTCTTGGTTCATTTTTCTTCTTTTTTGAGTTTGCATGATATGAAGACTCAATCCAAGATTCTCCAGTGAAGGCTTCACTCATTTGATAGAAGTCCTTTCTCGCCAGATAAGTTGGCGTAATAATTACTATCGAAGAAAACGTATCTTCGATTTCCCCATTGAAGAACGTATATTGGTTTCCCCTCGATGATGTGGTGTTGACCTCCCCAATGAAGTCAACACGAAGTCCCCAGTGGGTGTCTCGATGATGAAGCATTATCTCCCTTAGTGAAGTTTGTATGTTTTTTCTCCTTTAAGGTGGGCCTGAATTCCCTGGTGAATGTTTTGACGATTTGGTTTCCATCTTCCTTATTCGAGATCAGTTTTGCAATCCCCAGTAGAAGTGATACACTTGAAAACATTTATTTCCTCATTGAAGTCTGAGTGCTACTCCTTGGTGAAGCCTGGAGAAGGATGTTATACCCGTGAATCTATATTGTTTTGTCGCTATATTATGTTTCTCCCCAATAAAGTTAAGTCATGTAGTAGGACTTTGTTTCCTCAGTTGGTACTTATTTTCTTTTGGGATGATCGTCTTGGATGTGATTTGGCCGAGTGTTGTGTGCGCTCGAGTTGGTTTTGTTTGTTTATCCCCAGTATTATATGTCTGTTTTGTAAGAATATACATAATAACACTCATACATTCATAGATACATTATACATAGTTAAATTTAGCAAATCCTTGCTCATTCACATTCGCTAATATTTTGACATATTACCTTGTTTTGCAGAGCTGTGTTATCCTCTCCTCAATAGAGTGTCAGCCATAAGTAGAAAGTGTATATTCTTTCAATTTCCCCACTGAGTTATCCCTCGTGGAAGATTTTTGCTTTAGCCTTTCTGTACAGCTCCTTGTCTGGATGGATTTGGTTTTCCCTCTTGAGTTTATTTCTCAAAGGATGTATTTTGGAAGACCGTTTTATTCCAGTTTATTTCTTGTTTGAACCTTTGTTCCTCAGCAATATTATTACTTTGGATTTCTGCAAGCTTCGAGTTTTGTTTTCAGAATGTGCATTTATTTTGCACGAGAAGGCTTTATCTCCCCAGTAGGAATATGTTGGCATTTCCCTAGGAAGTCATATCTCTTTCCCTAGAAAGCCATATTATTTTCCCCATGGAGTCATTTTACAATCCTTCCTATAACAACAAATAGCATGTCTCTTTATTTGAGTAACTTATACTTCCCCGTAAATGTCGACGTACTTTTTTTTAAATTTTTTTTTGCTACCTTCTCTATGAGTGGATAGTTTGCAGTTTGTTGACAAATTACTCCAGTGGATGGCCAGTCGTTCAATATCATAGAGACAGCTCGTTAAGAAATCTTTGTAAGTGGTAGTCTCTTTATTGGAGATAGCTTATACATTACCCTTTCCAGGCAAAATGCCTTAGTTAAAGAAGAAGTTGAGACCCGTTCTAGGTGAAACGGCAGAATTTTGGAGAAAACTTGTTATCTTTTTTATACCCTCAATGAACATTGGTAGTTCATCTTAAGTGAATGGTGATGCTATGACATATTCTATTTCTACCTTCAATGAAAGTTGGTAGGTCACCTTTAGTGAAAGTTGGTGATGGTTGTCTTTTTGCTATCTTCAGTGAACGTTTGTAGTTCATCGTCAGTGAACGGTGATGTTATGATATATTCTCTTTCTACCTTCAATGAAAGTTGGTAGGTCACCTTCAGTGAAAGTTAGTGATGGTTATCTTTTTTCTATCCTCAGTGAGTGTTGGTAGTTCATCGTACAGTGAACGGCGATGCTATGATGTATTATCTTTCTACCTTCAGTGAAAGTTGGTGGGTCACCTTCAGTGAAAGTTTGTGATGGTTATCTTTTTGCTACCCTCAGTGAACGTTGGTAGTTCATCATCATTGAACGGCGATGCTATGATATATTCTCTTTATACCTTCAATGAATGTTGGTAGGTCACCTTCAGTGAAAGTTGGTGATGGTTATGTTTTTGCTATCTTCAGTGAACGTTGGTATTTCATCGTCAGTGAACGGAGATGCTATGATATATTCTATTTCTACCTTCAGTGAAAGTTGGTGATGGTTATCTTTTTCCTTTCTTCAGTGAACGTTGGTAGTTCATCATCTGTGAACGGTGATGTTATGATGTATTCTCTTTCTACCTTCAGTGAAATTTGGTTGGTCACCTTAAGTAAAATTTGGTGATTGTTGTACCCCAAAATTTGCCCTCTCATTTAATCAAGATTTCCCCTCACAAGACTCTTTGGGCTCAAGACCAAGCTAGGGTTTGCTCTGCTCAAGACATCTCCTTGCACTGATGACATGAAATTAGGGTTTGAGTTTGCACAGGTATTTTTGGACTTTCAATGCTCAAAGTGACTTTCATACTTAATTTTGGACTTATAAGATTGCCTCTACCAAGTTTCAAGCCTTGAATCAAATTTTTGCCCAGTCAATTGGACAGTTGACCTAGAAATCAGCTGTATTGGGGAAAAAGTGAAATGTGGCCAATTTACAGTCAAACCTCATAATTTTTTATCCACATCAACATTATAGACTCATATGAACCATTTGATCAAGTTTGGATCACAACCCCTCAAGAAATTTGATCAGATCATCAAAAGGGCAAAATGGTCATTTTTACGGTTTTGATTGTATAAGGGCAATTTCTGATTTTTCACCTAGCCAATGGCAAATTGAGTTCAATTATGGATTCAAGGACTCAATGGCATCATATTGACCTATTCACAAGGTTCAAAAGATCTCAAATGCATTGGATTGATAGATGAATTTTCCAGTCAACTAATCAAAAATCAATTGTACACTGAAAAGTTAAACTTTGACTTTTTGGTCAAAATCAAGTGCCAGGGGTCATTTTTCACCAAGATGAGTCAAAAAATGAAACTTGTTCATCAAGAAACCTAATTTTGCAAATTAGGGTTTAAGATTAAAAAATTTCATAACTTAGAATTTTTCTAAGTTATGAAATTTTCTTATTTTTTCCCAACTTTGCCCAACATTTTCACCATGATGCAATTGGATTCAAACAAAACTTCCAACATGAAAGTTGTAGTCCTCCACAGAATCTACAACTTCAATTCACAAAGTTTTCCCAAAAGAAGCTTGGATCGCAATTTATGATTTTTGGAACAAGGGTCCATGAAACTTTTAACTTAGTGAAATTTTGCCTTAGTTTAGGCCGGATTTTGACCTATCTTCATGGCAATTTTTCACATAGTTCCACTTGTAATCTCAAAATTAATTTCAAAGATGGATTGTAGAGCATGTTACAAGCTTTCCAAAATCTCCAAGAACTATCCAAAATCATTTAGGGTTATGGAGAATCGAAGGTTTTAATTTGACAAAAACTCACTTTGATCCATGGCATTTTCATGTTGGCTACAAGTTGCAATTTCTGTCCAGCCTCACTTGTACTTGCTCACAGGTCTTTAAACCCTTCCACACTCAAAAATTGAATTCAAACTCAATGGTCTAAGGCATTATTCTGATCAATGGAAGTTTACACAAGAGTTTAATCTATTTTTGGCAAAAAGTGAACTATGCCATTTTGATAAAGGCAACTTTATGTCAACTTGCTTCCCTTGAGCCTTGGACCTCTCTCTTTGAAGAAAAAAAGTTCCATAAACTTAGGCAAAGGTACAACCATCTTGTGCACGCTTGGAGATAGCCTGTACAGGGCTGTCTTGTATCACTTCACACTTTTACTTCAAAACCACGTAAACTTGCAAAATAGTCATATCTTTGAAATCTGATAAGAACAAAGTTTGTAAGCACTTGAAACAACTTTTTCATATTGCCTTGAGCCAGAAGCACGAGCTATCAAACCCTCAAGCCTTCCAAAACATAAAAACACCTTCTTCTTGCAAAACAGGGCAGTTTCTGCATTTTCACTTCCATCTCACAAACCACTCGTGTGTTTGTCCCAAACCAGTTCCAATACATTCCATATAACCCACCTAAGCTATCCCAACCATTGGCCATTGACTGTAACTCCATTTGAAAGCTTCACCATTTCTGATTTCAGCTTGTGCAGGTTGACTTCTACAGGCTTATTCAAGCAAGCTCAAAGCAAACAAGGCATTGGGGAAGGTCAGAGGAAGTTCAGGCAAGCTCACAAACATCTCAGGCCTCATTGAAAACCTCCACATTGCCATACACGAGTTCAACTGAAACAGGTATTTTCCAACTTTCTATCTCTCTATTTAGGAATCATTAGGCTTAGGTTTGTGAATAAAAAATGTAGTACTCATTGCCCTCAAGCTGTACATATGCATAGATTTCATTTAAGTTAAGTGTGCTGAGAGAATTTGATTGATGAACATTCTGAAAAAGTTAGGTTAGAAATTAGGGCCAGAGAAATTCTCTCTGGTCTTTGAGAGTTAGATTAAGTTTTTTATATGGTTAGAATCGTATGATCATGCTCTATAACTTTCATGTTGCAAGTTTTCGTTTTTAAGCACAAATGCAGGAGATACGAGTTTGTACACATAAGGCACGTGTTTTTGTTTGAACAATGGTTGAAGATGAAGTAGCTGGGCTGGGTCTGGCTATTTCTCACTTTTGGCACCCCCCAGCTTGCTGATTGCACCCCCCAGGCCCATTTCATTATTTTTTTTATATTTTTTCTATTTCATTTACATTTCTGATTTTATTTTATTTTTTCTAAACATAAAAAATTACCAAAAACATTTTCATAAATTTTCACATTTTATTTTATTATTTTTATTATTTTTTAAACATAAAAATAATTATTAAATAGTATATACTTTTATTTTCTTTAATAAAAACTTGAAAATAATACATAAAAATATTATATTCTTATTTTTAATATTTACATACTTAAATAATATTTTTTCTAATATATTTTTATTTTTTTGACATTTGTATATATTTTATTGTTTTATTGTACATAAATAATATATATATATATATATATATATATATATATATATATATATATATATATATATATATATATATATATATATATATATATATATATATATATATATATATATATATATATATATATATATATATATATATATATATATATATATATATATATATATATATATATATATATATATATATATATATATATATATATATATATATATATATATATATATATATATATATATATATATATATATATATATATATATATATATATATATATATATATATATATATATATATATATATATATATATATATATATATATATACTTTCTTAAAACAAATTAGGATTTCCACCCTTAATAAAAATAATATTTTATTTGCTTAACATATTAAATATTATATTTTTACATATATAAAAATAATACAAAAACATTTTTTGCATATTTATAATATTTTGCATATTTATATTTTATTGCTTATTTAATTATGGTTTATTTATCATTTGAGCAAAGAAATTCAATTTGGTTGTAATAACTTAGGGTTTTAATTTCTTGCAAAATAATCCCCTATCCAAAATTGTATCCCCCTCCCCATATCAATGTTGTAATAGCTTAGATTTATTTTATGCATTTATAGCTTTCAAATATGCCATGATAGAGATTAGGGTTTGTATGCAATATCCAAAATCAAAACAAATAGCTAGACCTAATACAAGACAAAGATGCATGAAAATGACAACACAATGCACACATGCACCCCTAGGGTTTCATCCACTTGTTGCCTTTAAAATGGCCATGGTATGCATGTTGAGTATCTTGGCAAAACAAAAACAAAACAAAAGATCATAGTCCCTCGATGACGCTATCTTAGTTGCCTATACAAAATGATCTAGTCCCTCAAAAATTTGCTAAGATACTTAGCACAATTGCTATCATGGTCAATACGATGACCCGCGCCTGTCCCGTTTAACATCTAAATACAAGGTTGTTTACCAAATGCAATGGTAAAACAACACTGTCAAAAGGGTTAAAAATGTGTAGGAAAGACTCTTGAGTAGATAGGGTAGACAACTCTTAGTTACTTGATCAAAACTTGCAACAACATCCTTCCTATTTTTAAACACACCTCACAACACAATTTCAAAACATTTCCCAAAACAAACTTTCAAACTTTCAAACATTGAAACATCTTTTCAAAAGACAATACATCTTTGTATACATTCAAACAAGAATCATTACAAAGGTTTCCACAACGATGGCCTCTTTTCAAAACATTTTCAAAAACCACACACAAAGCACCATTTCAAACAATTGAAAAGCAAAAGCAAGTGATCTAAACAAGTAACTAGAGCCCATGGATAACCATGGATGAAAAGGGTGCTTGCACCTTACCTTTTCATAATCTACCCCCCGAACCCAAGAAAACATCTCAAAGGTCTTTCCTGTGCTTTTTGACATTTCCTTTGGATAAAATAAAAAGTCGGTGGCGACTCTTGATAAACTGAAACATTTGCGAACACAAACGTAAAACCTCAAGTCAGTTCTCCCACCGTATCACAGAGCTGGCGACTCTGCTGGGGAATTTAATAAAAGTGGGTTTACCTTAGGGTTTAGATCACCTTTACATGCTTACCTTATTTGCTTTGATTGCTTTACATTTGGTTCTATTGTTTGGGTTTGAAATCCTCTACCCGGATTTGGGAAACATTCATAGGTAAATAGCGATACGTTATGGAAACTGTGCGGGGTATACCGACATGGTTGAAGCAATAGCTATATTAGTGCGACATATTTGTGGGTACCGGTAGCCTTTGAGTCAATCAAAGAGAATATGGGGCCGCTGAGTGATGTCATGAAGCACTAATGGACTTTTAGAACCTTTACTTGACCATCTTGGACTTATTAGGAGTAGTGAGATGCCCGACTTTGGTACAGTCTGAAGTTGGTAGATACTCGATACTACACTCATTGAGGGTTGTTTTCTTGGAATATTTCGGTCGCCAGTAAAGTGGCTAAACTGAAACAATGAACACAAAAAATAATCCAGTGATATTGAGCTCCTTAGAACCAGATTACTATTTATAGGACAGGTTGAGCCAACTAAACTTCAAGAGGGTACTTACCTATGAAACCCCGTGCATGCATGGAACTAGGATCTTGTGTGATTTGTTTGTACATATACTTGTGCATACATCATAAACATCATGAAGCATCATATGCATCCACTAACCATTTCAAGGGTTTGGATCTTTATCTTTGTTCCTGTTTTGTAGGTTATGGAATCACTCCGCAGGAAAACAATCCATGTCAACCTTGTGAGAATCCCTCCTCTACTCAAGGAGCTTGCTTCCAAGATTCCATAGAATTCTCCCTTCACTGAAAGACATGGTAGACTTCTCAACTTGGTCAACTCCAACATTGAAGAAGACATGGTGAAAGTTCTATTCCAGTTCTTTGACCCCCTACACCACTGCTTCACATTTCTTGATTACCAACTAGTGCCTACTTTGGAGGAATTTTCTCAACTCCTGAGGATTCTTATTCTCCATCAACTACCCTACAATGGTACGGAAAGAGAGCCAAAGCCTGAAGATGTTGCTCAAGCCTTACACTTGCAACCATCTGATATCAAAGGTCATTGGGAAACCAGAAGTGGTGTCAAGGGTTTCTTGGCAAAGTTTCTGTTTGAGAAGGCACAAGACTGTTGGAATTCTCTAGATCTGCAAGCTTTTGAGGAAATTGTAGCACTTCTCATCTATGGATTGGTTTTGTTCCCAAACCCTGATCAGCTTATAGATGTGAATGTTGTCAAGATTTTCATATATCGGAATCCTGTGCCTACATTGCTTGGGTATATCCTCCACTCATTTCACACACGAACAATGAGGAAAAGAGGTGTTCTCATGTGCTGTCCTCCTCTTATAACAAGGTGGTTTATTTCTCACCTTCCCCAGTCAGTCTTGAAGAATGAGCAAGGCTTGAGGTGGTCAAAACGGTTGATGACTCTTACACATTCTGATGTTCATTGGTGTTCTCGGTCCAGAGAAAATGTCATCATCATTGATCATTGTGGGGAATTCCCTAATGTTACTTGGCATTAGGGGAGGAATTACCTACAACCCCTGCTTGGCTCTGAGACAATTTGGGTATGCCCGAAGGGATGGCCCTCATGATATGCTGATTCCAGACTTGGTTTTTGACTTCGACAATGACGATCGAGGACTTCGACAATGGTTCATCCGAGCTTGGAGGATGCCCAACATGGTAGACAGTAAGACCTTGGGACACGAGAATTCCATCCCTCTTGAGCCTTACCTCAAGTGGGTACGAACCCGCGCCCAAAGTCTTATGATGCCTTACCCCCACATTCTGCCTGTGATCAAAGAGCCTGTTATGGAAGGAGAGGTTCCATACACCCTCCTACATCCTGACATGCCAACATCACTTGAAGATTTACAAAGGAGTTGGATACAGCTCAAGGGAGAATGTGATACGTTTGAAGCCCAATTTTACGCCAGTGAGAAGAAGGTTTTAGAACTTACTTGTCAACTTCATGAAGAGCAGACTCTCAGCACCTATGTCGCACCAAAGAGGATGCGCAACGTCTTTTTATATTAGAATTTTGTATTATTTTGCCCATGGGGCATTTATGTACTAACAAATTCTTCTTATTAATATGACGTGTGTTCTTTTTGGTTTGCAACAACTTTGAATTTCAGAATCCTTGAATGCATTACATGAATAACATATCATTAATCATATGCATAAGCAGGTCTTCACACCAGGTTTCCTTATCTCTCTGTTGTTTATTTCAGCAAGATGGATATAGAGCAGACGGTCAAAGACCTACAGGCGCAGAATTCATAGTTCCAACAGCTACTCATGACCTTGGCAAAGGGTCAGGATGAGCTCAAAGGTCTACTGGAAAAGGAAAAGGAGAAAAAGAAAAAGAAAAGAGTTGGTGTGGCTACTATGGGAAGAAGATTTGAGAACCAAGCTAGAAGGGTCCTGGATTTCCCCTCGACATTTGATGAAGGGGTAGGAAAAGGAAAGGGAGTTGCAGTGCCCTCCGAGTCTGAGGCTGAAGAAGAAGAAGAAGAAGAGGATAAAGATTACTCTGAGCAGCAGTACCCTCTTGCTGACGACAAGTACAAGAATATGGAAGAGCGTCTGGCAGCTATGGAGGTACAGAGAGTGCCTGGGCTGGACTTCGAAGAGGTCGGGTTGGTTGCTGGGATTGTGATTCCCCCTAAATTCAAGGTGCCTACATTTTCTAAATACGATGGTTTGTCTTGTCCGAAGATGCACCTACGGTCTTACGTCAGAAAGATCCAACCTCACTCTTCTGATAAGGATCTATGGGTCCACTTTTTTCAAGATAGTTTGCCGGGTACGCAATTAGATTGGTTCTATCAGCTTGAGAGATCTGATGTACACAATTGGGAGGATTTGGCTGCTGCCTTCTACAGACAATATCAATATAATGCGGATTTAGCACCTACTCGTACTCAATTACAGAGTATAGGTATGGTCTCTAATGAAGGCTTTAAGGAGTATGCCCAGAAATGGAGGGACTTGGCTGGAAGGGTGGAGCCACCATTGTCTGAGAGAGAGCTTGTGGATATGTTTTTGAGGACCTTGTCAGGTCCATTATTTAATCACTTGATCGGGAGTTCGTCTGTGGGGTTCACTGAGTTAATTCTGACTGGTGAAAGAGTTGAAGCTGGAATCAAGAGTGGTAAAATTCAAAAGGATGCATCTACTTCCGCTGCTATCAAGAAGACCTTTCCAGCCAAGAAAGAAGTCTCAGCTTTTTACTCCCAGAGAAGTCAAGGAAGAATGGAGCGTCGACCGACGGTGGGGGCTGTAATGATTCAGAATTCCACAGCTGATCAACCTCGAAATAATCAACCCAGAACCAACCAAGCAAGGGTGGAAAGGTCGGCACGACAATTCACCCGAATCAATATGACACCTACTCAGGTTCTCCCTCATCTGTCGAAGTTAAACCTTACAAACTTGAAAGAGGCGCCAAAGAATCTGAATACCTCTTCTCCCTACTACCATTCAAATGCAAAGTGTGCCTATCATTCGGATAGCGTGGGGCACGACACCAACAATTATTGGGCCCTCAAAAATAAGATCCAGGAATTAATAGATGCCAAGGAGGTGGAGTTTGACGCCCCTGAAAAACCTAATGTGATATCCGCTCCAATGCTAAAACATGGTCATAATGTCCATGATGTTGAAGAAGATCTTTATGTTGCTGCTGTTGATGACTTAATGACTCCATTGTCAATAATCAAGATGAATCTGTTGAAAGCGGGATTTTCCCGGGCTGTGAAAAAGATTGTTACCTTTGTTCGTCCTTACAATCCGACTGTCTGCTATTGAAGTTAGGCATCTAACTCCTAATGGATAATCAAGAAATCCTCTTTGAGAAAACTCGTGTTACCCCTGTTACTCCTGTTACTCCAACTCCTATCAACGATGTTGCTATAATTACCATTTCCGCCAATCTTTCCAAGGTCTCCAAAAGACCTGTTAAGTTTACACTCGATCCAAAGGTTGTACTTCTGAAGATAACTATGTCGGGGCCTATCCCATACAAGTCCAACAAGACAATACCGTGGAATTATGGAGGAGAGATCTTCTACCACGGTGTTAAGCAGATTGAATCAGTTGAAGAAAGTTCCGATGAAGAGACTCCTGACATAGGAAATATTGCGGGGACGAGTAAGATCACCTGCAGCGGAAGAATTTTCTCTCCGGAAATTGCTTCTCCAAGGGCAATCTTCGGACCCTCGAATGCTCCTAAGGTTACTCCTGTGCCAGTCAACACATCTGTACGAACTCCAGTGATTGAAGAAATTGTTACTCCTGAAGTTATACCCTCTACTGTTACTGCTGATAAAGGTAAGGGGATCCAAGAAGCACCCGTCAGGACGAGGGCTCAGACTTTGGTAATCCCCGAGACCACTCAAAAGTAAATGGAGGAGATTTTAAAAATAATCAAGAAAAGCGACTATGATGTCGTAGAACAACTGGGGCAAACCCCTTCAAAAATCTCTATGTTAGCCCTATTGCTCTATTCTGAATCTCATGCCAAAGCTTTGATCAAATTCTTGAAGACGGCCCATGTGCCTCAGGAAACCTCTGCAGACCATTTCCAGGAGTGTGTAGCCATCCTAACAGCCGACAATGGCCTTGGCTTCTCCGATGCCGATTTAACATCTAAGGGGAGAAAGCATAATGATGCGCTGAATGTCTCGGTGGAGTGCAGAGGGACTACTCTTGCTCACGTTCTGGTTGATATTGAGTCGTCTTTAAATGTCTTGCCTAAAAAAGCATTGGATAGACTAGATTGCGAAGGTCTAATTTTGAAGCCCAACAACATCATTGTCAGAACCTTTGATGGTTCTAAACGGATGGTCCACGGGGAGGTGGACGTCCCGATTAAAGTGGGTACGAAAACTTTCAACTCCACATTTTATGTCATGGACATCCGTCCCTCCTACTCTTGCTTGTTAGGAAGGCCCTGGATTTATCATGCTGGAGCCGTTACATCTACTCTGCATCAAAAGCTTAAGTACCCTGTCCAGGGGAAAATTGTGACAGTTCGTGGCGAGGAGGAGTATATGATAAGCCATATGAATTCATTCCGCTATGTTGAATTAGATGGTGAATTCATCGAGACCCCCTTTCAGCACTTTGAAGAGGTTTCTCCTGAAGTTGCGGTAGCCAAGACAATGACTTATGTGCCCATCATTACCAAACCTGTATCCCGGATGTCATCCCTTAAAGATGTGAAGGCTGTGATCGAGGAAGGAGGAAGTACAGTATGGGGTCAGCTACTAGATTTTCCTTTCAAGATAGATAAGTTCGGCTTGGGTTTCACTACTTCTGCTCAAAAGGTTGTACGCCTCTCCCGGGCTGGAGGCCGCCGTTGAAGATCACTCATCATGGAGTTCATGCTTTGGAGGATGGTGAAGAGGAGAACAACTTTGAAGACTGGATCTTTCCAATTGTTGAAGGAGGGCTGAACAACTGGGAGGCGAAAGACTTTGTTCCCATTACTTTCATCAATCAGTAATTTATCTTTCGAACATTTCTGTTGGTCTGTAATAATTATTAAACAATTTGTACACTCTTTTTGTCTTGTGCCTTACCCGAGGTACATAGGTCCATTTGTAAGGGCTTGATTTTTTTTCATCTTCATATGCCATTTTAATGAATCATGGACGTTTTCATATATAATCTTTTGTGTTCATTGTCTTTCTTTTTACATTTTTATTTGTTTAAAGGTGGCTATCCCTTACACACACTCACACTCACAAAATGCAGGTACCCATCCACTCCAGATTTCATGGGTAACAATTTTGCTATGGCCTTCAGTGACTCTGAAGATCTGGTCAATCATGCCGAATACGAAGGTGATGAAGACTGTGAAGTGCCTGGAGAGTTGGCTAGATTGCTGCAATAGGAAGAAAGGGTTATTCTACCTCACGAGGAGTTGTTAGAGACCATCAACATGGGAACAGAGGAAGACAGAAAAGAAGTTAAAGTGGGTGCCAACCTAGAGCCAAATGTCAAGGAGCGCCTAGTTCAGTTGTTGAATGAATATGTTGAGATCTTCGCCTGGTCCTACGAAGACATGCCGAGACTGGACACAGATATTGTGGTTCACCGTCTCCCTACAAGAGAAGACTGTCCACCAATTAAACAGAAAGTCCGCCAATGAGGCTCGACATGTCCGAAAAGATCAAAGCTGAAGTGATGAAGCAGTTCAATGCTGGCTTTCTTGCTGTTACTTCCTATCCACAATGGGTTGCTAACATTGTGCCCGTTCCTAAGAAGGACGGTAAAGTCAGAATGTGCATGGATTACAGAGACTTAAATAGGGCTAGCCCTAAAGATGACTTTCCACTACTGCACATTGACATCTTGGTTGACAATACAGCTCAGCATAAGGTATTTTCTTTCATGGATGGATTTTCAGGGTACAACCAAATCAAAATGGCCCCAGAAGACATGGAGAAAACTACTTTTGTTACACAATGGGGTACCTTCTGCAATAAAGTGATGCCATTCGGACTGAAGAATGTCGGGGCAACCTATCAGCGCGCCATGGTAGCTTTGTTTCATGACATGATACATCATGAGATTGAATTCTACGTAGACGACATGATAGCCCGTTTACAAACAGAAGAAGAACACCTCGACCATCTGCAAAAGCTGTTTGTCAGGTTGAAAGAGTACAAGCTCAGACTGAACCCTAACAAGTGCACTTTTGGAGTCAGGTCCGATAAACTTTTGGGATTCATCGTCAGTAACAAAGGCATCGAGGTTGATCCTGCCAAAGTCAAAGCTATACAAGAAATGTCGGCCCCTCACACTAAGAAGGAGGTCAGATGTTTCTTGGGACGCCTAAACTACATTGCAAGGTTCATCTCTCACCTAACATCTACCTGTGAACCAATATTCAAGCTGTTGAAGAAAGATCGGGTGGTTAAATGGAATGATGACTATCAAGTTGCTTTCGATAAAATCAAGGAGTATTTGCTGGAACCTCCTATCTTGATGCCACCCGTCGAAGGAAGGTCGTTAATCATGTATCTGACTGTCCTGGAGAATTCAATGGGGTGCGTATTGGGCCAACATGACGAGTCTGGCCGAAAAGAGCATGCCATTTATTACCTTAGCAAAAAGTTTACCGACTGTGAGACTAGCTACTCACTGCTTGAGAAAACTTGTTGCGCTTTGGTATGGGTTGCTCGCCGGCTAAGGCAGTATATGTTGACACATACCACTTTACTGATCTCTAAGATGGATCTGATCAAGTACATCTTCGAGAAGCCTGCTCTATCCGGAAGAATCGCTAGATGGCAGATGATCCTCACCGAATATGATATATAGTACACGACCCAAAAAGCTATAAAGGGGAGTGTGCTAGCTGACCATCTAGCTCATCAAGCTGTCGAAGATTACCAATCTATGAGGTTTGATTTCCCCGACGAGCATATCATGACTTTGAGCAACATTGAAGAAAACAGACCGTATGACGGACCTGGACAAGGATCTCGATGGACCCTGTACTTTGATGGTGCCTCCAACACACTTGGAAACAGTATCGGCGTTGTACTTATCTCTCCACAAGGTTTCCATACACCTTTCACTGCTAGACTCTGCTTCAGCTGCACCAACAACATGGCCGAGTATGAAGCTTGTATCTTTGGTCTCAAGGCCGCTATTGACTTGGGAATCAAATCTTTGATTGTATTTGGGGACTCAGCTTTGGTTATCAGTCAAATCAAAGGAGAGTGGGATACTAAACATCCAAACCTCATCCCTTACAAAGAACATGTCTTGACATTGTTACCACATTTCGAACAGATCACCTTCGAGCACTTCCTGCGAGAAGAGAATCAGCTAGCAGATGCGCTAGCTACAATGTCATCCATGTTTAAACTTAACTGGGATAATGAGGCTCCTCGAATCACCATTGAGCGGATGGACGAACCTGCACATTGTCACGAGATTAATACTGAAGAAGTAGTGGACCGACCTTGGTTTCATGACGTCAAAAAGTATCTCCAAGCACAAGAATACCCTGAAGGAGCTTCAGTCAAAGACAAAAAGTTCTTAAGGAGGTTCGCAGCAAAGTTCTTCTTAAGCAATGGTATCCTATACAAGTGCAATCATGATTGCATTCTACTTCATTGTGTGGATAAGGTCGAAGCTGAGCAGATCATGGCTGAACTGCATAATGGCACCTTTGGCACCCACTCGAGTGGACATACGATGGCTAAGAAGATTCTAAGGGCAGGCTATTACTGGTCTACCATGGAAGCTGACTGTCATCAATATTCCTGTACTTGTCACAAATGCCAAACTTATGCTGACAAGATACATATTCCTCCAGTTCCTCTCAATGTCTTAACAGCTCCTTGGCCATTCGCGATGTGGGGAATCGACATGATTGGAGAGATCAATCCTACAGCATCCAATGGACATCGTTTCATCCTGGTGGCCATTGATTACTATACCAAGTGGGTCGAAGCAGCGTCCTTCGCATCCGTTACAAAGAATGTGGTTGCCCGCTTTATCAAGCAGAACCTCATTTATCGGTATGGTATCCCCGACAGGATTATCACTGACAACGGTAAAAATTTGAACAATACTATGATCACCTCTCTGTGCGAGCAGTTCAAGATTCAACATCATAATTCATCTCCCTATCGGCCTAAGATGAACGGTGTTGTCGAAGCTGCAAACAAAAATATCAAGAAGATCATTCAAAAGATGACAGTCACCTACAAAGACTGGCATGAGATGTTACCGTTTGCTCTGCATGGGTACCGTACCACGGCGCGTACTTCAACTGGGGCAACACCCTATTCTTTGGTGTACGGCATGGAAGTTTTTTTACCTATCGAGGTTCAGATTCCCTCCTTAAGAATCATGAAGGTTGCTGGTTTGAGTGAAGACGATTGGATTCAGACCCGGCTTGATCAACTTAACTTGATTGATGAAAAGCGACTTACTGCTGTTTGTCATGGCCAGACGTATCAAAAACGGATGATCAAGGCTTTCAAGAAGAAAGTCATACGCCAAGTATATCAAGTCGGAGATCTTGTAATCAAGCGGATCATCTTGCCACAAAGTGATCCCAGGGGCAAGTGGACTCCTACCTACGAAGGACCATTTGTGATCAAAAACATCTTTTCTGGTGGGGCAATGATCCTGACCACCATGGACGGCGACGACCTGCCACACCCTGCAAACGCAGACATAGTCAAAAGATACTACGCATAAACGACCCGACAAGTTGAAAACCCGAAAGGGCGACTTGGGCAAAAAAGGGCATCCCGGTGAATCGAAAACCCAAAAGGGCGGTTCAGGCAAAAATTAGGGATAAAAAAAAAATTGTACACCCGACAAGTTGAAAACCCGAAAGGGCTACTTGGGCAAAAAAGGGTTTCCCGGTGGATCGAAAACCTGAAATGGCGGTCCAGGCAAAAGTTAGGGAATTAAAGCGTATGATCATGTCTCGTCGGATCACTTTAAGGACAATCTCTTCACCAGACAAGCTCCAGGCTTCGGATCAACTCAATCATCGTCGGACAAAGCAACAAATGGACAAGGTGTCCAGAGTTACGAAGGCTATAGCAGAATGGGAAACTCATGGAATTGTTACACATAAGCCACCTTTCTTTGTATAAATTTTTCTCAATTTTTACGATGGCATTCTCTTACTAGGATGTCTGTCTCCTTTGTACAAAACACTTACACAAAGTTAATACAAAGATACTTCAAAGTGCAGAAAACTATTTGCCTTTTATTTTTCTTTACACTTGTGTTTTATTTGAAAACGTCCAATAGTTTATTAAATGAGCATATGCATTTGAATATAATCGCTGTTTACAAATAAACGAAAATGGGAAAGAATAATTACTGATAGGTTGGAAGTATAGGAAAACGTCTTTAGGCTATTCCAAGTAAAATCCCCTGCAGTACATCATCGAGGTCCCCAGTGGAGCCAAAACCTTGAAATATATGCCCCCGCGGAGTTAAATTTCAAAATCCCCACCAGAACTAAGTCTCCAAACTCCCAATCCCCAGCGGAGCCAAAAACTTTGAGCTGCAGATCCTCAGCGAAGATGAAACTTTCTTCCCCAACGAAGTCCAGAACTTCAACCCTTAAACCCCGGTGGAAGACCATTCAGTTTCCTCCAATTCACCAGAGAGTTGTCTTAAAACTAGAAACTTCCCTTGCAAGTTATCTTAGAAACCAGACAACAGCTTCGGATAATTCCTTAGTAGATTGGCATACAACCCAAGCTCTTGAAAACTCTTCAACAGAATAAACATTCTCCCCACAAAGTTATTTCCCAACGGATTGAAGATTCTTAATCCCCAGCCACACTCATCAAGTTTCTCGGGATTCCCTAAGCCGGTTTCTCAAAGCAGCACTCGGCATTATTCTTACAACGGAATGTCTACCATGTTCCAACTTCAAAGGACTTGAAGGATCCTTATATCCCCGGGAAGTTGTGAAGGATTCTCACATCCCCACAAGTTGCCAAAGATTTTCTATCTCCAACAGTGGTCCAAGGATTTCTCATTTTTAGCAATCAAAGGTTGTGGAATTCCCGGCATCGGTCCAGGATTTATTTTCCCCGGCGGCGGTCAAAGATTTCATTATCTCCAGCTATCAAGGATTTATTTTCCTCAGCAAGGCAGCTAATCAGCTTACATGTGCATACATTACATTCATATATCATAAACATTGATAGAACACATTTTATTGCATCATACATGTCATGCAACATAACTTTGTGTTTCAGCTAACATTTTACCCTTTTCAGGATAAGATTAAAAGATATCTTTAACAACTATGCAAAGATTTCAAATACAGTACAGATACACTCCAAGACATGGAAGTCATTCTGCTACTCATTCGGATCTCTTATTCAGATACAATATGGATACCACCCATACATGGAGGTCACTCTATTACTCATTCAGAATTTCAAGTCAAGATACAGTATAGATACACCCCAGACACGGAGGTCATTCTACTACTCATTCAGACTTCAGCAATCAGATACAGACTAGAAACGCTCCAGACACGGAAGCCATTCTATTTCTCATTCAGATTCACCTATCAACTTCAGGTTCATATGCACTCCAGACACGAAAGTCATTCTATCACTTGTCCAGATCCCAGTTACAGTACGGATACACTCCAGACACGGAAGTTATTCTTCTACTCATACAGAACTCAACTTCAGATATAGTCCAGATACGCACCGGACACAGTTTCCATTCTGTCACTCATTCAGGATTTATCCCCAGCCCAGAGATGCTCCATACACGGATGCTATTTTGTCGCCCATTCAGAATTCAGATACAATACAGATACACTCCAAACACGGTAGTCATTCTGATATTCATTCAAGAATCGAATACAGTTACAGCTTGGATACGCTCCAGACACGGATTCCATTCCTTTGCTCATAACAAATCTGGTATCCAGATACAACTCAGATACGTTCCAGATACGGATATTATTCTTATGATCATTCTCTTGATATTCAACAGACATTTCGGATGGCATCTCTAAGACCATCTCCGGCAAGATTCTATCATCTCCAAATGGCATCTTTAATCCCATTCCCTCAACATTTTGATGAGTGCAAATTTACGGGCACTCTAGTGTCCAATCATCTTTTACCTTCAAGTCACGAAAGGCAAACTCGTCAATCTAACTCTTCAGGTTCAAGAAGATTGAAGAGGGGCAGATGTTGTACCCCAAAATTTTCCCTCTCATTTTATCAAGATTTCCCCTCACAAGACTCTTTGGGCTTAAGACCAAGCTAGGGTTTGCTCTGCTCAAGACATCTCCTTGCACTGATGACCTGAAATTAGGGTTTGAGTTTGCACAGGGATTTTTGGACTTTCAATGCTCAAAGTGACTTTCATACTTCATGTTGGACTTATAAGATTGCCTCTACCAAGTTTCAATCCTTGAATCAAATTTTTGCCCAGTCAATTGGACAGTTGACCTAGAAATCAATTGTATTGGGGAAAAAGTAAATTGTGGCCAATTTACAGTCAAACCTCATAATTTTTTATCCACATCAACATTATAGACTCATATGAACCATTTTATCAAGTTTGGATCACAACCGCTCAAGAAATTTGATCAGATCATTAAAAGGGCAAAATGGTCATTTTTAGGGTTTTGACTATATAAGGGCAATTTCTGATTTTTCAGCTAGCCAATGGCAAATTGGGTTCAAGTATGGATTCAAGGACTCAATGGCATCATCTTGACCTATTCACAAGGTTCAAAAGATCTCAAATGCATTGGATTGACAGAGGAATTTTCTAGTCAACTGATCAAAAATCAACTGTACACTAAAAAGTCAAACTTTGACTTTTTGGTTAAAATCAAGTGCCAAGGGTCATTTTTCACCAAGATGGGTCAAAACATGAAACTTGTTCATCAAGAAACCTAATTTTGCAAATTAGGGTTTAAGATTGAAAATTTTCATAACTTAGAATTTTTCGAAGTTATGAAATTTTCTTATTTTTTCCCAACTTTGCCCAACATTTTCACCATGATGCAATTGGATTCAAACAAAACTTTAAACATTAAAGTTGTAGTCCTGCACAAAATCTACAACTTTGATTCACAAAGTTTTCCCAAAAGAAGCTTGGATCTCAAGTTATGATTTTTGGAACAAGGGTCCATGAAACTTTTAACTTAGCGAAATTTTGCCCTAGTTTAGGCAGGATTTTAAACTATCTTCATGGAAAATTTTCACATAGTTCCACTTGGAATCTCAAAATGCATTTCAAAAATGGATTGTAGAGCATGTTAAAAGATTTCCAAAATGTCCAAGAACTCTCCAAAATAATTTAGTGTTAGGGAGAATCGAAGGTTTGAATTTGGCAAAAACTCACTTTGATCCGTGGCATTTTCATGTTGGCTACAAGTTGCAATTTATGTCCAGCCTCACTTGTACTTGCTCACAGGTCTTTAAACCCTTCCACACTCAAAAATTTAATGCAAACTCAATGGTCTAAGGCATTATTCTGATCAATGGAAGTTTACACAAGAGTTTAATTTATTTTTGGCAAAAAGTGAACTATGCCATTTTGATAAAGGCAACTTTATGTCAACTTACTTCCCTTGAGCCTTGGACCTCTCTCTTTGCAGCAAACAAGTTCCATAAACTTAGGCAAAGGTACAACCATCTTGTGCATGCTTGGAGATAGCCTGTACAGGCTTGTCTTGTATCACTTCACACTTTTACTTCAAAACCAAGTAAACTTGCAAGATAGCCATATCTTTGAAATCTGATAAGAACAAAGTTTGTAAGCACTTGAAACAACTTTTTCATATTTCCTTGAGCCAGAAGCATGATCTATCCAACCCTCAAGCCTTCCAAAATACAAAAACTCCTTCTTCTTGCAAAATAGGGCAGTTTCTGCATTTTCACTCCCATCTCACAAACCACTCGTGCGTTTTGTCCCAAACCAATTCCAATACATTCCATATAACCCACCTAAGTTATCCCAACCATTAGCCATTGACTGTAACTCCATTTGCAAGCTTCACCATTTCTGATTTTAGCTTGTGCAGGTTGACTTCTACAGGCTTATTCAAGCAAGCTCAAAGCAAACAAAGCATTGGTGAAGGTCAGAGGAAGTTCAGGCAAGCTCACAAACATCTCAGGCCTCATTGAAAACCTCCACATTTCCATACACGAGTTCAACTGAAATAGGTATTTTCCAACTTTCTATCTCTCTATTTAGGAATCATTAGGCTTAGGTTTGTGAATAAAAAATGTAGTGCTCATTGCCCTCAAGCTGTACATATGCATAGCTTTCATTTAAGTTAAGTGTGCTGAGAGAATTTGATTGATGAACATTCTAAAAAAGTTAGGTTAGAAATTAGGGCCAGAGAAATTCTCTCTGGTCTTTGAGAGTTAGATTAAGTTTTTTATATGGTTAGAATCGTATGATCATGCTCTATAACTTTCATGTTGCAAGTTTTCGTTTTTAAGCACAAATGCAGGAGATACGAGTTTGTACACAGAAGGCATGTGTTTTTGTTTGAACGAAGGTTGAAGATGAAGTAGCTAGGCTGGGTCTGGCTATTTCTCACTTTTGGCACCCCCCAGCTTGCTGATTGCACCCCCCTGGCCCATTTCATTATATTTTTTATATTTTTTCTATTTCATTTACATTTCTGATTTTATTTTATTTTTTCTAAACATAAAAAATTACCAAAAACATTTTCATAAATTTTCACATTTTATTTTATTATTTTTTAGACATAAAAATAATTATTAAATAGTATATACTTTTATTTTCTTTAATAAAAACTTGAAAATAATACATAAAAATATTATATTTTTATTTTTATTATTTACATACTTAAATAATATTTTTTCTAATATATTTTTATTTTTTTGACATTTGTATATATTTTATTGTTTTATTGTACATAAATAATATATATATATATATATATATATATATATATATATATATATATATATATATATATATATATATATATATATACTTTCTTAAAACAAATTAGGATTTCCACCCTTAATAAAAATAATATTTTATTTTCTTTACATATTAAATATTATATTTTTACATATATAAAAATAATACAAAAATATTTTTTGCATATTTATAATATTTTTCATATTTATATTTTATTGCTTATTTAATTATGGTTTATTTATCATTTGAGCAAAGAAATTCAATTTGGTTGTAATAACTTAGGGTTTTAATTTCTTGCCAAATAATCCCCTATCCAAAATTGTATCCCCCTCCCCATATCAATGTTGTAATAGCTTAGATTTATTTTACGCATTTATAGCTTTCAAATATGTCATGATAGAGATTAGGGTTTGTATGCAATATCCAAAATCAAAACAAATAGCTAGACCTAATACAAGACAAAGATGCATGAAAATGACAACACAATGCACACATGCACCCCTAGGGTTTCATCCACTTGTTGCCTTTAAAATGGCCATGGTATGCATGTTGAGTATCTTGGCAAAACAAAAACAAAACAAAAGATCATAGTCCCTCGATGACGCTATCTTGGTTGCCTATACAAAATGATCTAGTCCCTCAAAAATTTGCTAAGATACTTAGCACAATTGCTATCATGGTCAATACGATGACCCGCGCCTATCCTGTTTAACATCCAAATACAAGGTTGTTTACCAAATGCAATGGTAAAACAACACTGTCAAAAGGGTTAAAAATGTGTAGGAAAGACTCTTGAGTAGATAGGGTAGACAACTCTTAGTTACTTGATCAAAACTTGCAAAAACATCCTTGCTATTTTTAAACACACCTCACAACACAATTTTAAAACATTTCCCAAAACAAACTTTCAAACTTTCAAACATTCAAACATATTTTCAAAATACAATACATCTTTGTATACATTCAAACAAGAATCATTACAAAGGTTGCCACAACGATGGCCTCTTTTCAAAACATTTTCAAAAACCGCACACAAAGCACCATTTCAAACAATTGAAAAGCAAAAGCAAGTGATCTAAACAAGTAACTAAGAAAACATCTCAAAGGTCTTTCCTGTGCTTTTTGACCTTTCCTTTGGATAAAATAAAAAGTCGGTGGCGACTCTTGCTAAACTGAAACATTTGAGAACACAAACGCAAAACCTCAAGTCAGTTCTCCCACCGTATCACAGTGATGGTTGTCTTTTTTCTATCTTTAGTGAACGTTGGTAGTTCATCGTCAGTGAATGGCGATGCTATGATATATTCTCTTTCCACCTTCAGTGAAAGTTGGTAGATCACCTTCAGTAAAAGTTGGTGTTTGTTATCTTCTTTCTATCTTCAGTGAATGTTGGTAGTTCATCATCAGTGAACGGCGGTGCTATGATATTTATTTTCCTTCTACCTTCAGTAAACGTTGGTAGATCACCGTCAATAAACGTCGGTGTTGTTATTTCTTTCCTCTTTCTACCCTCAATGAACGTGGGTAGTTTGGCCTTCAGTAAAAGTTGGTGTATCCTTTGACTTTTAATCATCCTCTATGAGTCGGGTCTTTTGATCCACCAGTGATTTATTTTCCTGGTCGGGTTTCTCTTTTGTTTCTTTATTTTCCTTTGTCATATCTCCAGTGGTGTTTTGAGTCTCTTTGAGATTGTCCATATGCGTTCGTACTCATAAGCATTGTATGACATCTTAGGGCCAAAAATAGGGTTTGTTTTATATTTAAGTATCTTCGATCGCGTCGACATGAAGATTTTTAACCTTCGTATCTCCGGATAGAAGAAACTTAAATAAGGGAAGTTGTTGTACCCCAATTTTTGTCCCTAAGATCCCTTCATCATACCATATTGATTCAATCAAAACAAGATCATATTAGGGTTTTTGGTTCTCCTCCCTATCTTTAGCTTTGCTCTTTGAGGATTCACCAAGCACGTTGACTTGTTTTTCTTGTGTGATAATTCATGTTTTGTTTTGACTTTCCTTTTAATTAATAAAATGCAATTTTGGTTTGTCTTACTTGTTAATAATGTAGGTAAAGGCAATGTGGCTTAGCAAGTTGATCCATGGGTTCATGAGTTTATTTCCATGCCCTAGTCAATAAAGCTTGAGAAATCCAAACCTCACCATTAAAGTTGTTTTTGAAGAAATGGCATGGCAAGGTTTATTTTGGTTCACTACATTTCAAATTTATCAAAATTGATTCAAAAGTACAAGGGGTTGATGGAAGAAGTTGTCATGATTGGACAAGGTCTTGTTCCCATTGGTCACAAGTGCATATTTCTCTCAATTCTCAAGATATGGAAGTGGTTTTGGTTTCTATGAGTTCTCATTATCATCCTCAACAATATCTACTTACAAAGCAATAATTTTGGTACAAGAAGGTTGTTCAAAATTATCAAAGTTCCTTAAAGCATTTTCTTGATCTAGGAGCTAGGGTTTTGAACTTCAAAGAAGTATATCTTGTTCATATTTTCGTTTTTTTTAGTGATTCCAAATACATCCTTATCTTCAAATGGTTATTAACAAATCACTTCAAAAGTTTAAAGGAGTTTTCATGTGGTAGAAACTTAATGATGAAGAAAGATTACAAGTCCTCCAGATGAACCCCCAATTTCTCATTTGTGAGTTCAAATAATCATAACTTGGTCAATTCTTATCACCTTGAGCCCACTATTTTTCCATAATTATCTTGAGGATGTGAAATGTATTCCTTATTTTATATGTAAATTGAGAAAAATGGATGGAAGACGCCCTAAGGATACAAAAGATTATAGGTCATTTCATGATTTTTTGCCAACTTCAACAATTCATAACTCTCTCAATTTTTGGATATTTTGAATGGTTCAAGTCTCAAAATGTCATTCAAGAGGTCTATTTCATCCCATATTTTTTGTTCAAGAGCAAATTCCAAGTGGAAGGTCATGTTTCGATGCAAACCATTATAGGTCACTTTTGAAGAAAATTTTGAAATATTTCTAGGTATGGAAAGTCAACCTTTTTTCCCGAACTTTGACTCAGTGTAACTTTCAGATCAAGCATCCATTTGATTCCATTCTTTTTCTATTGCAAAGCTTGTAACCTCATCTTTCTAAAGCATCAAGAATCATGCCCAAAGACCCCTTGAGTTGAAATTTCCATTGTTTTGAAATTGGTAACTTGCAACTGAATTTCTCACCAAGTCAGAATTTTGAAATCCATAATGTGGCCTCTAATCACAAGATTTATGCGTATTTTTTATTTAAACTTGATTAACAAACTTGCCAGAAGTATTTAGCACCTTAAAACACAAATATTGGATGAGTTTTGGTAAAAATAAGATCAAACTTCACTCGTGCATTAGGTTCACACGAATTCCCTCCAAAATGAATCATTCACTCTTCATTTTGATTCCATTTTTCTTCTCCTATAAACTTGCTCCATAACTCAATTTTCTGTAACTTCGAAATCAGTGTTCAAGCCTTTTTCAATCCAATTTTTCTATCAATTAAGCTTCATTAATCTTCCCTGAAGCTAACCATACAATTACTTTCAAGAATTGTTCCCTATATTTCTTCATAGAAGTACGGTTTTAGAGCTCTGCAACTCAACTTTAATAGGTAGATTTCTCCATCAATTCTTCAAAACTTTGATATCATTGTAATGCTCTCATTTCCCTGGCTCTAGTCTCAACACTTGCTTTTATCTGGAAACACGTTTTGACCATGAAATTTCAAATCCCTTTTCAAAACTTTCCTTCCAAATTGCTTGAGCTACAGTTTATATAAATTTGTCGCAAAGGTGTGGTTGTCTTCGTCTTGAAGAGACGAAGCGAATGGCTTAGGTCTGAGCTTCTGATTTTATAGTTTGAGAGACCTGCAATTCATGTTGGCTGGAGGTTGAAGATGACCAACGTGTCATCTTCCAACCAATGATGGTGCGCCACTTGTTGTTTTGAATTTCTTATTTAATAAGTGATCTAGTGTTTTATTCACTATTGACCATGATATGTACAGCGTGCCAGATCCCTTGGATTTTATTACTAACGCATTTTGACTCTCATCCATTGGTCCACGTCTTTTTGGTTTTTATTTTATTTTTCAATTTTTATATATAATTGTTTTAAACTTCAAAAAATCATAGAAAATTCATTTTTAGTCAAAAAAATATGAAACAATTATGAAAAATATTTTTGATTTTTCTCTTTCTGATTTTTATTTTTTCACAATTTTATTTTGTGTTTTGATATTTTTTATAAATTTTCACTTTATTTGAATTATTTTAAATGTTTAAAAATACTTTTATGCATTTTTAAATTCTGAAAAAATTATGGAACGATCCAATGATATTGTGACAAATATTGGTGACCTCGTTTATTTTTTATTTCTGACTTTTTTAATTTTTATCATTTTTGGTTTGTTTTACCTATTTCTTATAATTTTGTAAAAATATTTGAGTCCTTTTCTAATTTTTCTATGGTCTTACTTTTTATTTCTTGATTAATTTGAACATAGTTGATATTTTTCTCTTTTATTTCTATTTTAAAACATTTTGAAACCTTTTTAATGTATATATTAAATGCAATATTATTTTGTGATTATTTTCTGGTTGATCTTGAGTTGAATTTTTTATTATGAACTTTGTTAACATCATTGGATACATTGTGTTGAGTTTAACTCCATAAAAATGGATGAATAATTTTAATAATAGTTTGATTAAAATTTAATTCAAATGTGGTTTGCATTCTTTCCCATCCCTCTTCATCTCATCCCTTTCTTATTGCAATAAGTGTTATTGGAGCATGATCTCTATATCATGTCTCAAAACAAATGGTGCATAGATTGCTATTGACTGGCCTTAAAATAGGTGCGACTTCTATATAATTCCACTTACGATTGCTTAACATAACGCTAAATTTTGTCTCGATTCGAATAAATGATCATTCGTTGCCCAAACCTATGTTTGCAAGCCCAAGTATGTTAATTTGATCCCTTTAATCCAATAAATTTGAGATTCATTGTGTGGAGGCTTTGGTTCTAGCAATCCTCTAATGGATCTACAATACTTTTGGTCAACACGGATCACTTAAACATCGTTGATCATTAAATGGTACTTGTGAGGATTCCAAATGGATGATATACTTGAGAAAAAGCAAAAGTAACTTGTTTTGTGGAGGCTTTGGCTCTACCAATCCTCTAATGAGTTCCAAATGCAAGTTTCATGATGGTCATCAAACTAACCACTAATTATTAAATTGTTTCACTTTATGCTTTTTATTTTTTATGCTTAATGAACCATTTACTTTAAGCATTACATTTCATGTTATTTGTATTTTGCTCACTTGAGCAATTATATCCTTGTTATCTTTGTTTTTCTCACTTGAGCCTTTATTTTCTTTTTCAAGACACCTAATTATCAACATGAACCCTAAAAAAGGCTTTAGTGATACTTAAACTATTTGGTTACTATCCTTGGCATTATGGAGCAATGGACTTCTTGGACTTAGGATTAGAAACCTTAGCCTATGTTGGAGACCTTGTGACCTTAATTGATATTTTATCTGGAGCTCTTGAGGTTTACCTCAAGACATTAGGTTGTTTGTTTGTTTGTTTTGTATGCAGGTTATCGTGATTACATTCTTTGTTTGTAATCTAGAATTCAACTGTATACAGCCGTTACTCTGCCCAATTTTTGTGAAGACTTAATGAATTTGAAGTTTGGTTCCCTCAAGGGGTTTGGTATCTTTGCTTGTTTGTTTTCAATCCAAAGAATGGGAATTATATGTTGACTCATAATGTCAAGTATTGGCTTCTTGTTGGTTAGATGGTTCTTATCCCTAGCTTTTACCTTATGCTTTAGGATAGTCTCTTCTTCTCCTCCCACCTTCTTTAATTTCAAAAATCTTCTTCCTCCTTTTGAAAACTTTTCTTGTTTTGAAACTCGAATCATTTTCATAATAAACTTGGACTTAGGTCCATGTATTTTTAAAACCTTTTCATAAATAAACTTCAATCAACTTAATAATACCTTGACATTTTTTTTGAGAAGACTAAAAGTCAATCAATCCCATTTCAAACCATTTTGCCATTTTGGCTTTTTACTTTAAAAAACTTTTCTCAAAGGCTTGGACTCTTGTCAATCCTTGTAGTGATGCAAACAACTATACTTCTACAATATGTAGTGGAGAGAGATATTTTACACTTTGGTGTTGAGTGAGGCATTGTCGATTTTAAAATCCAAGCCATATCCTCCACTTTGAGATGATGCAAATTCTCCTTTCTCATGACTGTGGGTAGTAAGTATGTTTTCCACACGGACAATGACGATGATGTCTTACCTCATAAAATTAATCAACACACTTGTGTTTTAAAATTTTTAAAGAGGAACTATGTGTTCCCTGATCCCCTATTGCATAAAAGGTGGTACGTAGGCATTAAAGGTTTGCAACCGCGGAGGGTGCAAAAATCTTAATAAAAAATATATACTTCTTTTCTCACCTCCACCATCTATTTTTCGTACAACACTTTATAGCCAAAAAATACAAATTTTTA
This sequence comes from Vicia faba, assembly GCA_948472305.1. Lineage (NCBI taxonomy): Eukaryota > Viridiplantae > Streptophyta > Magnoliopsida > Fabales > Fabaceae > Vicia > Vicia faba. Next base: position 839,138,259 of record OX451739.1, read on the forward strand.
ACAAAGACATTCCTACGGAGTATCATAGATGTTTAGGGTGCTAATACCTTCCCTTTGCATAACCTACCCCCTTACCTTGAATCTTTCCCTCTCTTTTGGGTTATTCTCTCTTTTTCTATTCCTTTGGAAACAATAAAGCACGGCGGCGATTTTTATTTTGATCTGTATAAGTCTAGTCAATCCAATGGCTTAGTCTTAAACAGTTCTACCGCTATAATATGCTCCCCCAGTTTTTTGAGTTGAAGCATTCTAGCTTGACCAACAGATGTCAAGTTAAAATTGAGATTTCTTATAGCCCAAAATGCTTTATGTTCCAACTTAATGGGTAGGTGGCATGCTTTTCCCTACACAATGGTAACATTCCTAAAGGGGTTTTATATGTAGTCATTCATGCCCATAAATCATCATCGAGATGTTTTAACCAATCCTTCCTTGAAGGATTAACCACCTTTTCTAGGATTCTTTTTATCTCCCTATCAGACAACTCGGCTTACCCACTACTTTGAGGGTGATAAGTCGTAGAAACTTTGTGTATTACCCCATATTTTAGTATAATATTTTTAATTAATTTGTTGTAAAAATGGGTTATTTCATCACTGATGATAGGTGTTCCATGTCTAGAAAAGATATTTTTGATTAAAAATGTCATCATGACCTTAGCATCATTGGTGGGGGTTGCTACTGCTTCTATTGTTTTCTAGACATAGTAAACAGCTACTAGAATATAAAGATTGTCAAAACATTATGGAAACGGCCCCATGAAATTTGTACCCCAAACATCAAAAAGTTCAATTTCTAAAATGTTAATATGTGGCATTTCTTGTCTCATGGAGATATTCCCATCTCTTTGGCATCTATCATATGATTTGATTAACTCATGAGCATTTTTAAATAAGGAGGGCTATAAATAACCTGATTGTAATCACTGTGCAACAATTCTAGATCCTCCAAAATGTCTTCCATATGGTGCATCATGACATGCTGACAAGATCTAGTGTGCCTTTGGGTGGTATACACACCTCTTTAACAATTGGTCATCCCATCACTTGTAAAGAAAGGGTTCATCCCTGAAATAGCTCTTAGAAATGTGGAAGAACCTCTTTCTCTGCTGAAAGTTGAAATCTGGTGGGACATACCCACTAATCAAGTAGTTGACAATGTTTTCATACTAGGGTGTCACACTAGAAGTGATCAGAAGAAGTTGTTCGTCAGGGAAGATTTCCTTAATACCCTTGGTGGCATGGCTCTAGACTTCATCTAGTAGTCTTGAAAAATGAGCAAAACTAGATTCTCCATACCTTTCTTATATCTGATTTCCAAATCAAATTCTTGCAACAATAAAACCCATCTTATCAACCTTGGTTTATCATCTTTTTTTGCAATGAGATACTTGATTTATGCATGATCAATATATAATATCACATTAGTTCCTATAAGGTACGATATGAACTTGTAAAATAAAAATATAGCTGCCAACAACTCCTTCTTAATAGTAGTTTAATTAATTTGTGATTCAATAAGAGTTCTACTAAGATATAGTAAATGTTATGGAAAAACTTGTTATGCCTTTGTCCTAACACATATCTAATAGCAAAATCACTAGCATCACACATCAGTTCAAAGGTCTTAGTACAGTCAGGAGTCTTCACTATAGGTGCTAAAATTAAAGATAACTTTAACAACTTAAATGCTTTCTCACATTCCTGACTAAAGAAGTATGGCACGTCATGCTTTAACAGTTGACACATAGGTTTTATTTATTTATTTTGGAGAAGTCCTTAATGAATCTTTTGTAAAATCCAACATAACCAAGAAAAATTCTTATTCCTTTGATGTTGACAGGTGGAAGCAAATTTTCTATAACTTCTATTTTGCTTGGTCTACCTCCAATCCTTTTTTGAAATTTGTGTCCCAAAACAATTCCTTCTTTTACCATAAAATGACACTTCTTCCAATTCAGAACAATATTACTTTCTTCACATCTGGTAAGAACCATATCTAGGTTATCCATGGATCTTTTGAATGATTTTGTGAAGAAAAAAAACCATCCATAAAAACTTCCATTGAACACTTAATCAAATCTGAAAATATTTTCGTCATGCATCATTGAAAAGTAGCTGGAGCATAACATAGTCCAAATGGCATCCTTCTGAAATCAAATGTTCCATAAAGACATGTAAAAGCTATCTTTTCCTGATCTTCGTGTGCAATTGAAATTTGGTTCTACCTTGAGTAACCATCAATGAAACATATAATTCCTTACCAGCTAGCCTATCCAACATTTGATCTATAAAAGGCATAGGGAAATAATCTTTGCGTGTGGCTTTGTTTAGATTCCTATAATACAAACATATCCTCCAGTCATTGACAGTTCTTGTAGAAATTAATTCATTCTTCTCATTTTTAATATCTTCCATGCAACCCTTCTTTTGGACACATTGGATAGGGCTCACCCACACACTATCATAAATATGGTAAATGATTCCAACATCTAACTACTTCATTATCTCCTACTTGACTACTTCCTTCATGATGGGATTCAACCTTCTTTGGCTTTAAATGATGTTCTTGGAATTGTATTCCAACAATATTCTATGCATGCAAACAGTAGAGTTAATCCCCATGATGTCAAATATCTGCTAATTAATAACCTTATTATGTATTTTCAAAAGTTCTAGAAGTTGGCACCTTTTCTCATCAGATAGGTCAGTAGCAATGATAATTGGAAACTTTTGTCCAACCCTCATATAAGCATATTGTAAATGGGCATGTAATTTCCTAGGCTCAATTTCAAGGGGTACCTCCATGGATGTAGTATTATTTTTCTTAAATTCATATTTAAGCTCCAAGATCTCCATAATTTTTTCCTTCTCATTTGACTTGCACAATGGTCTAGTTATGATTCCTTCATCCGCTTTAACTTCTTTGGTTAATTTGCCCAATTCTTGCTCTAGGTTGTTTCTACTTTTGAGCAGGGACTCATTCTTTCTCTATTAGTTACATTTGTCTTTGTAATATTGTACTCAAGTTGAGTGTTAGAGGTCACAGGCCTCAAATTTTAATTCCTGTGTTTGTCCTTTATCCAAACTCAAGCATTATTTGTCATAGGTTTACGATATTAGGTTGACTTGAAATTATGAGGTTTGGATTGTTAGGTTACCTGAACTCCTCTCTCTCATTTTTAATTTTGGGTTTGAACTCAAACAAAATCGGGGCCGTGTGGCATACATGTACTCCTTTGTGTACATTTAAGTCAGAGGCCTCATTTTTTAGTTTTACTAAAATAGTTGGTAACAAGAAGAAATAGTTTTATATGCCCAGTGAATGATCGAACATAGCTCTGATACCACTGTTAGTAGTTGAGGTAGTAGTGATAGTTTAGAATGTAGTTGGATAGTGTAAAAATATCTTGCAGATAGTTGAAAGATATTTGCAAGTAGTTTGAGAGATAATATTAGAGTATTTCATAACATAGAATAAGAGGCAACACATAAGTAATCAACTTATTTTAGGAGGATAGTAATAATATGATGAAGCCTACAATATTCTTGATATTAGACCTTAAAGGCTTAAAGGTTTGAATACAATTACAGATATGTTTTTCTATTTATAGGTGATTGAGGATGTTTCAATAATAGAACTATTTAGGATTTCGTTTGTCTTTTCTACATATATTGACATAGAACTTTCTAGATTATAAGTTAATCTGAGAATTATTGGAACAATCTAGAAACATGTAGAAACTCTACACTATTCTAGTTTTCTCTAAACATTGTCGTTTATTTTTACTAGAATGTTCTAGAAATGTGAATCAATTTCAACACTCCTCCTTGATGCATATTTCAGTAACTCATAATGTAGTCCATAGTTGTTCAAATGTGAATTTGTGAAACTATCTCCTCCTCCTTTGATACTTTTATGTGATATATTTTATTTTGAAAAGCATTATCTCCATCGTGATTCAATTTTGTCCCATTACTTTGTTAGAACAAGATTTGGTTCTGCAACGAGTATGTTTGTGTGAAAAAGTTTGGTACTCTAATGTTTGTTATTTTTAGTATTTAACAGACATATTGTGTTTGTGATGAAAGGTGTTTCAATGTCATTAGAAGAGACCAAGTTCTACATATGCGCTACACAAGTTCTGATGAACGGTAGAAAACCACTTCAGAAGGCACTGAAGTTTAGGCTCTGATACACAGTCAAAGAAACCAAGTTTTTAAGATCTAAAGATAGAAGTTCTGATGAACACTCCAGATTCTAAAGACTTATGTTTCTAAAGACAAAGGGTTCTGAAGACCAAGTGCGAAGAATCTGAAGACGAAGTTCCGAAGACTCTAAGGACTTGAAGTTCTGATGACCCAAGTTTTCTTTTCTTTCTTCTAACTCATGCTTAGTCATAAGCCTTTGAAGTCAAGAAAATAAGAAAATAAGGTTACGTGGTACAATAGTACATGATACAAACAAACATTTCTCTCCACTACCATGAAAGGATGGGTGTGTTGTACGATCTTGTCCCCCACATTAAAACAAGTTTCAAGCTTTCTGGAATTTCCAAAAATGCCCTCCAATGAATATATTTTTTATTGGCTATATATATGTTTGAAGACTAAAATAAAACGGCCTCTAATTCACATGTTCTCTCACAAGACTTCTCATAAGCATTCCTTTATTTTCTTAAGTTTGTGGTTCTTGAAATACTGTTTACTACCAGCTTATGTAGAAGTGAATCTATTGTAAATAAATATTTTTCAAACTGTTGTTTGATTGTGCCTTAAGGGATCAATTGGTAAGAATCCTTGAGAAGTCTAAGATTAGTGTGACTTAGAGGTTGTACGTGATTCACTTGAAGTTAGCTTGTGCATTGTAATAATATGTGAGATTATTGGATTAATACATTGTTTGATAAAGCAAAATCACCTTGGCGGGTTGACTAGATTAGCTTGATAATTTTCAAGTGAACTAGTATAAACATAATTCAGATCCCCAATTGTTAGAACATAGTTTGGTTCTACATCCTAGTAATATTTTTGATGATAACAAATACATGATACATATAAAGAACAAATATGCAGTCTAATAGTGTACTTAAATATGCAAAGAAGTTCTGATTGAAAGTGCATAGAAGAAGATCAGAGATTTACGTTTTGAAGCTCTGATTAGACACAACGTACAGACTTGGAAGAAAATACTTGTAACACGCTCAATATAAGAAGTACTGATGTTATAACTTCTGAAGCACCAACGCTGCAAGTAAAATTCTGATACTCTGATAAGTGAAGTTCTGGAAGAACAAAAGAAAATCTCAATGCACTCTTCTATACAAAATATTTAAAGATTCAGCACTTAAGCTCAAGCTATACTCTGATAAGTAAATACTTTGAAAAGTGAAAAGAAGCTTCAATGTGTCTTTCTCATCCAAGTTATAATCATTAAGAAACTTTGAGGTTCTAAAGTCTCAATGATGATATTGTCATAAGATTTCAAAGAAGAAAAGTTCTGATGTGTTACAACTCATTCATTACAAATCAAAGAGTAACGTCAGGAACAAAACAAGATCTATATTTTTGGAAAGTGCATTAACAACTCTTTATAAACTTTCCAAATTTATATTATCATGTCTCATATGTTTGGCCTATATAAAGAATACTATGAAGAAGAATCAACACAAAACACTATTGCATATACAAAAATAAATATATTCTCTAGCTCTCTATTGTGCTTTAATCTTGTGTATACATCACTATTGTGATGAATTTTTTAGAAACATCATCTGAACACATTTTTATTGATTTATATTATGTAATACCTTGAGAAACCAAGTTGTTGATTAAGACCTCGTTTGAGTAAGGTTTTGACGGTAGTCATTGTGTTGGTGTAATCAAGTTTTTATTAGTGGATTAAGACCTCGTTTGAGAAAGGCGAAATAGTTTAAGTTCAAACAAACCTGGATAATCAAACGTGTCATACTGTTTTATTTTTGAAAACCCCCAATTCAAACCCCCCTTTCTTGTGTTTTTCTATCCTTCACCAATTTCTTGTGTTTTTCACACCTTCAGTTGGTATTAGAGCCTGGTTCTGAGTGATAAAAAGTTTGAATTTTTATCAAGCACTTAATAGTGTTCTGTACCGACCCAGACTATGTGAAAAACAATGGAAAACAACACTAACAACATTGTCACAGTTGATAATAAGGATAAGGATAGAGGCTAATATGTTGTAAAACCTTTTATCTTTGAAGGAGAAAAGTTTGACTATTGGAAGTACAAAATGGAAAGTTATTTTATGGGATTTGAATTAGATCTATGGGATCTAGTAGTTGGTGGCTATAATTATCCAGTAGATGCTAAAGGCAAAAAGATTGTAATAAGTGCAATGACACATGCTCGGAAAAAGACTTACAAGAACCACTACAAAGCAAGAACAATTATGTTGAGTGATATTTCTTACAATGAATATGAGAAGATCATAGATAGAGTGACTTCAAATTCTATTTTTGATTCTATTAAGATGACTCGTGAAGGTAACACTCAAGTTAAGGAGACAAAGACTCTGACCCTAATCGAAAAATATGAAGCCTTCAGAATGGAAGATGATAAACCTATGGAAACTATGTTTTCAAGATTCCAGATGCTTGTTGCAAGACTCAATGTTCTAAGCAAAGGATATTCTACTACAAATCATGTCAAGAAAATTATCAAAAGTATGCCTAAGAAATGGAGACCAATGGTAACTTCCTTGAAGTTGTCCAAGGATCTGAACAATACTAGTCTTGAGGAGCTAATCAGTTCTTTAATATGTTATGAGATTGAACTTAAAGAAGATGAAATTCATAGAAAAGGTAAAGTTGTGGCTCTGAAGTCTAAGTCTGAAAAGACAAAGGCTTTTCAAGATGAAGAAGAATCAGAAGAATCTGAAGAAGAATCAGATGAAGATGAATTTTCTCTAATATCCAAAAGGATAAACCAGTTATGGAAACATAGACAGAGAAAGTTCAGAGGACCAAGAAGAACAAAAGGTAGATCAGAATCTACATCTGGTCAGAAGAAAGTTTCTGGAAAAGAATTACGTGTTATGAGTGCAAAGAGCCTTGACACTACAAGAATGAATGTCCAAAGCTCAGAAAAGACAAGAAACCCAAGAAGGTTTTCAAAGAAAAGAAGGGTCTCATGGAAACATGGGATGATTCATAGTCAGAAGAGGAAGATTCTGATGAAGAACATGCTAACGTGACACTCATGGCCAAAACAATTACAAATGAAGTTATCTCAGAGTGTGCTGAGAACTGATGATGAGTCAGACTCTGACGACCCAGAATTATTTTCTTCTCTCTCTCGTACTGAAACTGATTTTTGTTATTAGAAGTGATTGAAAAATATCAACTTTTTTTAAGTAAACACAAAACTCTGGAAAAAAACTTTTGTAGTTACTTCTGAGAACTTTACTAAGAGTGTGCAAAATGGTTCTAATTGAAATGAAAAGATATTTGCTTTAGAAAAATCAAATATTGCTCTTAAAAGTAAAGTCTCAAAGTTGGAAGTAGAGACAACTTCTAGCACATTTATTATTGATGAAGGAATCTAATATGATAAGAGCTTTTCAATACTGCTTAGTTAAAATCATAGATAGAAGCAAGATGGCTTCAATGATCTATGGAGTTAGCAGAAATGGAAGGAGAGGCTTGGGATACTCTGGACCATCAAAAATAATTATTGAGACTCTGATTGTCAAACCAAAACCTATTTTTGAACATTTCGTGCTTGCTAGCACTGAACAGAAATGTTCTGAACAAGAAGGTTGTTATTATATTAAGTCACAACCATAGACATAGAAGGAAACTTCTAAGCCCAAATATCATGCACAAATTCCACTTGATTATCCTGTTGTACAAGAATCCAAAGGTGTCGGAACCTCTGGGGATGCTAACAAGAAAGGACCTAGAAAATGGGTACCCAAGGATGGGATAGTCTATATTGTAGATATCCTTGATGGCTCCATTGAGACACGAGTCATGGTACTTGAACAGTGGATGCTTGCGACACTTGACGTGCAAAGGCGTATGTTCCAAGATTTGGAAATTAAGTCTGGAGGCATTGTTGGTTTCAGAGGAAATTAGAAAGGAAAGATCATTGGCTCTGGAACTTTTGGTAATGGAAAACTTCCTTTTATTAATAATGTTCTTTTAGTTGAGGGTCTAATGCATAACTTATTATCATCCAATCAACTTAGTGACAATGGTTATGATGTCATCTTTAATCAAACATCTTGTAAGGCTGTAATTCAGAAGGATGACTCAGTTATGTTTAATGGTAAGATGAAGACCAACATTTACAAATTCAGGTTATCAGATTTGAAAAAATAGAATGTAAAATGTCTTTTATCTGTCAATAAAGAGTAGCAGATCTGGCACAAACGTCTGGGCCATGTTAGTTTGAGAAAGATATCTCAAATAAATAAGCTTGGACTAGTCAGAGGCTTCCCCAATCTGAAGTATTCTTTAGATTCTCTTTGTGAAGCATGTCATAAAGGCAAGTTTTTAAAAAATTCTTTTAATGCTAAAAATGTAAGTGTTTATTGGAAGCAATTTTTGTAAAACAATGACTTGTTAATGTTTTGCTAAATGTCTTAACATTTGGAGAAAAACTATTTTGAATGATGTCAAAGAAGATGTATTGACATCTGCCTACTAAACTGATCTCAGCCCAAAATCAGTTAAGTATTTTGTTTCTTGATTTCCAGCACACTATAACTCAGGATTTGTGAACTACAGGTTGCGACAAAAATATGGAGGAATATTTTTCAAATTGCATAATTATATCTTAGCCTATTTTTATGGAAATATTCAAAAGATTTGAATATTTGTTTTCAAGCCCAAGCCCAAAGCTATGCATATATAAGGACTCGCTTCCTTATTCAAAGAAAAACAATTTTTGAAGAAGAACACTTTCTTTCTGATTAGAAGTTTAGGCTTTTTATTTGTAGTACACTCTAAGTATTAGCTTAAGTACTTGAGTTGTTATTTGGGTTTTTAATTGTGTATCATTCATAAGCTTTTAAGCATTGAATGATTGAAGTGTTTCAAACATATTAATTATGTAAGTGATTGAAGGGATTTGAGGATGGCCTCATACCTAGGTTAGTCTTAGGTAGAAGTTTAGCTTGGGTAGTGATTAAGTGATTAGATCATAAACTGGTTGTTTACGGAGGGTCTATGAATTGATACTATTTAGTGAACTTGTCCCTGGCTTGGTAGACCCTAGAGTAGGTGTTGTTGTACACTGAACTGGGTGAACAATCTTTGTGTTTTTTACTGCTTTTGATTTTACTGCACCTTACTTGCAAACAAATATTTGTGTCGTGACATCTATTTCGAAATCACATATCTGATACCAAAATTTCAATTGGTATCAGAGCAGGCATCCTACTTTTTATTTGGGTGAGATCCAGGGAAGATGCTTTCTGGTACTATGGACAAGGAAGGAGGATTTATGAACATACCACCCATTCTGGATGGAAGAAATTATGACTATTGGAAACCACGTATGGTTGCCTGTTTAAAGTCCTTAGACAGCAGGGCCTGGAAAGCTGTTTTAAGAGGATGGAAACACCCTGTCAAACTGGGAGAGAATGGAGAACCTACTGCTGAACTAAAAACTGAAGAAGATTGGTCTAAGGAAGAAGATGAAATTTCTCTTGGAAATTCTAAATCCTTGAATGCTATCTTCAATGGAATTGACAAGAATATTTTCAGATTGGTGAATACTTGTGAATTTGCTAAGGATGCATGGGGAATTCTTCAATCTACTCATGAAGGCACATCCAAAGTTAAAATGTCAAGACTACAACTGCTCACCACGAAATTTAAGAACTTAAGGATGAAAGATGATGAAAGTATAAATGACTTCCATATTAACATCCTTGAAATTGTTAATGCCTCCAATGTTTTAGGAGAGAAAATACCTGAAGACAAATTTGTGAGAAATATGCTCAGATCTCTTCCCAAGAGATTTGATATGAAGGTAACTGCTATAGAAGAAGCCCAAGACTTTGACAAAATGAAAGTGGATGAACTTGTTGGATCCCTTCTAACATTTGAATTGAGCATAAATGAAAGATCTGAGAACAAAAACAAAAGTATAGCCTTTGTATCCAATACTGAAGATGAAGAAGAGGACTGTGATTTGGACTTAGATGGTGGAATATCAAATTCCCTAGCTATGCTTGGAAGACAATTTAATAAAGTGATAAAAAGAATGGACTAGAACCAAAGGCCAAATGTCAAGAACATCTCAACTGACATGGGAAGAAAAGGGCTGAAGAAAAAACTTCTCAAGGGAAGGGAATGCAATGTCATGAATGTGAAGGCTTTGGTCACATTAGAGCTGAATGTCCTACATATCTAAAGAAACAAAAGAAGAATCTATCTGTTACTTGGTCTAAAAAGGACTCAGAGAGTGATCTTGAAGAATCTGCCAAATATGTGAAAGCATTGACAAGAAAATATGTATCTGATGAAGAGTCTAGTGATGGGGAACTAACCTTTGATGAGTTAGCTGCTTCATACAAAGAATTATGTCTCAGAAGTGCAGAAGTATGTCTTGAAGGGGAGAAACAGAAAGCCCTTATAACTCAGTTAAAGGAGGAAAGGGAAGAGCATCTTAAAACTATTTCTGATCTGGAAAGTGAAGTGTCCTCTCTAAATTCAAATCTTGATAGAATGGTCAAATCTCTCAAGATGCTGAATAATGGGTCTGACACATTAGATGAAATTCTCCAAGCAGGAAGAGTGATAGGAGATAAGATTGGTTTAGGTTTCAATGAGAAAAAGGAACCTAACTCAGAAGAGCCTTCATCTGTTTCCACTCATGTCAAGCCTATACCAAAGATGTCGAATCAAATGTCTCAACATCATGGTAAGAAAGGACATTCTGGAAGATATCATATAAAGAATGAACATCGTGGCAAATAGCCTACATCTGTTACCACACATGCCAAGACTAAACCAAAGGTGTTGAATCAGATATCTCAACATGTGGGAAAACATCATGATAAGAAAGGACATCTTGGGAAACCTCATGTGAAGAAAGGATATCATGGGAAGAAAAAGATTAATCAAACCAGAGAGAATCCCCAACCCTAGAAATGTCATCACTATGGAAGGTTTGGACATATAAGGCCCTTCTGTTTCAAACTATATGGGTATCCTAAAAATTCTCCTCCTCCCAGAAAAGATAATATTCCCCAAAACAGCAAAAAGAAGAAACAATGGGTTCCCAAGTCCAATGTTAGAAGTCTCATTGCCCACACCTCTCTCACAGTATCAACCAAAGATAACTGGTACTTTGACAGTAGATGTTCTAGACACATGACAGGTGTCAAGAATTTGTTGGTGGATATCAAATCTCATTCCACCAGTTATGTGAATTTTGGTGATTGAGAAAAAGGAGAAATCAAAGGTGTTGGCAAGCTTGACTATTAAGGATTTCCTAAACTTGATAATGTGTTACTTGTAAAAGGGTTAACAACTAACCTAATAAGTATAAGCCAACTATGTGATCAAGGATTCAAAGTTAACTTCTCCAAAGAAGAATGTCTTGTGTGCAATGAAAAGAATAAAGTTGTCATGAAAGGAATCGGATCTAAAGATAACTATTATCTATGGGTTCCTCAAGAGTTAAACCTCTCCTCAACATGTGTTTCGGACAAAGAGACTAAGGTTAAACTATGGCATCAAAAATTGGGGAACTTGCATCTGAAAGGTATGAAGAGAATTATATCTGAAGAAGCAGTGAGAGGGATTCCTAAGCTCAAGATAGAAGAAGGAAGGGTATGTGGTGGCTGTCAAATTGGAAAGCAGACTAAGATGTCACATCAGAAGATTCAACATCTTACTACATCAAAAGTATTGGAACTTTTTCACGTGGACTTGATGGGACCTATGCAAGTTGAAAGTCTTGGTGGTAAGAAGTATGCATATGTTGTTGTAGATGACTTTTCTAGATACACATGGATAATCTTTATTAGAGAAAAATCAGAAACTTTTGAAGTGTTCAAAGATCTTTGTCAAAGACTTCAAAGGGAAAAGGAAATTCATGTCATAAGAATCAGGAGTGATCATGGAAAAGAATTTGAGAACAAAAAATTTGTTGAGTTTTGCTCCTCTGAAGGAATCAGCCATGAATTCTCTTGTCCATTACTCGTCAATAGAGTGGGATTGTAGAACGCAAGAATATGACTCTCCAAGAATCTACCAGGGCCATGATTCATGCTAAGAAGCTACCCTACCATTTCTGGGATGAAGCTATGAATATTGTATGTTATATTCATAATAGAGTCACTCTAAGGAAATGCACTTTAGCTACTTTGTATGAAATATGGAGGGGAAGAAAACCAACTGTAAAATACTTTCATGTTTTTGGAAGTAAATTTTACATCTTAGCTTATCACGAACAAAGACGGAAGATGGATCCCAAGAGTGATGAAGGAATATTATTGGGATACTCTACAAACAGCAGAGCATACAGAGTGTTTAACTCCAGAACCAAAGTAATGATGGAGTCAATAAATGTTACTATTGATGATAGAGGATGGAATGTTGAAGATGATTTCTCAAAAGATGTTGGAACATCTTTTCCAGATAGTCCAACTGAATCAAATGACACAAGTATTTATTCTAATCCTCCTCAAGAAGATCCCCAGCCTAGTCAGCTCAATAAAGGACCTTCAATCAGAACTCAGAAAAATCATCCTAAGGAGCTCATCATAGGAGATCCAAACAAGGGAGTTATTGTCAGATCAAGAGATGGGATTTCTAACTCTCGCTTTGTATCAAAAATTGAGCCTAAGAATGTCAAAAATGCACTAACTGGTGAGTTCTGGATTAATGACATGCAATAGGAGCTGGAACAATTCAGTAGGAATGAAGTTTGGGATCTGGTCCCAAGACCTGAAGGGACAAATGTGATTGGCACTAAATGGGTATACAAGAATAAATCTGATGAAAAAGGGGTGGTCACTAGAAATAAGGCAAGGTTAGTTGCTCAAGGATACACTCAAATCAAAGGAGTGGACTTTAATGAAACATTTTCTCCTATGGCTAGACTTGAATCAATCAGACTTCTGTTAGGAGTTGCATGCATTTTGAAATTTAAATTGTTTCAAATGCATGTAAAAAGTTCCTTCTTGAATGGATACCTGAATGAAGAAGTTTTTGTTGAACAACCAAAAGGGTTTGTTGATCCAAGTTGTCCTAAACATGTCTATAAATTGAAGAAAGCTCTATATGGATTGAAGCAAGCTCCAAGAGCTTGGTATGAGAGACTGACATTATTCCTTGGGGAAAATGGATATAGGAAAGGTGGCATAGACAAGACTCTCTTTGTCAAAGAAGAAGAAGCAAATATTATGATTGATCAAATATATGTTGATGATATTGTATTTGGTGGGATGTCAAATGAGATGGTTCAACATTTTGTCAAGCAGATGCAGTCTGAATTTGAGATGAGTCTTGTTGGTGAATTAACCTATTTTCTTGGTATGCAAGTTAAACAAATGGAAGACTCCATATTTTTATCTTAGAGAAAGTATGCCAAGAATATAGTAAAGAAGTTTAGGATGGAGAATGAAAGTCATAAATGAACCCCTGCTCCCACACAACTGAAGTTGACTAAATATGAAAAAGGAGTGAGTGTAGATCAAAGTCTCTACAGAAGCATGATAGTCAATCTTCTATATCTCACAGCTAGCAGTCCAGACATTGCCTTTGTTGTAGGAGTGTGTGCAATATATCAGGATAATCCCAAAGTTAGCCATGCCAACCATGTAAAGAGTATTCTCAAATATGTGAATGGGACAAGTGACTATGGTATGATGTACTCTCATGGATCAAATTCTTCCTTAACTGGATTTTGTGGTACTGATTGGGCATGGAGTGATGATGATAGAAAGAGTACATTAGGAGGATGCTTCTTTCTGGGAAATAACAGCATATCTTGGTTCAGCAAGAAGCAAAATTGTGTGTCTCTATCCACTGCTGAGGCTGAGTACATTGCTGCAGGAAGCAATTATTCTCAATTGGTTTGGGTGGAACAAATGTTAATAGAATACAATGGTAAACAAGATGTCATGACATTATTCTGTGACAATTTAAGCACCATAAAGATTTCAAAGAATCATATTTAACATAGCAGGACGAAGCATATTGACATCCGTCATCACTTCATAAGAGAGCTTGTTGAAGAAAAGATTGTGGGCTTAGAACATGTAGCCACTGAATTGCAACTGGCTGAGATCTTCACTAAGGCTTTGGATGTTAATCAATTTCAGAATTTAAGAGGGAAATTAGGGATATGTTTATATGAGGGCTTGTAGCAATTAAAAGTGTGTCGGAATATCATTAAAGTGATATTATATTGTTTGTGTTTCCAACAAATAAATTTTAGAAAACAATCATTACAAGACTGCCTAAAATTGTTTCCCACACGCTACTACATATCTTCTCTCTAATTTCACAAACTTTTCATTCTCCTCAACAAAAGAAGAACCCTTTCCATTCCTCATCTCCTTGCCAGAAATTTTTCAAACATGTCTCAACATCACACATTATCTTCCTCAAAATCTGCAAATGAAAATCTTTATCTTGATAGAGTACTAGATGTTACTCCTCTATCAACGGTCCCTCCGCTTGATAAAAGGGTCAAGAAACTAGCTAAGAAATCTAAAGATGATAAAGGTAACTCCTCTTCTGCTACTAACAATAGAACTGAAGAAGAAATTGTCAATGTTGATAGAAGCATCAGAAGACTTGTGGACAGAGTTTTAAATGAAGTATTTGTTGTGCCTGGGATTTCTACTCCCCTTGCTTGCATGCCCTCTCCAACTGAGAAAGAAATTAATCCTAAGAATGATGTTGCTGAATCATCCAAAAATGATGTTGCTGAATCATCCAAAAATGATGCTGCTGAATCATCCAAGAATGATGTTGCTGATAGCAAACTTGAGAAGCTTGCTACCTCTGCCCTAAAAGATGTGGAAGAAGAAAATGTTGATCAAGATGTTGAGTAAACTGTTGATCGAAATGTTGAATAAAATGTTGTTTCCTCCAAGGATGGATGTTGTACCCCAAAATTTGCCCTCTCATGTTTTCCAAAGTCTTCCCCTACATGGTTGACCACAAACCTTTGCCTAAAGAAAAGGAAAATTTGTGAGTGATGTTTCTAAGTTTCTTTCGATTGGCATCTCCAAAATGCCTTTCGATTGGCATCTATATAGCCCTTTGAATGGAATGGACAAAGGTCCTTTGATTGGCCTGTCAACAAGGCCTTTTAATTGGCATTATAACGAGTACCCTTCGACTGGCATTGTAACAGTTTCCTTCGATTGGAAGTTTAACAAGTACCTTTCGATTGGCATTGAAATAGTGTCCTTCGATTGGCATTGTAACAAGTACTCTTTGATTGGTATATGGACAAAGGTCCTTTGATTGGTATGGACCAAAGCCCCTTCGATTGGCATTCTAAGAGGTCCTTCGACTGGCACTTCAGAGTGTCCTTCGATTGGAACTTCAGAGGTTACCTCAATCAGAACATCAGAATGAAATGACCTGCGAATGGTAAACCAGTGTAGAGTTTGTCTTAATATAAGATGCTCTGATAAAGTAAGTTCTGAACACTTCGAATCAGAATTTAGACTCATCACAAGGCCAAGGGCTGCTCGAAGTTGTATAAGAGGGAATGTTGTGAATAGATTCGAATTGGACTTTGAAGCTGGAAAAGAAGGAAGATTCAAAGAAATGAAATAGGATGGAATGACTAAGAAAAAAACATATCCTAACTTGTCTAGGTTCACACAAAGTTCAATTTAATTCTTGCCTTGTTTGCTCCCAACCCCACAAGAGTTGATTCGACCAGGGTGATCCTTTTCGAATCAAGCAATCGAAGCAGAGGGAGGCTCAATCAAAGGGGCTATGCAATCCAAGCTGGAGGAATTCGAATTGGAGCTTAGAGATATCGAAAGAGTATATTCAAAGGGAATTGGATCTGCAGGGGCAGGTCATCTTTCGGTTTTCATCATGTTGGAGGCCCAAACAGCTCATAACAGGCTGGAAGTAACACATGAAATAGATTGGCATTTGATTGAATCAAAGATAGAAAGTCTTTATGAAGAAATCAAATCAAATCTCTTCATCATAATGGACCAAGATTTGATACACGAATGTTGACCTAATTTCCTTTGTCAATATAAACCTCATGATCTCACACGAAAACGGGGGGATATAGGGGATACATGCGTAGCAGCAACAAAAACTGCCACACAAAAAACACACGGAGACTGCCACACGAAAACTCACAGAGGCTGCCCCACGAAAGTCCAGAAAATAGCATCAAGTGCCAAAAATCCATTGCAGGCACCTTCCGTCCAGGTTGACACTCCGATCGAGTTCTTGGAATTCACATAGGCTTACACTCTTTTGTGCCCCATGCATCTCACACCCAGGAATGTAGATTCAGGTGCTTCCAGTGGTAAAAATATTTGATCCCACTTAATCTTGAATTAGACTCATGATTGTATATTCATAGCTTTTGTTATTATTGGTGAACGATTTAACAAAGTGTATGCAAGTTGCAGTGTTCATATGTTTGAACCCCATGGATAGAGTTTTTCGAAGCTGGCTACTTTTGAAATCCATGATACTGGCGGGACAAATCGAAACCAACCCAGATCTGGGTTCAGGGATTGATTTCGAATGGGGCCTTTTTTTCTGTGTTGTTTAGTTTCGAATAACCACTTTGCAGGACTAAAAGCAGGCATCACATATTTCGAATGAGCAGGAAGCTCAGGTGGTGAAAGGGAATTCGCGCAATCGAAAGGCCACCCAAGCTTCTTCGAATCTCAGGCCTTGCATTTTAAATTTCTAACAAACTTCCTTGCAGATCCAGCATCCCAGATTGAAGGATGTCACATCCAGATCAAACGCCCGAGACATGCATTCCCTCAAGCTTCTTCGATCATCCCTCTGGATCAAAAGGCCACTCAAGCTTCTTCGATCCAGGCCTTACAGTTTCAATTTCTAACAATTTTGCTTGCATATCTGTCGCCCCTAAAACCCTCAAACGAGGTCTTCAATCAGCTCATTGGATCGAAGAGCAACCCAGGCCTCTTCGATCCAGACCTTGCTTCCAAGAATTCCTTCTTTTCGTTTCCTGTTTTTGGCCCTTTTCAATTTTGTTTCCTTTCGATGGACTGCTTGTCCTTACTTCTTCTAAGCTTTAATTAACACTAAGAAAAACCCCAAAAGACATTAGGTGTAGTTTTTACATTAAATTAATTTTTTCAATTAATTAATTAACTATTTTACTATTTTCTTAAAACACTAAAATTGAATAGACTTAGGATTTTTTTTAATTCAATTTCATTTCATAACAAAAACAAACAATAAATTCCATTCACTTAGGATTTTAGGCGTATTTTCAATTCATGTGCGCGTTTATTGACTTTTTCATTTTTTTGTTAATTATGTAACTGTGCCCAGTTTGTAATAGCTAATAAGGTTTTAATTTCCACATTTTACATTTTCAGTCAATTCCTTATGTATCTACACCAAAGCCCTGTAATAGCGTAGGAAACTCTATTTTCTCACTTTTATATTCTGTATATACTTGTATATAATTGTTAGCAACCTAGGCGTGCATGCTTAATCAATCAATCTTAGATCACTAAACTACAAGATAAAATATTTGAAATAGCACACTATTACACACTTGCACCCCTAGGGTATTTCCCACGTGGTTGCCTCGGAAACAATGGTCATGTCCCTCGAACATAGGGATACTCTTAGCAAAGACCCTCAGTTTAAAGTCCTCATAAAGATCATAGTCCCTAAATGTCCCTCGAGTTGCCTACGATAAATGATCTTATGATGATATTCCCTTTGAAATGCTAAGGTATCCTTACATGTTTCCTTCAATTACCATTACGTCCCTTTCGATAGTCCCTCAACATCCAACGACTAGGGTTACCTACTCACTAATAGTAAGATAACACAGTCTAAAGGATAGGAGGAAAAGAACAGTCTTTTTTCGAGTAGGTAGATAACTGTTAGGTACTTGCTCAAACAAATTTTCACACCACACTTTCAAACACTTTTCAAACAAAGTTTTCAAAACGCTTTATCACATTCTTGAGGATTGATACAAGAGTTACCATAAAGTGAATCGCCGCACTAAGGCATTTTCAAATAAAAACTTTTTCACACAAACACGAAAGCAATTTCAAAAATGAGCAAGTCCCTAAGAGCCCATATGTAACTAAGGATGGAAAGGGTGCTAAGCCTTCCCTTTCCATAGCCTACCCCCCCCCCCCCCCCCTTACTCAAAAACTCGAAAAAGGTCTTTTCTGTTCTTTTCAACCTTTCCTTTGTTGGATAAAAGAAAAGTTGGTGGTGGATCTTGCTTACCGCGACATTTGCAAATAAAAAACGCAAACCAGTATTAAACAGTCGGTTCTACCACCGTATCACATAACTGGCGACTCTGCTAGGGAAAATTATAAAGTGGGGTTTACCTTAGGGTCTAGATCATTTTAAATTGCTTTCTCTATTTGCTTTGACTGCTTTATCTTTGAGGGTTTATTGGGGTATTCTTGTAAAGATCCTATACCCAGATCTGGGGACACTTTTTAGGTAAGTAGCAATAAATCATGGAGGTTGTACAGCGTAGACCGATACGGACAAAGTGGTGGATATGTTAGCGCGATACTTTGAATTGTACTAGTGTTCCTTGAGTAAGTTAGGGATAACATTAGGCTTCCTCGTAGTGTCACTAAGCGCTAACTGACTTTTAAAACCTTTAATTGGCTAATCCTAGCCATTAGGAAGTAGTGAGATAACCGGCTTTGGTTCTGACTGAAGATTGGTTGATACTCGATACTACACTCATTGAGGCTGGACTTTCAGAATTTTTTGGCTGCAATAATTCGGTGCGGAGCTTACACAATCTCGGAAGGGAAGGTCAGTGATATTGAGGCTCCTTAGAACCCGGTTACTATTAATAGGACAGGTTGAGCCAACTGAACATTCATGAGGGTACTTACCTACAAACCTCATGCAAGCCTAAACCTAAGGCTGCTTGTGTGATTTGTTTACTTTCAACATAAACTACTTGCAGGGTTTTTATCTAACAACATGATTTCCTTGCAGGATTTGTTTACAATCATTATCTAATAACTTGGATTTCTTGCAGGGTTTACTTGCTTAGATCACCTTACACTTTTTGCTTAACGCATAGAATACACATCATAACATCACCCAAAAGCATCTCCTTAACCATTTCAAGGATCTCAAGGGTTTGTGATGCAGGTTATGATGAACCAGACATCTAGAAAGGGGCAAGAGGATTTATTTTCCTCTGGCTAATGCCGTAAAAAGATCAAAACACAACAACTTCAGTCATGGGCTATGACCCACTTGATATGGTGAGCTTGACTCTCGAAGAAGGACACTCAATGATATGAAAGTTCTTCAGTCAAAGTCGCAGTTCAACTCCTAACATCTTCTTGTGTTTACCCTGCGAGATCCTTGAAAACATTTGCATATCATACATGTCATTTGATAACAGGTAATCTCCAGTACATGTCTCTAATGTTCTCTCCGTTTATTTCAGTAATGGCTCTCAAACAAGACAATGGAGATCTCTGAACTCAAGAGGCTCAGTTCATGGAATTATTCCTAAACCTATCCAAGGGGCAGGAAGAGTTGAAAGCACTCCTTGTTGGGGACCTGGCCAAGAAAAGTCCTGAGGATAATAAGTACGAGTGATTAGAACAACTGCAAGCTGAGGTGGAAGCAATGAGAATCCAAATGCTAGGGCAGATGGCTCTTATCCAAAGCCTAGCTCGAGGACAAGAAGAGTTGAGGACCATTGTCAACAAGCTCCATGAAGACGGATGCAACCGTATGAAACAAATAGTCGAGGTTGGGGACCAAGTCATTGATCAACCTCTAAGAAGACAAGAGGTTAGACCTTTCCAAATTTCTACTACATCACGGGTCCGACAACAACCTCGCCAAAAATAACAGGTTAATCAGAGTAAGTCGGATACGCCCAAGAGGCAGTTTACCAAACTCAACATGCCGTTGTCGCAAGTCTTACAACACATGTTGAAGTTGAATTTGGTCACATTGAAGGATCCTCCTCGAAATCCCAATACTTCCGCTCCTACTTACAATCCTAATGCAATATGTGCATATCACTCCAACAGTCGGGGCATGACACTGATATCTGTTGGACGTTGAATTACAAAATTCAAAACCTGGTTGATGAAGGAGTACTGGAGTTTACACAAGATGGTCAGGCTGGGTTTTTCTGCCATCCCTCCATGTAACGCTATCCGAAGTAACAAGATCAGACGAAGAAGCTTTTGTTCATTAGAATTTTAGATTTATAACTTTTTTTTTATTGTTCAAACATTTATTTATGTCAAACTTTGTTACTTTAACAATGCATTGCATGTGTCTATTTTGAATCAATTCATTCGTATTCACTATATTTAAACTGCTTTCCTTTTGTGATATTCAACTCTCGATCAAAAGCTCTGAGCCTTTAGAGGGAGGATGAAGAAAATGATACCACAATCGCTACATTATGCTTTTGAACAGACCCTGCTAAAGATGTACATGCATTTGTTTCAAATCCTAAACAGTGGAGTTATAAGGAAGATAATCCCTAGTCAACCCCTTTGAGCCAAAGAAGTAGGAGTTTTTCTTTTCACACAAATTAAAACCCTTTAATCTTAATCTGGGGAAGGGTAGCTTTCTCAGTTAATTCAGAGGTGAATTCAATCGCAAACATTCCCCTTCAGGAACGACAAATAGTGTAGAAGATGGTCTCTAAAAGATGGTGATGGGCCCACATAATCATCAAAGCAGGCAGTCATTATTTTTCAAAAGAAAAGCCCGCTAAGTCAAAACCTACGAAGGAGACTTAAGAAAAAACTGGGGGCATCCCGCTGGCTGTAATCACAAAAGAAAAAACTCAGGCAAAAGCAGGGATAATAATAAATAAAAAAATAGGTCCTACAAATCCTCAACAAAACAAAAAAAGATTGCAAAAATGACTGCCTCTTAAAAATACACTTTTGGTATCCGAACCATCACCGGAACATCAAGGACAAGATGTCATACTCAATTCGGATCTAAACACATAATTAACTGAGCATAGGACTAAAGAACATCACGAAGAGCAGGTTGGTTACAAATAAAATTTGAGCCTTTATCCTTCGTTTCTTGAACCATGAAACATGCCATGTTATAACCCTTAAAAGTCCTAGCTGAAGCATGGGTTAGTTCGAAAGCATATTGTTACAAAAGGTATCCTGACTCTTGTAGGGTTCGCTATAAATCCCGAGTTGATATCACACTTTTACAAAATTTGTTTGTTTTACTAAAAAATGAATTTTCAAACTTCAAGACAGACATAATTTTTCCATTCTTTAAATGACATTGTATGCATATGACTATTTATTCAATAGCAGAGAAATTCGCACGACGAATATTTAATCAATGAGCAGAATCCCCTTAGATGAAAATACATTGCAGTGATGGGCCTTTCATAATCAAGGGGCATGACATGGTGTCCAGCTAATCTGGGGCAGTCATGTCAAGATTCAAGTAATCTCTCAAAGATGCCAAGTAGCCAGGGACAGATCTCCATCTGAATCACTTAGGGCATTGGACATGAATTCTAGCAACGAATCCTGTACGATCAAACAAACATCTTCTTGAAGTTTGGTAACACTTACTACTATGGACAGTGACAATTCTCCGTACCCGGTGAACATGGACATAGTCAGAAAATACTACGCATGAACAAAGACCCACTAGGTTGACTGACATAGGAAAAAATAAGGGCATCCCAACGAACCAAAAGGGTTCGGGAAAAATTAGGGATAAAAACAAAAAATATGTACACCCGACAAGTCGAAAACCTAAAAAGGAGGCTTGAGCAAAAAAGGGTATCCCGGTGGACTGAAAATCTGAAAAGACAGTCAAGGAAAAAGTTAGGGATTAAAGCGTACGACTACGTCCCGTCATCTCGTCACTTGTCTAATCAGTAGAAGGTTTATTACCCTGATCTGCATTCACCAAGGACTCCAAGAGTGGGGATAATAGTCAAACCATCTACAAAATCCCTGGTTGATATTTTCTACAACAGGTATCGAGACAGGGACATTCTACTACAAGGTCACCGCCATACTCTCAGCTTACAACCTATTGATGACAGGTGTTCCCATACCCTCGGCAGAGCAAAATCTCCAAATTACTCCTCCAACAAAAATTCCCCAATGAAGTCGCCAAGCTTCTCGGGATTCCCCAAGCGGATTACAAAGTTTCCCTTCCCCAACGAAAACATTCTGAATAAAGCAGATTATCTTCTAGAAACAGTTCAGGTACGACCCAAATACAGATGTCATCCTGACACTTACTCCAGATTCTTTTCTAGCAACAGTTCAGGTACGATCCAGATCCGGGTGTCATTTTGACACTCATTCAACACTTATACCAAATACAGTTCAGATATGATCTGGAGACGAATGTCATTCTGACACTTATTTCAACACATAGATCCATCCACAAAGCCTCTAAAGGTAATTTCTCCAACAGGTACAAGGGCAGAAACATCTTGATGCAAAATCATCACCGTATCCTCAGCATATGACCCCGTGACATCTACACTCCCTACAAAGTAGAGGAAACCAAAAGTTTTGATATTTGCTTCCCCAAACAGAAGTTACTTTCCCTAGCAAAGTTCCTTCAGAGAGCTGATATCTATATTACCCAGCCAAGTTTTATAATCACAAACAGTTTATGAAGCTTTCTCCCGAGCAGAGTTTATTACTATGGCGGAGGAACCTCCTCCCGAGTAAAGTTTATCTCTCTAACTGCGGAAGCTCAATCCCCAACAGAGTTTATTTCTCATGCTACGGAAGTTCATCCCCCGACAGAGTTTATTTCTTCGAATCGGCAAAATCTTCCAGTAAGGGATATCCTCTTGCAAACAGAGTTATCCCCCCGCAGAGTTGTTCTCAGGCAGAGTCTCTCCCCGGCAGGATATTTGCAAACAGAAAGGAGTAAATCCCCATCATAGTCATCTCTATTCACCATCCTCAGCGGAAATAAAGAATTCAACTTCCCAATACTCTTCAGTAGCAGTCTGGGATTTATTTTCCCCGACTAAGAAATACCGCAATAGCATCCCATATTCATACATCATGGCATGCACATACATATTTCATACAGCAGGATCTCATTTATTTTGAAAGCATCATCACAATGCATTTCATACATCATTACATTTCATACGACTAACTCTTTACCTTTCAGGGAAAAGATCAAATCAACAAGCTACGTCTAACAAAGGGCTATTCCAGGATTTTCCTCAGAAAGATGTCCTCACAAGATTTTCCCTAGGTCAGACAGGTCGACACTAAGATCTCTCTGATTACCATTCCAGTGGAAGATGTTCCAAGACTTTCGTCTGGGTCAGTTGAGTCGCTACTAAGATTCTCCTGATTACTATGCCAGTCAAAGTTAACCAAAGATTTTCCCTGGGTCAGACAGGTCAACACTAAGATCTCTCTAATTACCATTCCAGTGGAAGATGTTCCAAGACTTTCGTCTGGGTCAGTTGAGTCGCTACTAAGATTCTCCTTATTACTATGCCAGTCAAAGTTAGCCCAAGATTTTCCCTGGGTCAGACAGGTCAACACTAAGATCTCTCTGATTACTATTCCAGTGGAAGATATTCGAAGACTTTCGTCTGGGTCAGTAGAATCGATACTAAGATTCTCCTGATTACTATGCCAGTC